>CM032629.1:20399976-20511063 GCA_019097785.1 Fraxinus excelsior | reverse complement strand
TTATGCCTATCTTTAGTAAATGTCATGAGAATCTGGATGCTGCCAAGTTTAGCTGTTTGAACAATCATATTCCATTTTTGCGTCTTTCGCCTAATCATTCCCAAAGCATGAAATTCATCTCAAGGGCAGTAGTTTCTAAGGAAATATTATTGAAAAGTGCACTTGTTAGCCGTGAAGAGATTTCTTATTTTCCAAACTTTTGGGGGTGGTCTACTTTGACACAAAAACTCCTTAAGAAAAGATTCACCAATTAGGTTCTGCAGTCACCTCTGCTACAAAAGATTACTAAAACTATTTGGGCACACTACCCAGAACCTACGAAGTCTTATCATGTACAAAAACTTCATTAAGAAAATATCATCATAATGTATGAAAATTAAAGCTTTTTATTTTTATAAGAATTAGTACTATGATTTTCAGTAGTTTTTGGACGATCAAGTTCTCCTTTTAACATAATTGAAACAAGACCATAGATTTGAGCTCATTGACTTCATGTTATGTCTTTAAGAAAAACAATGCTCTCTTGTATGCTATTTAAAGACAATCAACAATCGTCTCCTATGATGGAATGGATTTCCATCTCTTGTGGAAGTAGCACAACAATCTTTAAGAACTTTAATGAACTTAGCTTTATGTTTTATACTTAAAAGGCAAAAGCAAAAGCAAAAGCAAAAGCAAATTCAGAAAAGCAAAAATTAAAGAGAGGGAAATTTCAAAATAGCAAAATTAATGCATTTGAATGGTGTGATATTTTCTTAAAGAAAGGCTGATAATTTATAGAGTGTTCATGGACATTTATATAACCTAAATGCCTAGTTAAGAACAGTAGTGACTATTTAGACATCCTTTCAAATGAACAGAGGTGTCTGTTCAAACATTTATATAACCTAATACTTAATAATTTTTGACAAATAAATACAACATATTATTCATCTCGTGGTGTCACGGACCGCATCTTTACTTAAGTCCCGTGACCCTATCGCAGTTGCAGTTTGCCCACTTCGATCGTACATTGTAAATATTTTATTTCAATTGTAAAATAGTTAGAAATTTAAAAAGTATGATTCTATAAACTTTAAACATCTACTCCCGTCATTTGAGTTTTTGTTCCGAAATCTATTATAGGGGGTATTAGTCTTTCAAACATTTTCAAGCTTTCTAGTGTTCGCCCATTGCACTAGCCATTGTAATTTCCTATTTTCGTCTATTACAGTTTATATCTTTCAAGTAATCAATGATCAAGTTATGTTGAACGCATTTCAATTTCATATTGCAAGCTTTCTTTAAATTGTAATCAAATTTACTTTCGTTCTGGAACAACTGAGAGAAGGCTGAAGGTAGTCTAGCGGAGCGGACTACTACCGCACGTTGTCTCTTTCTATGCTAAGAAGAAAGGTAACCCGTGAAAGTTGGTATTAGAGTCGTGGCTCAAGACCTTCGATAAGAAAGCTATAGATTCAGATCTAAATTCCTCGAACACCATAGAAGTGATAGATGTTCAAAAGAGGAATATGAAACAATGCGTGGATGCGCTTGTGGTGACAAACACTAGGTTGTGTTATGCCATGGAGGACTTCGAAGAAAAGGTCGAGGTAGCAGAGACAGAAATTCGGAAATTACAAATCCAACTGGATGAGAGCCAAAGTGCTAACGCAGCAATGACTGAAACTACTTCTATCATACCCGATCTACAGGATGAAATGGAAGCGTTGAAAGCTCAATTGCTAGTGCTTCAACGCGCGGTTGGCAATGGGAAAGCCACTGCACAAGAGCCTGTGCATATGCTTAAAATTCCGGAACCGTGTACCTACGGAGGAGCACGCGATGTTAAAGAAGTTGAGAACTTCTTTTTCAATATGGAACAATACTTTCTTGAGGTTTCGTTCCAAGACGAAGCGAGAAAGGTTAGAGAAAGGTTACATCAGCTACCATGTATCTTGGTGGGGATGCAAAGCTATGGTGACGGATGAAGTATGCTGATATTCAGGCCGATGAGTCTGAATAGATTCTTGGGATCTTCTCAAGGAAGCAATCAGATCTCAGTTTTTCCCAGAGAATGTGAAATATGCGGCACGTCGGGCTTTACGAGAACTGAAACACACAAGCTCCATCAGAGAATACGTGAAAGCCATGACACATGCTGAATATTCGAGATATGTCGAAAAAGGACAAGCAGTTCACCTTCATGGAAGGGTTGAACCTTAGACACGCACAAAACTTCAGAGACAGAAGATCACTGACTTGAGTGTGGCTATGAGAACTGCCGAATGTTTCTCGAACTTAAATGGGGGAGAGCGTTACTCTCAGAATATGGGAGGAGCCTATCAAGGCAACCGCCAGAGTAACTTGCAGGGAAACTATCAAAATAGCCGTCAAGGAAACTATAACGGTAGCAACAGTAACAACGGGAACCAAGGAAAACCAAATGAGGGCAGATCTGATGCTAGTACTAAATTGAAGTGCTTTTTTATGTGAAGGAGCCCATCCTCAGAAACGGATGGTGAATATATACTGTCAACTAGCAATTGGTGGCTCGATTTCAAAGTAAAATACCCTACAAGCTAGATGTCATGGTGGCACCGACTCCGTAGGGGATGAGGATGTAGTTGGTACACTCTCACGTCAGAGCAATACACTATTGTACCGAGCTACTAAAAGGGATGAAGTTTCCTCAACAGAGCCGAAGAGGGAAGAATCAAAGGCTTCGAATTGTAGGGTGAAAGGCCTAATGTACATTGATGTGAAGATCAATGGGAAGCCAATCAGGGCTATGATAGATATTGGTGCTACACACAACTATCTCGCAAGTACCGAAGTAGAGCAGCTCGGACTTGCTCTAGAAAGAGGTAAGGGAAAAGTTAAAGCAATCAACTCCGCTGCTCAACCAATAGTGGGAGTAGCGAAATCGATGTCAATCAAAGTAAGTCCTTTCGAAGGAAGAACGAATTTGTCAGCAGTTCAGATGGATGACTTCAAGCTCATTTTGGGATTGAAATTTCTTTGGGATATAAGAACAACAATGTTGCCGCATTTCGACTGGTTAATAATGATGAATAGTAAACCATGTGTTATCCCCACACAAGTTAGGGAATCAGGCGAGGAGGGTATCTCTACCATGCAATTTAGTAAGGGTTTCAAAAGGAATGAACCCTCATTTTTGTGAACTCTTCGAGTAGAGGAGATCGAAGAGACAACCGGCTCTATTCCAAAACCTATCACAATGTTTATTAAGGAATTTGAGGACATCATGTCGGATGAGTTACTAAATAAATTGTCACCAAGGAAGGCAACTGATCGCGAGATTGAACTTATTCCGAGTGTCAAACTTTCCATCAGGGCACCATATCATATGTCTCAGTCAGAGTTTGAAGAGTTTCGGAAACAATTAGGAGAAATATTGGGAAGTGAGACTATCGTAGAGCGCAACTTCTACACTACTACAACGTGCATACTACTGGCCTTAAAGGCAGGGCGACAATGCAAGTTATGCGAAAATTTGTCTTGGTTGTCAGAAATATATGGCCGATCATTAAAAGAAGGCAGACTTACTGGAGCCGCTTTCCGTCCCGAACAGACCCTTTGAGAACGTCTCGATGGACTACATTGGTGTATTGCCAAAAATTGGAGATTTTGGCACTATCATCGTCATGGTAGACAACTTATCTAAAAATGAAATTTTCATCGCAACACTTAAGGATGTATCAGTTGAAGAGACAACTCAACTCTTCTTCAAACGTGTTTTTAAATACTGGGGACTGCATAAGGACATCAATGATCGGGATTCTCGATTTACTAGCATACTTTGGACCGAGTTGTTCAAACTTCTTGGTTCAACTTTGAGTATGAGTCCGAATTTTCACCCACAATCTGACGGATAGTTGGAGTACTTCAATTCTATGATGGAAGACTATCTTCGGCACTTTATCTCTGCTCCGCAGAAAATTTGGGTAAAACTCTTGGATGCGACTCGGATGTGGTTCAATGCCCAAAATAGCTCTTCTCCCAATAAGATTCATTTTGAGACTGCTATTGGCTAGCAATCGTTACTCCCTCATATTGTAGATATTGCTCGAAAACGGTACAAAAAGTCTGCAGATTTGAAGCGATCTATGCTTAAAGTGAAAAGATCCGAAAAGAATATTTCAAAAGAGATGATTGGCCATAGAACTACTCGAGCTTCTAGGAAATATCTTCAATAGTACTTGGTCAAATGAAGCGGATGCAACAGTGAGTAGAATAATTGGGCAAGAGAAAAAGACCTTGAAGCCTTCAAACCATTAATTGAAGTATATCATTCATTGATGGCTCCGAGAACGTCGCCAAAATAAATGGGGATAATGTCATGGACCGTAGCTTTACTTAAGTCCCGTGACCCTATCGTAGCCGAAGTTTGTCCAACTTCAATCGCACATTGTAAATATTTTATTTCAATTGTAAAATAGTTAGAAATTAGAAAAGTATGATTCTAGAGACTTTAAACGTCTACTCTTGTCACTTGGATTTTTGTTCCGAAATCTATTATAGGAGGTATTAGTTTTTCAAATATTTTCAAGTTTTCTAGTGTTTCCCCCTGCACCAACCATTGTAATTTTTTGCTTTAGTCTATTGTAATTTCTAACTTTCAAGCAATCAATGATCAAGTTATGTTCAATACATTTCAATTTTATGTTGCAAACATTCTTTAAATTGTAATCAAATTTACTTTCGTCCTGAAACGACCGAAAAAAGGTGGAAGGTAATCTAGCGGAGCAAACTACAACCGCACGATGTCCATTTTTGTGCTAAGAAGAAAGATAACCCGTGAAACGTGGAGTAGAGCATAGATATGTTTGATCTATTTAATTTTGAAGTTTGAGTCCCACTTAATTTCGAGCTCAAAGTTTGCTGAAAATAAAATCATTTCCAACCCCCATATGATTGAAATATATATGCTTTTCAAAACCACAATCCAAACTACACCATCAAATGAAATTTACTACACCAATTTTTAGATTTGGGATTTTCTTCTTCTATTTTCAGCCCAACAATAATATCTGCAAGCATCATTTCCTTGTGCTTATGTTTTAAGTAATTCTTGAATCCTTTTCAAGATGGTGGCAATTTTTCAATCAATGTAGCAACCTAGATATAACAGTATTGATGTCAACCATTTTATAATATATATAAATATTGGTTGATAATTAACTTCTGTGTGCTGCCAACTTAGATCTTATATTTGATGTCCAAAGATTCCCAAATTTTGCATTACATTACACATTTTATAGTATGTTATCCAGTCCGTTGAGAACATTATTCACGCATAAGAAATATGAACGTTTCCATACATCAATTGCAACCAATTTCTCCATGTCATTCTCATCTTCTTTTGATGAATGAGAGTTCTCTTTGAGAAATTTTGCCAAACTTAGTGTAGTCAAAAAAGCATTTTCTATTGCCTACGCTTGAAATCTAATACATTAAATTCTCGAGTTTTTCTTCGAAAGAATTGGAGTGGATTACTACAGTTTGTCATCTCTAGTACAAAATCAAGAGATAAATGAATTAAAACCATAAGGGAAGGAATAAACCAGAAAAATAGAAAATTTGTCGTAATATTGTTGTTTCTGGAGTATTTATTCTCCTTTTAACAATCCCCTTTACTCTTTTGAGATTATAGATACGAGAACGTTATTGAATAGATTAAAACAAGAATGACAAGATGATCCGAGCCAACGATTTCAATAAATGTCCTTATGAAGAATTTTATTTTTTTATTATTATTTTCTATGATGCTTAAAGGCAAGTCAAGAATCATCTCTCAAGATAGAACAAATTGTCACTTATATTAGAAGCAAAATAATCTATCATAGTTTTCACGAACTTAACTTTGTGTTTTGTACTCAAAAGCCAAAAGTAGAATTTAGACATAAGGGATATTCAGAGCAGAAGAATTATTGCATTTGAAGTCTGGTTTTCTGGCAGAAAGACAATTTATAGTGTTCATGGCTATTTGAACAACTTAAATGTCTCTTCAAGAATAATGGTGACTATTCAAACAACCTTTCAAATGAACAGACGTATTTGTTTGAACAGAAAATAGATGTATGTTATAGTCGGTCACAGACATCGATAACAAAAATAAAAGTTAGTAGCACCCAAAAGGACTCACGGGATAAAGCAATGTTTCGAAATTTCAAATCGTTAAAAATTATTTTATCTAGAATTCAAAGAATTTTATTAGATATAATTTCGCCCAAAAAAATTTAATCAAAAAAGATGTATGAAAGACCCACACCGCATTAGACAACCTACAATATTGTGGTTTGAACCCATTAGCATCTAGGTCCTTCCCTTTTTTGCAAAATAGGGTGCCCTTTAAGGTCCAAACCCAGAGGCTAAACTTGTAAATTATAAAATAAATATTTTACAACTAGTTTTTCCTATGTGGGACAAATGTTTACCAATTATCAATCAAATTCTCGAAGTTTAAGTTTCAAGTTCATAACTCCGGATCAAAATACTTCATTCATTACTCAATGATTTTTGACAAATAAATATATCATGTTATTCACCACGCCAAGTAAACATGAATATGCTTTGTCTTGTTAATTTCAAAGTTTGAATTAATCTCGCTTGATTTTGAGCTCAAATTTGCTCAAAATGGAACCATTTCCAACATTTTCTGCATAACATGGGGGTGTATGATTGTATTAAATTAAAGAGAATAATAAATGCAGACTAGAAATTGCTGAAGAAAGGAAATGTACTATATAATTCGAGGTGGAAAATAATTTGATTAACTACACAATAATGGTATAGAATGCCCTCAATTTCATTGATTGACAAATATTTTATTTGGTGTTTTACTTGATATTCATGACATAGATTGACACGTGTGCGATAAAATGTTCATACTATATATAACTAATCCTCAAGAAATAAAACATTCATTTATATATATAGTACAGTGCAGACTAGGGAAAAATATAACGTTAGAAATCTAACAGTATAAAATTGTGTCTGTAATGTACCAAGAAATATAAACTGCTTTTGAATCTACAGCAAACAAAAAATGCTAAATATTGAATAAAAGAAACTAAGAATAATGTTACAGAGTAAGAGAATCGCACCTGGAATAGTATTTGGTTCATACAAGTTGTATATGGTGGGTTAAATAAGTGGACTGCAATAGTAGCCATGATACAGAGTGATATTGGCGCGGCTCAATCTGAGATCGTCCTTTACCAAATACATTTGTAAATCCGTCTTCAGATTGAACCTCACCAATATCGCTTTATTCGCCATCTCCTAAAGCATCCACGAAACTCTAAATCTTGTATAGTTCTTGCAAATTCATGACATTTCAGCCATTTCTATAGTTTGAACGTCTGATTTTCAAGTTGCGTGGTACACAAAGCAAAATTTGAAAGAGCAATGCACATAAATTCAATGAATAATCCTTAAAATGGTCCCCAATTTCAGCTCAATGACAACACAACAATCATTTTAAGGAATCTTAAGTGGGGACGAGAACATGAACTTTGGTAGAGTAAGATGTGTAATTGAAGCTTATGTCGGTGGTTGAGGGTGGCAATGTTTAAGTGGGATCATGAAATCATGGTTTAGATTCTGCTCATTGAGTAAAATAACCCTTTTCATTTGGTGCATTCTTATTTCGTGCAAGGCAGGATATGTGTCTGATTATTATAAAAAACAAAACACTGAAATCTGAATCGAGAGAGAAAATCTACCGGTTACATTCACCAGAAAAGACGCTTGGAACAAAATGAAAACTAAAGCCTTTTAGGCTAGTTTTTATCATATTGTTATAGAGAATAAAGAGTTCCACACTGGTAAAACTGACAGGCGTTCAAAGCTAAGTAATATACCAAAAAGGGTAGCAAAAAAAGTACAGTATAGAAGTATACTGATGGTCTATATTGAATACTCTAGCTAGGGATAATTAGAAGCCGAAGTTACGAGAAGGGAAGAAATAATACAATATCACCATCACAAGGAGAAGTTATGAAAGGAAGAGGGTCGAATAAAGGCCGGCAGGGTTGGCCTCGATTGAGATGAGAAGGAGAATAACGTGAGGAGAATGATGTGAAAAGGGAGAAACTCACTTTTAGGGTTCTCATGCTTGCTTTGTACTCAAATACTACAATTCAAAGGCTCCTTCTCTTGCGCGTGTACTTTAAATATTCTCTACTGAAAAACCCAAATTACCCCTTTTTCTTCTTCTCGTCTTCATTATTTTATTTCAGCTCCCTTTTAGATCATGCTTGCATTTGATTAATCAAGCAGTCAGAGAATCAAATTGTTGTATTGACTTATTTGTGAACTTTATCCAAGTAAATGATGAATACAAACTAGTACTTGACATGTAAACTCTGTGATGGTAAATATGCTTATATGCTGTGAGTATTATTCCACAAGATTTAATTTCGTTCAAGTCTTTAGTGAACTTTATACACGGTTTTATAATTTATTATATTAATTTTCTCTCATATTGGCTACTCCAGCTCATCCAAAATAAAATTAATTTTTAACCAAGAATTATATATATTGGGTAAATAGAAAATTAGGGTTGGATTCTACAACCTTTCAAATAGTGTGGTTTTAGTGTCCCTAATCTTGAAAAAAGTTCTTAGGTATTTAACATATTTAAATATGTGAATCCGTGTCCTTCTATAACCCAAATCGTGAATGTAGTCATTGAAATTGCAAGCGACTTTTACGTGACTTAGAAGTTGAATATTCAATGATTTGACGATATTACTCTTCACCTATAAATTAAGTAATTTTTTTTTCATTTTTAACTCTATATTAATGATTTCCGTCACATGAGGGCCAATATTTGCAAATTTAAATAGTTTGGGATCAAAATCTCACTTCTGAAAGTTGGCAATCCAAATTCACACCAATTGAATTTTGCCATTAGATATGTGCATAATTTTACAAAGGAAAAATTGCAGTCATGGTACCTAATATTTCATTTAGTTGCAGAATTTGTCCAAACCTTTCATTTATGTCACCCACGATAATAAACCTTTCAAAAACTTGCAGTCGAAGTTCAATTTAACACAAACTATTAGTTTGACCTAATAATTGACATTGACCATAATTTTGACCAATTTTACAAGGTTAAAATGGTAAATTTCACCAATACCTTCTATAAAAATCCCTGAAATCATTCTCCTGAAGATAAAGATACTGCATACTCCCATTGGCAGCTTTGGAATTGTGCCCGTGAGCTTGTTGTTGGTGAGGTTATGGAAACTAAGCTCTCTACAACTAGAAAGTGAATCCCCAACATCGCCAGAGAATTTATTGGAAATCTACAATAAATCCAAAGTTTGATTCTTGAATTTATAATTTCTAAAGTAACAAAAACAAGAAAAGCAACAAATGAATTTCCTCATCATCTGAGTCTTTGTTGTGATTTCTTAATCGCAGAAGTGCAACTTGCTGAAGCAGTTGAAGTCGGCACACTCAGAAGATTAACTTGGACCGTCGTTGTGTTCGGTGGAGGCCGTGCTATGTTAGCGCCACCAACAAATAATCAAGAAAGGAAAAATGAAGACAAATTGTTGGATTTTGATAACAATTTCTCGACACGAAGTTTGCGAGTTAACCAACTGAGTCGACAGCGAGGAATTCGATTTTCAGCGAAAAAATGTTTCTAAGGAGGGTGGCACGGCCGCTAATGATGATGGCAAAAGTGAAGGAGATGACGGGGATAGTCGGTCTCGATGTGGTACCCAACACCCGTGAAGTGCTATGCCTTTACAATAAAACCTTAACGAAGATCAAAGTTGTGCCCGAGTTTCACGGGTTGCCTTTCTTCTTGACACAGAAAGGGACACTATGCGATAGTAGTCTGCTCCGCTAGACTACCTTTTGCTTTCTCTCGATCGTTTTAGGACAAAAGAAAATTTGATTACAATTTATAGAAAGCTTGCAACATAAAATTGAAATGCATTGAAAGTAACTTGATCATTGATATTGAAAGCTAGAAATTACAATTGATGAAAATAAGAAATTACAATGGCTAGTGCAGGGGGCGAACACTAGAAAGTTTGAAAGATGTTTGAAAGACTAATACCCCTTATAATAGCATTCGGAACAAAAATTTAAATGACTAGAGTAGACGTTTAAATGCTGTAGAATCATACTGAATTTTTTCTAATATCTAGCTATTTTACAATTGAAATAAATTATTAAAATGAAAAAGAAATTACAACTTAAACTAATATTTACAATGTACGGTCGAAGTTGGACAAACTGCGACTACGATAGGGTCAAGGGGCTTAAATAAAGTTGCGGTTCTTGACATTCTCCTCCATTTGTTTTGGCGACGTTCTCGAAGCCCTCAATGAATGATATGCTTCAATTAATGGTTTGAAGGTTTCAAGGTTTTTTTCGCTTTCCCAGTTATTCTCCTCGCTGCTACATCCTCTCCATTTGACAAAGTACTCTTGATGATATTTTCTAGAAGTTCGAGTAGTTCGATGATCAAGAATCTCTTCAGCAACCTTCTTTTTAGCTCTTTTCAATTCAAACACAAGTCGCTTTGATTCATTTCTGGATGCGTCCTCCTTGTCGGCAAAGTATGACTTGAGTACGCCAACATGAAGGACCTTGTGGATTTTGCACCATGAATGGAGTGCAACTCTATATGCAACTTTACCAATCCTCTTCACGATGGGTAATGGTCCAATATATTTTGGCACCAATCTTGAGTCTTTCCCTCTTGTCGGTTTATAACAGTTTTTGTCAAGGAGTTTCACCATTACCAGATCTCCAACATTAAATTCAAGGAAGCGGCGATTTAGATCTGCAAACATCTTGTACAGTTTCTGAGTTTTCTCAATATAACTTCTAGCAATTTCAATGTTACGTTTCGACTCTTGAGATAAGCTTTTTGCTTGAGGGGATTTGGTACTTTAATTGATATCACAGTATGATGGAGTAACGATTGCTTGCCAGTAGCAATCTCAAAATGACTCTTATTAGTGGAAGAGATCTTTTGGACATTGAAACACAGCTTGAGCCATAGCTCTAATACCAACTTTCACGGGTTACCTTTTTTCTTGACACAGAAAGGGACACCATGCGGCAGTAGTCTGCTCCACTAGACTATCTTCCGCCTTCTCTCGATCGTTTCGGGATGAAAGAAAATTTGATTACAATTTGTAGAAATCTCGCAACATAATATTGAAATGCATTGAAAGTAACTTGATCATTGATTGCTTGAAACTTAGAAATTACAATGGCTAGTGCAGGAGACGAACACTAGAAAGTTTGAAAGGTATTTGAAAGACTAATACCCCATATACTAGCATTCGGAATAAAAATACAAGTAATGGGAGTAGACGTTTAAATGCTGTAGAATCATACTAAAATTTTTCTAATATCTAGCTATTTTACAATTGAAATAAACTATTACAACGGAAAGGAAATTACAACTCAAACTTGAAATAATATTTACAATGTGAGGTCAAAGTTGGGCAAACTGTGACTGTGATAGGATTAAGGGGTTTAAGTAAAGTTATGGTCCTTGACACTGAGGATAAAGGCTACCGTAAAGCTATTGAGAGTTTTATGCGCCGCGCTTAAAGGTCTATCGGGAGGAAGAAGACTGGGAGACCTTCGAGAAACGATTGAGAAAGGCGAAGGAGATAACACAGTTTTAGGTTTGGGTTTTATTTATTTTAATTATTTAATTATGGAAAATGTAAATTTAACCTTGTAAAATTGGTCAAAATTATGGTTAAGGTCAATTGTTCGGTCAACTAAAGGTCAAACCAACAGTTTATGTTAAATTGGACTCCGTATGCGAGTTTTTGAAAGGTTTAGTACCGTGGATGGTACAAATGAAATGTTTGGACAAAGTGTGGCGATCGAGAATTTTTTTAAATAATATAAAATTATTTTCTAAAAAAAACGTGTCGCTAAATTTTAAACCCTAATGTTAAAGTGAAAACGTGTTCGTCTAGCCGTTATAAACGAATTTAAATTATTCTGAATCGAATCTATTTCCGAATAATTTTTAAAGTATCAATTTCTTATTATTTTTAAATCCAAAGTTTATTAATTTTTTTTTTTTGGAGACCAATGTTGATGTTAGAACATCAATTTCTAGCATCAACACCACCACCTCCACAGCTCAAAACCGACACCACCAAGCTAACCCTCAAACCACCAGCCAACCACCCCAAACCACCGCTCACTGCCCAACACCACCTCCACCGATTGCAATCAACACCACCAACACCACCCATCAATCCAAACCAAAAACCACCAAACCACCACAAAAACACCACCACCCACATCCATCAAAACCGAGACCAAAACCACCAAACCATCACCTCAATAATCAAGCTCAAAACCGAGAACAACCACACCACCAACACCTCCACCTCAAACCACCACTACCCAAAATTACCAAAATCGAGACTACCATTTCACCCCCCAAATCAACCTCAAACCGCCACCATTTCACCCCCCCTTAAAACTACACAACCAAGAAAAACCCCTCCCTTTTTTGGACCGCGTGGTGGCGCTGCCACAGTCGGTGGTGGAGATTCGGAGGAAGGGGTTGAGCCCCCTTCCCTCCCGTCGTCTCTCTCTCTCTCTCGGTAAATGAGAGAGAGAGAGAAAGGAAATTAGAGTTTTTAATTTTTGATCTTTCGAAAATGACCCTTTAGCCCCAAAGTTTAAAAGTTATTATTTCAACCTTTAAGTTTTATTTTCAATTTTAATAATCTTCCAGTTAAGTCCCTAATTTCTTAAAATTATTATTTCAGCCTTTAAGTTTTTATTTTCAGTTTCAATAATTTCCAATTAAGTTTCTAAACTTTATTTTATCATTTTAAAACTTTAAAATCTTAAAATACTAATTCAATACTTTTCATATTTTGGCTAGACGAAACATACGAACGATTAGGAGATTGAGATTACTTCCCGCTCCACTTTTCACGTAACTCGAGATAATTGAGGTAGACTCGCCACCATTAATTAGTTTAAATTATAATTGCATGTTTTATGTGAATTTACGTGATTTATATGATTTAATGCATGAGATGAGAATATATCATATGAGATATATGATGTTGTTATGCTTGCCATAACTTATATGCTTTAATGCATGAGAAGAGACGAGTATCTCTTATGAGATAAGATGAGAATGTTATGCATAACTTATGTGCTTAAATGTATGAGACGAGACTACCCACACCTTATGATTTTAAAAAGCCTATGATTTTCAAGAAAATGAGCCAATGATGATAATGATGATATCACTGTATATTTTGCATAATTATGTGTTCAATTATTCTGTAAATTAATTATCGACGATGAGTCTACTGAGTATTTCTTCGAAATACTCATTCTGTTATTTTAACAATATTTACAGATTTCGGAGATGGTCGAGTGTGATGGGTAATGGTGGTATGAATTAATAGTCGAATTTTTTTTTTTTTTAAATTTACGCATTTTGAACATTATTAACGTACTTTGTTATTTCAATTATTTCAAATTCGAATTTAAAGTTTAAACAATTATCTTAAGTTATTTAAATGAGTTTTGATGCCGACAAAGTTTACAATTACGAATGTGATGTTTTATTTTTAAAATTAGGTTATTTCCGCAAATTTGATTATTAAAATTAGGGCAAAAGACGATTATGTGGCAATCCGGGTTAACGGAACTTGGTGCGTTACACAAAGTTTGCAACTAAATGAAATGTTTGGTACCGTGGCTACACTTTTCCCTTTTTACAAACTTTACATGCATTTTTTGGGGATACACTATTTGAATGACATTATTGCCTAACTTGCAAGATATGTGCATAATTTTACAAACTTTACATGCATTTTCTGGAGATGCAGTAATTGAATGGCATTATTGCCGAAATTGTAGATTATTCTTGTAATCTGAAAGGAATTTTCAGCATTTCAGGTATTTTCAGTGATTTGTTTTACATTCTACTATCAGTTATCAATAAAATAAAATATCCACACGTATAAGGAATAGAAGAGAGTGCGTCATGGAAACAGGAATGCAGAATGTCGGCGAATGATTGTCTATAAAGAAGGTTCGGATGGAGATAAGTGCCATCTTTATACTCTTTCTCCATTGGTCACCTGACTTCAAAAGGTTCAGTGATTAATTTGGATCAAATTAAAGTTTAGTGACCATTGTGATACAAAAAATTAAAAGGGCTAAGTATATATTTCGTTTTCACTTTTTTGGAATGTCACAACGTTGAGTTGGCTGCGCCCAAAAGAGATTGTGTAAGATCCAGTATGGTATAATTGTCAACTAAGAAAGTTAATTTAAGTGAAGAAATGTCGTTTGGTGACATCTGAATCTAAATGAGATTAATGACTTATTTAACAAAATTAAGTTAAGTGATAAAATTGGGATTTCGCTTGAAGTTCAGCAACCGTTGATGAGATTAACCCTTTATACTTTTCTAAGACACACACCAGACACAACTGCATGTTTATGTAAAGGTTCAATACAAAGCGGGGACACCGGCACCAAACTAGGCCTACCTTGGACATGCAATGGGGGGACAATCATCTTGGATGGCTACCTTTTTATGAACCCATATACTCTATTTTTTCCTTATCTCTCAACAAGTATCCTATATATGATTTTCGGGTTCGATTTCATTAATGGCCACTGAGGTTTGATTGAGGAATGTTATTCAACACTACTGATGTCAAATACCAGTTTAGATGACAATTGTATGACATTAAATGATAGTTTCACTTAATTGAACCTATCAAGGGTAATCATCTAAACTAATATTTTAGCATCACTGGTACTAATTAATATCATTATTCGTTTAATTTGGTGCCACTTCGTCAATTGAACTTTACAAAATATTAGAATAATATTGGTAAAATAATTTGGGTCTTTTTAAAAAGGAAATCCTATGAGCTAGAGGTGTCAATCCGGGTGGTCCGAGCCGGGTCGGCCCACCAACATATGAGCCCGGTAACGGCCCGCGTGAAAAAAAGCCCGCCCGCTACGGGTTCCGGGCCGACCCACAATTTTGAATTACAACTCAGACTCGCCCGCTGACCCATCCGGGTCGAGTCACCGGTCGTCATTTGTTTCGATTTGGCTCGTATGATTGTATAAATAAAATTATAAAAATATAGAATTTTTCATATTTATAGCAAAAAATATTTTTTTGTTAAATGTAAACTAAGAATTGAACAAAATGATAAATTCATGTTTATACCAAAAAATGCTTACATAGAATTCAAATTTAATGTTACATAAATATTTATAACTTGCAAAGTTAAATTTAACTTAAACAAATAACAACTAAATGCATTTCTAATTACTATTATCAAATATTTATAGTATAAGTACATCCCAACTAGGTTGATACATACTTTTACTATAATTTATAATTTAAGTACATCCCAACTAGATTGACACCTATTTAACTATAATATTTAATTTTTTGTGAAGGTGCAACCCGCGAAGCTCACGGGTCACACCTCCTTGACCCATGAACCGTCCGCTCGGGTCACGAGTTGGCCCGCGGTACCGGGTCGATCCGGGCCGATTTTCACGGGTCTGGCCGGCCCGTCTGTCTTGACACCTCTACTATGAGCATATGTGCCAAGTTGTCAAACTGTTAGTCCAAATAGGATTTTCCAATTGAAAAATAAACATCATATTAGAATAATTGTTTGATTGAACTTTCATTGTATATTTCCATTATTAGTCTAATAAAATTAAAGTTCAATTAGGGGGATGGGAGAGACTTAATTTCACTAATGGTCATATAACTTTTGAATTAGTGTAAAACTTTAATTTATTTCAGACTTTTAACCTCATTTCATAATATAATTTAGTAAGACCACTCCTTCATTTGGAGATCATTTCTAATAGAAAATCATGTGTTCACTGGCCAAGTCGTTTAACCATTAGTTCATCTGCGATTTTCTGTTAAAAAATAGTCTTCAAATTAATATAACTCAAGAATTTTATAAAGTTCTATCGTGAGTATGTTTAGTAATAATTATTAATTAAATTAACCCAAATGAGCCTTACTTTTGAAGAGTAAGCCTCGCCTCCTGTCTCCCAAAAACGCAGTTGTCATGATTTTTTTGGAGATCAGTTGGCATGCCGCAACCCAAGCAGATTCTCACACGCCTTAATAAAACCATTTCACTCCCACTTGATTTTTTAATGATGTTATTTCTTATCATTGGCCACCATCATCATATTACGTGACAACATAGTAAATTAGTGGGAAAAAAAAATTATAATTACAAATGTTTCAAAAATAACAAGCTCGTGAAATTTTTTCAAAAATCAAGTGGTCATATTTTGTGACATTTATTAAAATGTTGTAACCAATAATTTAATTAACATGTCACGATTATAATATTACACAATTTATGATCACAGTAACAAACTAGTCACAAATCACACAAGGTCACAATTATATAAGATAATTTGTTGGTCACAAATTACAAATTTAATTGCCAATCACATATTAAATATGTCACAAATTATTCAATTAACTAGTCAAGACACTATTCATCCCACCCAACTCACTTCATTCCACTCTAACATCTTCAGCACCACCCAAATCGTAGCCACAAATCCACAACAACAACGACCACCTATACCCCAAATTCACCACCTCCACCTCCACCATAAAAAAAATATTGGGAATTTCATCTAAATGGCCTAGTCAAACCAATTATTAGTTTAAAAAGTCCGATAACAATGTTTTTTAGTTAGAAGGCCTAAAGATACCAAAAAATGAAAAACACAATTTGTAAATGACTAAAATATCATTGTATACAAAAAGACATTATTGCCCTAATTTTTCTTTCATATTTCTATTTATCCCTAAATCAATTTTGGGCTCCATTTCTTCTTGCCGAAGGTCAATATCTCGAATTTTCTTCTTTTCTTATCATCTTCTTCTCTCCTTCATGAAATCCTAAAATCAATTTTTGGTTTCTTCTTGGTTGGAGGCAGCTTATGTGTTGAAAATCTTAGATTACTTGAATTCAAATTCTAGATTTTTTAGCCTCTTTGTTATGTTATTTGCTAATATGTGCTTGATTTCTTGAAAATATGGTTATTTGACTTGAATAATCAATTGTTCGTATATCCTTGGGTTCTTGGAAATGGGAGGCTATATGCTTATAATGGAAGTACTTTTTATATTCATTTCTTGTTTGTGGGTACCCATGGAGGTTATGGCACGACTGGAAATGCCACTGCTCTTGCTAGTCCAAGGATGATGAATGTTGTAGCTTTGTTTACGTTAATCTCACCTAAGCCTACGATTATTGTTGCAGTTGATGATATAAATTCTTATTTTAGCATTATTAAAGGCACAAAGTTGAACATCTTCTTGCATGATACAAATTGCATTGGGTTTCTTGGAATCGATGAAGGTAATAATTGTATATATCGTGAATGTAGTAAGTGCAAGAATTAGGTCATATACTCGTTCCACTTGCACGGGCCAAACAACTCGTGGTGATCCGCAATCTACGAAATATTGTTGTGATATATATAGCTTTATTATTTTGTACTTATTTGAATCAACAAATGATTTATTACATTTTATAATCAATGTACTATCAATGTCTTGATATTGAAACGACAATAAAATCATTTGTTGCTTCTTTATGATGTTATTGCTTTGTGCTATTGGAACGACATTGAAGTAATTTTATATAATTGTGGTTAGGTTTTCACCTTACGGATATCGTTTTATTTTTCTACAAACAAACAACTTTTATATGATTATTTTTTTTTTTCGAAATGATACAAATGTTGTTATAGTTGTTACACATGTCGTTCCAATACGTAAAACTTATTGCTTCACATAACGATATTCAAATCGTTCCTAACAAACAAAACGATTTTGATATCGATCCAATACAAGAATTGTACTTTTCACCTAGCGATATTAAAGTCATTCTAGAGTAACAAATCGACATTGAAGTTGTTACGCCAAAAAAGTGTTCGGTGTGTGATGAAAGTTACACCACCTATAGTTTAGGAAATTGACATTTTGGTCCCCCCAAACTTTCATACTTTGTTCAGTTGAGTCATTTTCTCGTGAGATTCTAATCGTTTTTCTAATTTCATCTAATTAATTCCATAAGATCTTCAATAATTGTTTCATGCCCCAAATCAATTATTAGAAACTTACAACTTAGTCCTCAAATTTCAAAAAAATCTATAAAATGACTTGTATCACATGTTTCAATTTAACATAACGACATTGGCATCGTTCCATTGCAAATTTATCATCATTGAAATTTTTCCAGTCCGAAACATATTTACAACGACAATGATATAGTTTATTTTCAAATGTAAAGACAATGATAGTGTTCTAGACCAAAATGCCATAATAACAAAACGACGTTGAGTTCGTTCCAGTACAAATTTGACGTTATTGAAGTCGTTCCAGTTCAAAACATAACTAAAACAATTTTGATGTCCTTTCAGTTCAAAACATAACTCTCAGGTGGTAAACAGTTCATAGGCGTACGCCAACTAATTTTTTTTTAGGTTAACGTTTAAGTCCCCAAACTTTCATCCTTCATTCAATGACCTATGCGATATAATAATCATTTTATATGACGTTGTATTTATGATATAATAATCATTTTACACGAAAAGAAACGATATTTATGTAGTTGTATTTATGATTTACGATTTCAAACTGGTCATATTTGTACTAAAACAATATGAATGTTATGATATTTTGTAGGTTTGATACATAACGATATCATTATTATTTTAGTACAATTTTGATGACATTGATATCGTTTCAATTTAAATCATAACTAAAATGACATAAAAATCGTATTAGTTTATATAAAACGATAATTATATCATTTTTTTGCTAAAAACAATGATTCGACCGTTCACGGCCATCCGACGTGTATCGACATATGTAAGATGATCGAAATAGGTCATCAAGTGGGTTTGATCTCATTTAAAATAAACTATGGGAACATTTGTGTTCTAATGATTGTATACCACATTCGAACTATTCCGATAGAAAGAAAATATCTCCGTTCGCTCTTTCTAAACCATTCGAGTGGATCAACCCAATTAATGACCTCTTTCGATCATCCGACGTATGCTGAGGAATCCCTGGTAGCCGTAGACAGTTAAATTGTTGCTTTTAGCCAAAACGATATAATTATCGCTTTACATGAAAGGAAACAATATTTGTATCATTGTAGTAATGACTCATTAAATTTGTACTAAAACGATATGAACGTCGTTATGTTATTTCATGAGTTTGATGATACATAACGATATCACTATCGTTTCATTTTAAATCATAACTAAAGTGACGAATAAATCGAGTTAGTTTATATAAAGCGAGAATTATATCGTTTCGACTAATAGCGATGATTCGACCGTCGTGACCACCCGACACACCTCCGACATATGTAGGACGATCGAACGAGGTCATCAAATGGGTTGATACCGCTTGAACGGCTTAGAAAGAATGAATAGAGACACTTTCTTTCTGTCGAAATAGTTCAAAGGTGCTAGGCAACTATGGGGACACAAATGTTCTCATAGTTTTTTAGTAAGATCAAACTTACTTGATAACATCTTTCGATCGTCCTACATATGTCAAAGGCATGACGGGCGGTCATGGACAGGTCGAATCGTCATTTTTATTCAAATCGATATTGTTGTCATTTTATATGAAAATAAACGACTTCAATTTCGTTGTAGTTATGAGTTAAACTGGAACGATCTCGATCACGTCAAATTTGTACTGAAACGACCTGGATGTCATTATGTTATTTCCTAGGTTTGATACATAACTATAGAAATGTTGTTTTCTACTAAAAAAACGACTTCAATATCGTTGTAGTTATGATTTGAACTGAAACGGTCTCAATCTAGTAAAATTTGTATTGAAATGTCATGAATCTCGTTATGTTATTCCATGGGTTTAATTAATACATAACAATATCAATATCCTTATAAACGAAACGATATCAATGTCGTTGTAGTTATGATTTGAACTAGAACGATATCAATGTGATAAATATTGTATTGAAACAACATGGATGTTGTTATATGCGTGGTCCATGCCGATGCGCTCGCACCTATGTGTTCACCTCCCGAGAGCAACTTGTCCCTTAAACTGTGTCTATAACACCCTAAGTGGCGTATACAGTGCACGTTTTTTTATCGTTTAGTTAATCTATAATGACTTCAATGTCATTATGAAAAGTAGTAAAGCAATGGTATTTGATACGAAAACAACTTCAATATCGTTTTTGTGTCTCGAGAATGATTTCAATATCGCTATGTTATTCAGTGCAATTTTTGTATTGAAACGACATCAAAATCATTTTGTGTTTTAGGAACGATTTCAATGTTATTATATGAATAAGTGCATTTTTGTACTTGAACAACATCAATATCATTTTATGTCACATGAACGAAGTCTATCATTACGTGAAGCGGTATTTATATTTTGACGTAATGAGCTAAATGTCGTTTTATTGGTTATGGAATAATATGATCCTTGACATGTATTTAAACTTGAAAGTTATAAAGGCCTGAAAATATGTAGATTTCAATTGCATTCAATATCATTAATCATCACAATTGCGAATGCTACACAACATTCTCAAAATATCAAGTAATCAACACAAAGAAGACGAAGTAGATATACAACATTCCTAAAACATCAATTACTCTAGAAAAATAGAACAAACTACAGAACTATGTCAAAAACATCAATAAAAATAGCAAAAAATAATCTAATTCTCCAAGTCCTATGCCTCAGTCTAAGAAGTGATCAAACACAGCTCTCTTAAAACTTGTTCTTTATAGCGTTGCAAAATACGAAACAATTATGAATATTAGAACAAGTGATGACAGTAAAGCATAGAAGAACAAGATGCATAAGCTATATAAATCAAGTTAAGCATACAGATTTTCGATAATGGAAAAGAAATTTTGTACAGATTGCAATCACTGTAGTACTTCACAACAAAAAGGTTTTATTGACATTTTGCTAATGCAATTACTAGTTTTATTACCAAATGTGGAATTATCAAGAAAGATTTTGCTTCATTTCACACATTCCTTGAGTTTAATGAGAGGAATTAAGTCCAATTCCAAGTACAAACTCCTATTTTTTCCTCAAAACTTAGAAGACAAAACATCAAATCCTGAAAGAGTTAAAACACATTGAGCCTTGTGTCACTTTAAACTCACATACATATTTGGTAAATAAGTAAAAAAAAAAAAAAAAAAAAAGAGCCTCAAGTTACTCTCAACTCTCATACATATTTGGACAATATATCTATTATCTCATTTTCAACATCCTCTTTCACTTATATCTCATCCTATCAAATAAGCATTACATTGCAGAGCAAGTATGATCGATTTTGAGCCTCATTTTAAGTACATATCACTCTCTGAAAAGTCTTACTCTAATGTGTAAGGTGAGCTCGTCTGGTAAAGTTGTCATTTTCACCAAAATCGACAGTAATATTTCAAATGGTATTTAACATTGCATACTTGTGAAGGAACTGCAAGACTTTGCACATCAATTGCCAAAAAAAAAAAAAAAAAATAATAATAATAATAATAATAATAAATTTCTAATGGCTTTTCTTAAAATAAAATTGAGAAAGATAGTCAAGTGGGAACTAAAAAACAACATCATCGAAAAACAAGAAATAGAGCCCAATTTTGGAGGAAAAAAACCACAAATGGCTTTCACAGATTATACTTGAGGGGCGGCCAATTATAAAAACAAGGAGAAAGTCACAAACAATATCATCAAAAATTCAAGAGAGATATTGACATAAAATAGTTGTTGCATAAGGAAAATTACCATCATAAACTAACAACTTCGAAAATTAAATTCTAAGGAGCTAGAAGTTAAGAAGCCTACTTCCTAGATCGGTCCTACTTCATTTCTTTGAGACCGATTGCACCACAGTCTTTGCCTACTAGATATGTTCTTGCTACCTTACTTACTTCCTTGAGGGAGGTTTTGAGATTAAATCATTCACATACAATCAAATCGAGATATAAACAAATAGAGCCCAATAGAATTAAAGAACGTTTCTAAATAAACGTCTGATATTACCTCCAAAATTTGGTAATGAAGAAAATGACTTATCCTTGTAGAAACTATTGATAATGGTGCTAAGAGGTGATTAACACATCTCCCTTTTTCGATCATGGGTGTAGGTTACAAACCTTCTTTGACTCATTTGCTGTTTCGATCTGCCATTGCTACCTAGTAAGTTATGCAAATATTTAAAAACCTAACATACAACTCAAAAATCAAAGGACGAAATAGTTTTCTCTGCGTTAGAGAGAGGACAAAGAGTGCATTGTGCTAGAATAGTCCTCATTATGCCTTTTAATTATTATTGTTTTACAATAATTCTAGTAATTGGCAAAGAGATTCTTTACTGGGACACACATTATTTCAAATTGTTCGATAGTTCGCTTTTGATTTGAATTTATACATCTAAACTAAGCGAAAGAAATCCTAATTTACACATAAATGTATCGAAATGTTACATTTACAAACATAAAAAAGACAGAAAATCTGGGATGTGCATGTTCAACACTATAAAGAATGATTATCTCCTCCACTTACTCAGCTGATTTAATAAAATTTGAAACCAAATTCTTGGCTTTTCGAAGCTTTTCTTCTGGATCAGCCTTAAGCGAAATTCACGATACTTGTCAACCTTTCTTTCTTTTCTTACCACCTCTTGTACAATTCCTTCGTCTTTTTTCCTCTGTTTAGCTTGCCATTCATACCTGACATAAAGGAAGAAGATATGTATGGTTTGGTTGGTGAAACTTGAAACTGAGGAGAAAGGAAGAAGATAGGTTTGACTTGAGAATGGAGATGTAACAACATCCCTTTTTCAATTTTCAATTTGGGGATAAATAGTTTTGACATGAATAAATCTTCAATTCCTCCTTCAATTTAGCTTATTACAAGGAAGGATAAAATAGTCTCATTACGTTTTTAAATAATTAAATTTTATTTTATTTTTTGAGAACTTGGTCAAAGGCCTGTTGGACAAAAAAAGATTGAAGGGTGGTCATTTGAACTCATTCCCCCAAAATATTCTAGAATCAAATCCTAATACTCCACCCAAGTAAACTATAAACTAGTTATTAAGGTTTGGTTTCACCAAAATCTTTCGCGATGGACCCTCCCGATATTAGAATTGTTGTTAAAACTACTGGTAGAAAAGATGTAATTAAAAGTATAAAGAGATTCTGAAGTCAAGGTAGAAACGATTGCGACGACTGTAGAGGTAGAAAGCTAGTTAAAAGGTTTGATATTGAACCATTGAAAAAATTGTAATCGGGGTAAGGATCTATCATGATAATTGTTGATAGGGCAGAAAACAAAACTACATATTGTGAAGTACTCAGATTATACTAGTTTTTCTATTATATACCAGGAGGTGTCTACGCTCAAATGAAACCTTTAGCATTTACAGTTAGGAGACTATTCGTGTTCTTCTTCCAAGTGGATCCCAGGAATCGCCTATTCCTATTCTTCTTCCTGCGCTTGTAGTCCAACCTCTTTTAACCTCCAGAAACTTCTAAAGTCCAACTAAGAAAGTATATTTCTCAAAGTGTAAAGGAAGTCAGGTGTTTTAGATTCACGAACCTTGATATTTTCCTAAAACTAGGTTGCTGGATCTCAAGAATAATATGGATGAATCACCAAATAATTATGCTCTTGGATCTCTCAAATGACATGAATGTGTTACGCAATGAAAGCACAATAATGCAACCCATTTGATTTCGTCCCATATATCTGTATTTATAGTTAGGAACGCTTAGGTGTTATAGGCCATGTAAAACTCTTCAAAATCACAAATTAGGTTTGGCCGCATAAATATGTCGCTCTAGCGAGAGAGTTGTCGCTCAAGCAATAGCGAGGCAAAAGGCGGGCGATAATGTTTATGTTTCTGCCGCTCGAGCCAAGTCATGCCGACAGTCTATCGAAATTTTGGCGCCGCGTTTTCCTTGTTTTCAACCTCTAACCCTAACCTAACTCATCTATACAAATTTGCATCCAAATCCTTGACTTTTTACAAGTGTTCAATTAAGACTCTTTTGTTCACAAACATATCAATTACAACATTGGACCTAACAGACTAGAAAGGTAAAATCATCATTTCACAATTTTTGAAGTGTGAATAATGAAGTGTAGTTTAAAAGAATAATTCTAACAATGAGAATAAGCATTAGAAATTATTCTGGTCATTTAAGGCTTATTCGGAACTTTCGGTACAGTTTAGGACAGTATGAGTTAAGTTGAGATTTCAAACATAAAGACATTAAGAATGAAGGATTATATAATGAATCCAATGGTATGAGTTTCATAATTTTTCGATTACGAAAGGATTGTTAAAAGTTAATTTTATGGTATTTTCTACTATTCGAGATTTGCGCAAGGAAATTTTTGGCAAAATTATTTTTGCTAAGATGAGAGGTCAGGTTCCGTTAGATATTA
Source organism: Fraxinus excelsior (assembly GCA_019097785.1). Lineage (NCBI taxonomy): Eukaryota > Viridiplantae > Streptophyta > Magnoliopsida > Lamiales > Oleaceae > Fraxinus > Fraxinus excelsior. Next base: position 20,486,513 of record CM032629.1, on the reverse strand, counting down.
AAGGCCAAAAATATGATTTTTATTTGGTTTAAAATAATATGAATATGGAGGTTAATGGGGGTATTCAATAGTGGAGAGTTGGGGACTCTTCATTTGCTCCCATTAAGACCAAAATAGAACATTTTCATCATGTTTAAGGAGGCCCCTACACACAATCCGAATTTAATAACTATTTCATCAAAAAAATTCGATTTCTTATCATGTTATCTCAAAATTCTCTCCAATTTTTGTAAAGAAAGAACGGAAGTGTTTGAATATTATAAAATATATTTTTTTTCAATTGAAAGAGTAAAATATCTAAATGGAATGATTTTGAATATCGATCTTACATGATATGCTAATACCTCTTCCGTTTGATATGGTCTGGATTTGGTGATTTATAAAATGCACAAAACTTCCTATTCGATATGGTTTGGTTTGTTGTTTTGAATGTTATATAGAATGCATAGAGCTTTCGTTCGATATGGTTTGGTTGCTTACTATAAATGTGGTATAGATTGTATAGTATTTTATTAATAATATTTCGAGATTGAATTGTATGTATCTTACTTTGTATTCTTTCGAAATACTTACCCTCTTTTGGATTTCATTTACAAATTAATACTAACCGGATGAATGATGTTAATTGGTGGTGTCATGTTTCGTGGATGGAAAGATCTTAGAAGTAAATTTAACTCTCTTTTTTTTTTTTTTGTTTAAGTGTTTAAAATTAGTCTTGAAACTTTATGATTAATTTTCAATAAATCATGTTGTTATGTTTTGAAAACGTTGCAGTTTTTCTTTAGTTCATATTTCAAAGTATATGGATAAATTTCTCTTTAAGCTATGAAATGAATATTTGTGTTTTCGCGCATTTTAGTGTGTCAACAATTTGTAACAAACTTCTTCTAAAATTAAGTATCACTGAAAAACAATATGTACATTTACGAGTCTAGACTAATGAAATGTAGCTTCCTGTTTTTTTTTTAGTACTCCTCTAAAAGGATTAAAAATATAGACTAATGAAATGCAGCTTCCTGTTTTATTTATGATGAGTTTTTGTTGGTTGAATAAATATTGACGAATAACTTATATTTAATTAACCTAAAGGCAATGGCGAGACCAAACCAAGCCAATCTAATGCGGGATCTGCTAAGACCTGTCCAAGATCTTGGAAGGCAACCTAATACGCCGCCTCCACATAATCCTCAAAATGGTCAAGGAGCTACCTCAATGGCAAAGCAATTTCATAGGTATAGGCCTCCTAAGTGGTTCAGATCCATTGGCGTTGAGGAATGGATTAGGGCCTTTGAACGCAACTTTAGGCACATCCCTTACTGAAAGTATATGGAGAAATACGAAGAGAATGAAAGAGCAACCAAAAATGAAGTTCTTACCGATTTTGCAAATGCTTACCGGATTTGGTAGTTCTTACCGGTTTTGTGCAAACTTACCGGATTTTGCAAAAGTTGACCGGTTTTGTAAATGCTCTATTTTGAAGAGTGAAAAAATGGAGAAAAGAACCACACGCAGGCTATGTTTCTTGCTGAATATATAAACTTACAAGACACATACTTGTCAACAACTTTCTACCTACTCCAATCTATCAAGTCGACAACAATATATAAGATCATACTTGGATAACTTACAAAAGTTAAACTACCAACTATTTGTACTTAAATCACATGACATTAGTTACAAAATTCAGCAACCATATGATAGCAAAAACGTGACAACAAAAGTGTCAACCGTCTCTCAACATTCCTCCTTGACACTTTTGCTGGAAACACCAAGATTGTTTTTTAGTGTTTCAAACATTGCTTTGCCTAAAGACTTGGTTAATATGTCTGCAAGTTGATCATCGGATTTACAATGCACCAGCTTTACTTCATTTCCTTCCTGAGCTTCTCTGATTGAATTGTATCTAATCTTAATATGTTTGGTTCTACCATGAAAAACCAGATTCTTTACCATAGCAACAGTGGACTGATTATCACAATAGATAACTGTGGCCTCATTTTGCTTGAACCTCATATCTTCTAACACCTTCTGTAGCGCCCCGAGTTCTGTTAACCCGGATTGCCACGTCATCGTCTTTTGCCCTAATTTCATAAATCAAAATCGCGGAAATAACTTAATTTTGAAATCACATTTGTAATTGAAAACTTTGTCGACAAATAAACTCATAGGAATTTTGCTTTAAAATTTAAATATCATGTTTTAGAAATAGCGGAAACGACAAAATGTTATCAATATTCAAATATATAAACTTCAAGATTTAATAAATTCGATAATCAAATTTTTCCGTGCCACCACTGCCGGATCAATCACGATCGCCTCCGAAGTCTGCAAATATTGTTAAAATAACAGAATGAGTATTTCGAAGAAATACTCAGTAGACTCATCGCCGATAATTAATTTATAGAATAATTGAATACACACTTATGCAATATACAACGTGATATCTTCTTTGGCTTATTTTTCTTGAAAATCATAGGCTCTTTAAAATCATGAGGTGTGGGTAATCTTTCTTTCTCGTGCGTATAAAACACATAAGTTATGCATAACATTCTCGTCTTATCTCATAAGAAATTCTCGTCTTTCTCATGCAATTAAGCATATAAGTTACAGCAAGCATAACAATATCATATATCTCATACGATATATTCTCATCTCATGCATTAAAGCATATAAATCACGTAAACTTACATAAAGCATGCAATTATAATTTAAACTAATTAATGGTGGCGAGTCTACCTCAATATCTCGAGTTTCGTGAAAATGGTGCGAGAAGTAACTTCAATCTCCTAATTGTCCGTACGTTTCGTCTAGCCAAAATAAAAAATAAGTTTGAATTAGTATTTCGAGACTTTAAAGTTTTAAAGCGTTGAAATAAAGTTTAAGGGCTTAAATGAAAATTATTGAAATTATAATAAATGGCTTAACATGATAAAGTAAAGTTTAGGGGCTAAAATAGTAATTTTTGAAAGTTAGGGACTAAACTGTAAATATAATAAAGTTGAAAATAAAAACTGAAATAATAACTTTTATAAGTTTAAGGACCAAACTGTAAATATAATAAAGCTGAAAATAAAAGCTAAAAACGAAAATAATAACTTTTATAAGTTTAAGGACTAAACTGTAAATATAATAAAGTTGAAAATAAAGGTTAAAAACTGAAATAATAACTTTTATAAGTTTAAGGACTAAACTGTAAATATAATAAAGCTGAAAATAAAAGTTAAAAACTGAAATAATAACTTTTATAAGTTTAAGGACTAATCAGTAAATATAATAAAACTGAAAATAAAAGTTAAAAGCTGAAATAATAACTTTTATAAACTAGGGGCTAAATTAAATAACTTCTAATCTAAAAATGAGAAATTTAAGGGCTGAAATTTAAGACACTTAAACTTAAGGACTAACATAAATCAATTTAAAATAGACTTGGGGCTTAAATAACAATTTCTAAAATTGAAATAAATATATACTAACTAAACTAAAATAAAAACTAAATTAAAATCAACCTCTCTCTCTCGTTCAGAGAGAAGAGGCGTCGGGAGGGAAGGGGCTCGATTCTCCACCACCGAAGGTGGCGCCGTTGGTCGGAAGGTGGGGGGGTTTTTATTTGGGCAAAGAGGTGAAAAACGAGGCGGAGGGCTCGATTCTTCATTCGGGTTCGACAAAACACGAGGTAAGGTGTGGGTTTTTTGATTGCTTTTCTTGGTTTGGGTTTCTTGGGTGGTGGATTTGATGATACCGAGGCTAGAGGGTTCGATTTTCGGGCTTTGGCCGCGAGTTGGAGGTCAGGTTTGACGTGGGTGAAGTCTCGATTTCCTCGATTTTGCACTTGGTAGTTCGAATTAGGGTTGAGGCTTAGGATTACGTGACTGTGGTGGTTGGAAGTGGATGGTAAGGGTGGTTTGAGGTGGCGGTGACCGTGGGTGGTTTGGTGTTTTGCTTTCGAGTTTGGGGACTTGGTTTGGGTGGTCATCGAGTTGGGCTACAGTTTTATGGTGGTTCGGTGGTTTGGTGTAGTTGGTGTGGTGTTGAGGTCTCGGTTTCATGAATGGTGTTGGAGTGACTGGAATGTGGAGTGGCTATGGTGGTTTGTCTTGCAGTGAGTGAATGGAGTTTGTTTTGCAGCTTAGGTTGGTCTCGGTTTGGAGGTCATCGAGCTGGAGCTTGTAGTGTGGTATTACAGTGAGTTGGGTGAATGGTGTAGTGGCTGCAATGTTCATTTTGTTTGAGTTCAATGTTGATGCTAGAAATGGATTTTCTAGCATCAATGGTGTCTCACATTGGACACATTTCAAATAGAGAGAGAGAGTTTGAGAGAATGGGCAAATTCTTACCAAGTGGATATTGTGTGAGTATGAGTGTGAGTGTGAGTGTGAGTGGAGTGGAGTGGAGTGGGGTATGAATAGTGGTGAATTATGGCACAAAACCCTAGACGGGTAATTGGACCAATTTGTTAGGCTTTAGGGTTTTCTAATTGGGCTATAAATAAATTCCGATTTTGGGCTCATTTAATTGGATTTAAATGAATTGGGCTAAAAGAATTAAAATTTAAATCGGGCTTATATAATTGGACTAAAAATATTGGATTTTAATAATTGGTCTTGAAATTAATAAAAATTGGACTTAAATAAAATAAATCGAAATTGATAATAAAATTATTATTCAGGATTGGATTTGATTGAATAGATTTGAATTCGATTTTATAACGGCTAGACGAACGCGCTTCTCTAGAAAATTAGGGTTAACATTTTAGCGACACGTTTTTTGAGAAAACTAATTTATATAAATTAAAAGTTCGCGGTCGTTACAACCTTACCCCCTTAAAATAATTTTGTCCTTGAAATTTAAAGTTACTTGATCTAATATATCTGGATACTTTGTCAGAATCTCTTCCTCTTTCTCCCAGGTAGCTTCATCGTTATCCTGTCTACCACATTGGACTTTGACTAAAGGAATTTCTTTGTTTCTTAAGACATGGACTTTTCTTTCTATAATGCACATAGGTGTCTCCTCATAGGACAGATTCCTTTGAATCGAAATAGTCTGAAAATTTACCACGTGACTTGGGTCGTGGATATACTTTCTCAATAAGGAAACATGAAAAACGTTGTGTACGGCCGATAGCTCGGGCGGCAACGCCAAACGATAAGCCACGTTACCTACTTTCTCTAATATCTCAAATGGTTCGATAAAACGGGGTCTTAACTTCCCTCTCTTGGCAAAACGGATAGTTCCTTTCATAGGAGCTACTTTCAAGAATACTTTCTCTCCAATAGCAAACTCCAAGTCTTTTCTCCTTTTATCGGCATAGCTCTTCTGTCTGTCTTGTGCGGCGTTGATCCGCAGTCTAATCTTTTCAATAGCTTCAACGGTCCTTTCAATCAATTCTGGACCTAAAATTCTCCTTTCACCTACTTCATCCCAATAGACTGGTGATCGACATCGTCGTCCATAAAGTGCCTCATATGGTGCCATACCAATAGTAGCCTGAAAACTATTATTGTAGGCAAATTCCACTAATGGGAGGTGAGTCTCCCAATTACCACTCAAGTCTAGTACACAAGCCCTAAGCATATCCTCTAGTGACTGAATAGTGCGTTCAGACTGTCCATCGGTCTGGGGATGGTAAGCAGTACTAAAATTTAATTTAGTACCCATAGCTACTTGTAAACTCTTCCAAAATCTCGAAGTAAATCTCGGGTCTCTGTCTGAGACAATAGAAGCTGGTACTCCATGAAGTCGAACAATCTCTCTAACATACAACTGGGCTAACTGATCCACATTGAGAGTCATTCTGATTGGTAGGAAATGAGCTGACTTTGTAAGTCGATCAACGATAACCCAAATAGCGTCATGTCCTTTCACTGACTTCGGTAACCCTGTTACGAAATCCATGGAAATTTTCTCCCATTTCCATTCTGGTATATCCAAAAGATTTAACAATCCTGATGGTCTCTGGTGTTCAGCCTTAACTTGCTGACACGTCATGCATCGAGAGACAAACTTTGCAATACAACCCTTCATATTTCTCCACCAAAAGGTATTGCGCAAATCACGATACATCTTTGTCCCTCCTGGGTGGTATGCATATGGTGCTGAATGAGCTTCTGTCAAAACCTCATTTTTTATATGCTCATCTTTCGGTACACAGAGACGCCCTCTGAACATAAGTGCTTTATCAGCGGCAATTTCGAAACCTATTCTGTTGCCAGTTCCAACTTCGGATCTGATCTTTTCTAGGAATTTATCTTCGACTTGAGCCGTCACAATCCGACCTCTCAAATCTGGTTTCACGGTCAGATTTGCCAATCTGATAGGTCCTTGGACTGATGGGGCTCGCACTTCAATCCTTAAATTCTGAAAATCTCGAATCAATGGATCTTGCGTTATTCCCAAAACTGCTAACTGTCCGGCGTTCTTTCTGCTCAAAGCGTCGGCAACCTTATTTGCTTTACCCAGGTAGTATAGGATGGTGCAGTCATAATCTTTTACCAGCTCTAGCCATCGACGTTGTCACATGTTTAGTTCCTTATGAGTGAAGAAATACTTGAGACTCTTGTGATCGGTGTAAATCTCACATTTACTACCATACAGATAGTGTCGCCAAATCTTAAGAGCGTGCACTACAGTTGCGAGCTCTAAGTCGTGTGTCGGGTAATTCTTCTCATGTGGCTTCAACTGTCTTGAAGCATAGGCGATCACTTTGCCGTTTTGCATCAATACACAACCTAAGCCGTGTTTGGATGCATCGCTGTAAATAACGAAACCATCAGACCCATCTGGTATAGTCAGCACTGGTACTGAGACGAGTATGTTCTTAAGTTTCTGGAAGCTTTGCTCACACTATTCGGTCCACAGAAACTTAACTCATTTCCTGGTCAACTGAGTCATAGGACCTGCTATTTTAGAGAAACCTTATATGAATCACCGATAGTATCCGGCTAATCCAAGAAAATTTCTCACATCTCCAACGTTTGCAGGTGTCGACCAATTCGTTACAGTTTCCACTTTAGAAGGATCCACTTCGATGCCTTTGGCTGTAACAATGTGACCCAAGAAACCTACTCTTTCAAGCCAAAATTCACACTTCTTGAATTTGGCATACAACTTTTCTGCTCTCAGCGTTTCCAATACAATCCTCAAATGTTCTTCATGCTGTGTCGAATCTCTGGAGTAGATCAGTATGTCATCGATAAAAACAATAACGAATTTATCAAGATACTAATGGAAAACTCTGTTCATCAAATCCATAAATATTGCAGGTGCGTTCGTGAGTCCGAAAGGTATCACTACAAACTCGTAATGTCCATATCGTGTCCTAAACGCTGTCTTTGGTACTTCCGTTGGCGAAACCTTTAATTGATGGTAACCAGATCTCAAGTCGATCTTGGAGAAAATAGCTTTGCCTTTCAACTGATCGAATAAGTCCTCGATCCTGGGGAGAGGATACCTATTCTTTATTGTCAACTTGTTAAGTTCTCGATAGTCGATGCACATCCTCATACTTTCATCCTTCTTCTTTACAAACAGAATGGGTGCTCCCCATGGAGATACATTTGGTCTGATGAAACCCTTCTCTAGCAATTCCTCCAATTGTACCTTCAGTTCTTGCAATTCCTTCGACGCCATACGGTACGGAGCCTTGGAAACAGGGGCAGCTCCTGGTACCAAGTCGATAGAAAATTCCACTTGTCTATCCGGTAGAGTACCGGGTAGATCATCTGGAAAAATATCGCCATACTCACATACTATTGGTACTGATTCCAGGGTAATCTCTTCTACGGGTTTGTCTTGCAAACTAACTAAAAAGCCTTGACAATTGTCTTTGGCTAAAAACTTCTTGGCTTGTAAAGTGGAGATAAGGCGATGAAGTGACTTGATTCTCGTCCCATAAAACCTGAATACTTCTTCACCGTCCTTGCGAAAAATAACCTCTTTCTCGTGGCACATAATTGCGGCACGATTGTCACTGAGCCAATCCATACCCAGAATAATATCGAAATCTTTCATTCGAATAATATTTAAGTTTGCCTCCAAAACTTGACCATCAGAATCTATTTGTACGGCCTTGGCTATCTTATTAGTATCGATAGTACTTCCTGACGGCAAACTAACCTCGAGAGTACTACCAGTCTCTTCTCCTATCAGGTTCAGTCTTTCTAAGCATGCATCTGATATAAATGAATGTGTGGCTCCCGAGTCTATCAGAACATATACAGGTATCCCAGAAATAGATAGTATACCTGATATCATATTATCATGCTCAATATGGGAAGGAAAATAAGGTATGGAAAGCAATTAAGACATGTACAAGAGTACTAGAGTAACTAGTATACCTGCAATCACGTCGGAGTCCTCGGATGCATCCATAGCGAATACCATTGCCTTCCCCTTCCGGTTCTGGTCTAGGTTCATCCTCTTATGGGAACCCTGGGCAGGCTAAGCACGACAGTCCGATGCAAAGTGACATGACTCCACACTTGTAGCAGACTCCCTTTCCAAATAGGCATTCTCCTTTGTGCATTCTCTGGCACTTAGGGCAGGGAAAAATGAAATTGGGCATCTGTCTCCCTGTTGGTCCTGGATTTGGCCTCTTGATGAACGGTTGGTTCCTGTTCTGGTTCTGGTTGCTGCTCGGACCTTGCTACTTTCTCTTTTCTAGGTTTCTCTGCTCATACTGATGTCCTGGCTTACCATTCTCCCACCGGCATAGGCTACTGCTTGAGCCTTCTTTACTACCTCCCGGTAAGTTAGCAGTTCATGTGAACTGACAATTTGTCGAACATCGGAGCGTAGACCTCTCTCAAATCTGCGAGCCTTTTTGAACTCCGTCTCCACCAGATGTGGAGCATAACGTGATAGTTCTTCAAACCTCCTTTCATATTCGGCTATGTCCATTTCTCCTTGCACTAGCCGTAGAAATTCAGCCTCCTTGTGATCTCGAAGAGCTTGTGGGAAAAACTTGTCCCTGATTTTCTCCTTGAAATCATCCCAAGTTAGGGCTGCCTGTTGTTCCTCATTCCTCGTGCGGGATGCGGATTCCCACCAAAACCCCGCTCTCCCGATCAACATGAATTTCGTACAACCCACTTTCTTGTACTCAGGGCAGGCTATGTGCTTGAAGATTTTCTTAATGGCCTATCAAACGTGGGCGGGCTGTATCTTCTAAATTGTTCGATCACTAGTACAATAGGGTTGGGGTTTACTGGCTGCGGAATCTATCTCTTTTCCTGCACCGTCCTGAGCAATTCTCGGATGATGTCAGTTTGAGTGGGTGGTGCCATAACCTTCATAAAATTTAATGTAATTTGTAACAGTTGACTATGCATATAAACAATAAACGATAACTCGAAAGACGAAAAATAGGATTCAAACATTATTTCATTCATAACTCAATTTCTTTTGGTACGGGTACATGAATAGTAAGGCATGTATGCCGAACATTTCCAACATATATATTTTTTTATACAATGATGTCAAACCTATACTAGATCTTATCTCTCTATTCTCCTTCAGTTATACATGATTCGGCGTCGGAGAATTCTTCGAGCGCCGGATCATCGTCTTCTTCTGGGTCCTCTTCCGGGTCTTCCTCGGGGTCCTCCTCGGAGTCTTCCTCGAGTTCATCCCCGGGTACTAGCCCATCTCCTTGTCCAAGTTCGGGCTCGGGCTCGGGTTCTGGCTCCCATTCATGTGCAACTCCAAAGCGGTGCTCAAAATACATGGGCCAGTATGCCACAAACCTCGCGCAAAAGGTGTCATATTCAACCTCCACATTAGGTGACACCAGTGCATCTATGTATATGGTGCGAGCTACCTCCGCGTAGTCGGGCCGGAAGGTCGATAGTAAGTGATGGATCGATCGGTGATCATTAGTCACATAGCCATCATGTATGGCCCGATCGCGTACAATATTCAGTTGCTCTATGTGTTGGGCTATAGCCCAATCGAGTCTGGGCCTGAAACGATCGTAATCTCTAGCAGCTTGTTCCGCGTCACTTGGTGCATTTCTACGGATGGGTGTCATGTCCTAAATCAATTATGCAAAGTCCAATTATGTAGGGTTATTTATTTCTCTTGGTTAAAATTACGAGGACGTAAAAATTTAAAATTCTTGTAAATTATGCACAAACTCGTATTTCTTTCTTTCTTTCTAATCCGGATACATTTCTTTCTCTTCTTCTAAATCTTGTAAATTGTAAAACAGGTATCCGAATAAAATAACGTTAAACTTCATAAACTTCTTTTACCTTCGGAGTCGGCGGATCGAATGATGGCAGTGGCGACTTTCAGTAATAATAATAATAATAAGAAAATGCTCTTTGAAAATTTTCTCTTTTTGAAAATTTGCCAGTCTACAGAAACGCAGACCAACTCTGGCACTAAGCTGTAGCGCCCCGAGTTCTGTTAACCCGGATTGCCACGTCATCGTCTTTTGCCCTAATTTCATAAATCAAAATCGCGGAAATAACCTAATTTTGAAATCACATTTGTAATTGAAAACTTTGTCGACAAATAAACTCATAGGAATTTTGCTTTAAAATTTAAATATCATGTTTTAGAAATAGCGGAAACGACAAAATGTTATCAATATTCAAATACATAAACTTCAAGATTTAATAAATTCGATAATCAAATTTTTCCGTGCCACCACTGCCGGATTAATCACGATCGCCTCCGAAGTCTGCAAATATTGTTAAAATAACAGAATGAGTATTTCGAAAAAATATTCAGTAGACTCATCGCCGATAATTAATTTATAGAATAATTGAATACACACTTATGCAATATACAACGTGATATCTTCTTTGGCTTATTTTTCTTGAAAATCATAGGCTCTTTAAAATCATGGGGTGTGAGTAGTCTTTCTTTCTCGTGCGTATAAAGCACATAAGTTATGCATAACATTCTCGTCTTATCTCATAAGAGATTCTCGTCTTTCTCATGCAATTAAGCATATAAGTTACGGCAAGCATAACAATATCATATATCTCATACGAAATATTCTCATCTCATGCATTAAAGCATATAAATCACGTAAACTCACATAAAGCATGCAATTATAATTTAAACTAATTAATGGTGGCGAGTCTACCTCAATATCTCGAGTTTCGTGAAAATGGTGCGAGAAGTAACTTCAATCTCCTAATTGTCCGTACGTTTCGTCTAGCCAAAATAGAAAATAAGTTTGAATTAGTATTTCGAGACTTTAAAGTTTTAAAGCGTTGAAATAAAGTTTAAGGGCTTAAATGAAAATTATTGAAATTATAATAAATGGCTTAACATGATAAAGTAAAGTTTAGGGGCTAAAATAGCAAAATTTGAAAGTTAGGGACTAAACTGTAAATATAATAAAGCTGAAAATAAAAGCTAAAAACGGAAATAATAACTTTTATAAGTTTAAGGACTAAACTGTAAATATAATAAAGTTGAAAATAAAGGTTAAAAACTGAAATAATAACTTTTATAAGTTTAAGGACTAAACTGTAAATATAATAAAACTGAAAATAAAAATTAAAAACTGAAATAATAACTTTTATAAGTTTAAGGACTAAACAATAAATATAATAAAATTAAAAATAAAAGTTAAAAGCTGAAATGATAACTTTTATAAACTAGGGGCTAAATTAAATAACTTCTAATCTAAAAATGAGAAATTTAAGGGATGAGATTTAAAACACTTAAACTTAAGGACTAATATAAATCAATTTAAAATAGACTTGGGGCTTAAATAACAATTTCTAAAATCGAAATAAATATATACTAACTAAATTAAAATAAAAACAAAACTAAACTAAATTAAAATCAACCTCTCTCTCTCTCTTTCGTTCAGAGAGAAGAGGCATCTGGAGGGAAGGGGACGAACCTCGATTCTCCACCACCACTGACCGGTGGTGGTAGCAGCGCCACCACCGAAGGTGGTGACGTTGGTCGGAAGGTGGGGGGGTTTTATTTGGGCAAAGAGGTGAAAAACGAGGCGGAGGGCTCGATTCTTCATTCAGGTTCAACAAAACATGAGGTAAGGTGTGGGTTTTTTGATTGCTTTTCTTGGTTTGGGTTTCTTAGGTGGTGGATTTGATGATACCGAGGCTAAAGGGTTCGATTTTCGGGCTTTGGCCGCGAGTTGGAGGTCAGGTTTGACGTGGGTGAAGTCTCGGTTTCCTCGATTTTGCACTTGGTAGTTCGAATTAGGGTTGAGGCTTAGGATTGCGTGACTGTGGTGGTTGGAAGTGGATGGTAAGGGTGGTTTGAGGTGGCGGTGACCGTGGGTGGTTTGGTGTTTTGCTTTCGAGTTTGGGGACTTGGTTTGGGTGGTCATCGAGTTGGGCTACAGTTTTATGGTGGTTCGGTGGTTTGGTGTAGTTGGTGTGGTGTTGAGGTCTCGGTTTCATGAATGGTGTTGGAGTGACTGGAATGTGGAGTGGCTATGGTGGTTTGTCTTGCAGTGAGTGAATGGAGTTTGTTTTGCAGCTTAGGTTGGTCTCGGTTTGGAGGTCATCGAGCTGGAGCTTGTAGTGTGGTATTACAGTGAGTTGGGTGAATGGTGTAGTGGCTGCATTGTTCATTTTGTGTGAGTTCACTGTTGATGCTAGAAATGGATTTTCTGGCATCAATGGTGTCTCACATTGGACACATTTCAAATAGAGAGAGAAAGTTGGAGAGAATGGTTAAATTCTTACCAAGTGGATATTGTGTGAGTGTCAGTGTGAGTGTGAGTGGAGTGGAGTGGAGTGGGGTATGAATAGTGGTAAATTAGGGTTCAAAACCCTAGACGGGTAATTGGGCCAATTTGTTGGGCTTTAGGGTTTTCTAATTGGGCTATAAATAAATTCCGATTTTGAGCTCATTTAATTGGATTTAAATGAATTGGGCTAAAAGAATTAAAATTTAAATCGGGCTTATGTAATTGGACTAAAAATATTGGATTTTAATAATTGGGCTTGAAATTAATAAAAATTGGACTTAAATAAAATAAATCGAAATTGATAATAAAATTATTATTCGGGATTGGATTCGATCGAATAAATTTGAATTCAATTTTATAACGGCTAGACGAATGTGCTTCTCTAGAAAATTAGGGTTAACGTTTTAGCGACACCCGTTTTTCGAGAAAAGTAATTTATAAAATTAAAAGTTCGCGGTCGCTACACCTTCCTTAGCCAAATTGCTTGATTGGTAGCTTTTGAAGCAGCTAGGTATTCAGTTTCAGCTGTTGATTGAGCCACTGTCTTTTCCTTCATCGAATTCCAACAAACGATACTTGATCCCAAGTAGAATATATATCCAGATGTGCTCTTCATATCCTCAAAGCTCCCTGCCCAATCACTATCAGTGAAGCCAGTTAACTTGCACAATCCTGACTTCTTGAACCAGATCCCCATTTCTTCAGTTCCTTTGATATACCTTAGAACTCGTTTAGCTACTTGAAAGTGCAATTTACTAGGTTCATGTCTGAATCTTAATAGAAGATTTGCAGCATATATAATATCCGGTCTGGTTGCTATTAAATATAACAAACAAACAATCAGACTTCTATAAATCTTTGCATCAATCTGCTTTACAACATCTTCTTCCAACAATTTTGCATTCTGAACTAATGATGTGCTAACAGCTTTGTAGTTTTCCATGTTAAACCTCCTTAGCACATCCTTTGACTGATGAAGATACCCTGCTAATTTTGATAAATCTCCATTCCTAGGAAGTAATGCTTCTCGCCCAAATCAATCATTTCAAAGGCATTTTTTAGTTCATCAATCATGTTTCTAATTGATTTGTTACTGCTGTCGTGACCAAGAGGTCATCAACATAGAGTGATATAATGACCATTTCATCTTCCTGTTGTTTTACATATAAAGTTTGTTTATTCAAACTCTTTGTAAAACGAAGATAACCAAGGTGATTATCAATTCGACTATACCAGGCTCTTGGAGCCTACTTTAAGCTATACAAGGCTTTCTTTAATAGATACACTTTATCTTCATTCCCTTCTATCAGAAAGCCTTTAGCCTGCTCTATGAAGATCTGCTCATTCAGGTAGCCATTTAGGAAGGTTGATTTGACATCTAATTGGTAGATTTTCCAACCACTTTGAGCTGCAATTGCCTTAAGCAATCTGATAGTCTCATAAATAGAAACAAGGACAAAAGTATCAGTGAAATCAACACCAAACTGCTGAGCATATCCTTTAACAACCAGTCTGACTTTTAGCTTATTAACTGAACCATCTGGATTTATTTTAGTCCTATATACCCATTTCACTCCAATAACTTTCTTGTCTAGTGGTCTGTTAGCTAGTTCCCAAGTTTCATTTTTCTCAATCATCTTGATCTTTTCCTCCATTGTAGCCATCCAATCAGGTGATTTAGATGCTTCATCAAAGTTTACAAGTTCAACTATAGCAGTATTACATCTTGCATAAAATGTTAGCTAAAAGCCTCATCTTTACTCTATCATTATCTGATTCTGAATCATCATTAGGTTCTATGTCATCTTCACTAATTCCTCCTTCTCTGTTTTGAGGAATCGATTCCCTTGTTGTTTTTCCAACAAAACTTTCATCCCGATTCCACATAGCTTCTTCATCCACTTTGATATCTCTGCTGGAGATTACCTTTCTTGAATGAGGATTGAACACCCTGCATTGCAGCAATAACTAACCAATATCCCAACTTCAACCTTATCATTCAGTTTATCCCTTTTTGCATTAGGAATATGAGTATAACAAACACTCCCAAACACCTTCAAGTGTGAGATATCTGGTTAGACATCATACCGGGCCTCATATGGAGTCTTTTTCTCCAATGCTTTTGTTGGCAAACGGTTGAGAAGATAAACAGCAATGCTGCCTCAACCCTTGTAATACTCCGAAATTTTATGTTCGTTTAACTTGTTCATTTAATTCTTAGTATGATAATTTAACTTTTCAAAAATTTTATATGGCCAAGATTATTTGTGATTGCCAAGTTTTCATTGTTGGTTGATTAAAAGCTTGCCAAGATTAGTTAATTAGATTTTTTGGGATTAATATTCAAGCATGAGGTGTTAAAGCAAACATAAGGTGTTTATCTTTATAGTGAAGTAACAAAAAAGCATGAGGTGTTTAGTGTTTAATATTCAAGCATGAGGTGTTTATCTTTGTAGTGAAGTAACAAGCAAGCATGAGTGTTTAGTGTTTAATATTCAAATATGAGTTGTTTATCTTTGTACTAACAAACAAGCATGTGGTGTCAACTAGTTGCAAGCTATCTTTATGGTGGATTAATTTTTCCTAGTATGGCAAGCATGAAGTGTTTAACTTTAAGCATGAAGTATAGATGTAGGCACCAAACTTTAACTTGATAGATAGTAACCTTTTACACCTTACTTAGTCCATAGGTTTTCCTTACCTAAAAATAATTAAGAAAGGTTTCTTTCAAATATCTTTGCAACCAAAAATTTCTTTCAAAGAAAAATAAATAACAAGAGTTAGTGAAGGAAAGTAAAGAGAAAAATATAAAGTAAGAATAGAAGGAGAAGAGCAAATGCTAGCACTTTCAAGTACACTTTTCAACCCCAAGTTTTAAGGTAAGATACTTTCCATGCTCAAGTGGTAGGATTTCATGGTAATATTTATGCTTAAACTATGCATAAAAACCATAATATGAAAGATGTGGACAAGTCCACTAAGTGAGATATCTATTTATGCCTTAGGACAAGTCCGAATGGCACCGGCAAGCCGGAATGTGCAAGTATGTGT
This sequence comes from Fraxinus excelsior, assembly GCA_019097785.1. Classification (NCBI taxonomy): domain Eukaryota; kingdom Viridiplantae; phylum Streptophyta; class Magnoliopsida; order Lamiales; family Oleaceae; genus Fraxinus; species Fraxinus excelsior. Next base: position 20,470,777 of record CM032629.1, on the reverse strand, counting down.
TTGAATGCTTTCTTTTGTGTAGTATTAACATGTTAAATCCAAGCATGGTATCTTACTGAGTATTCTTTATACTCATAGTATTTATACTAAATTTTCAGATCCATGATCTTTGAGTTGAGTTGGTGGTGGAAGTCAGTCCGCATACTCGTTGATGGGACAAAGTTATTCATTTCCGTATGTTTTGTTCGAATATTATTTTCCTTATGTTTTCTGGCGGTATTAAATATAAGCATTATAAGACATGATGTAATATGGTACTGGAAGTATATTTTGTAATCACATCTTTCATGTTGTGCTTAAAGACATTTTTATAAACTTTTTTCCTGAAATGGTAAAAGAGACAGAAACTGGACAGATTCTTAGGATCAATTGAAAGTGCAATTACGAACTCTAAAGACAGCCATTTGAGACTCTAAAAATACTGCAGTATTCATCTTTGAGTTTTCTTTACAAGAGCACAAAAATCACTCAATTTGAATGTGTGGCACAAGATATAAATTTTTAATTGTTGAAAGATAAATCTGAAGTTTCTGTGCAGTACCTCATTATTTTTGGTAAAACGTCAATATCATATGATTTTTGAAATTTTCCATATTTTAACATAGGAAACTAGTTGAAAACATCTTTCTAATTCCACAGATTTCATAGAAAACGGAGTTGGGATGAATTTTATAAAAATGTTTAAACTGGCTATCCCAACCAGCCGTGACTACGTAGAGTTCGCATATGTAAAGAATAATTTCAAGTCAGCATGTACTTCTGTTGGCCATTAAACTTTATAGAGATATTATACTATAAGTTGAAAATAAGTTTCCAATATATATATATATATATATTTCAAATATCTTTAAAATCTTTCATGTAACAAGGGTAGAGGTTATTATGTTTAGTACGTGACACTCAAAGTTTAAGTACGGGGTGTCACAACCCTGAACTCCTTAGGTACCTTTTTTTATCAATCAACAAATACCTAGCCATTTCCATCACAGTCCTATTTTTTCTCTCACTAACTACATTTTGTTGAGGAGAATAGGGAATGGTTAGTTGATGCTTAACACCTTCAGCTTTACAGAAATTGTCTAATTGTCCACAGCTATACTCACTTCCATTATCAGTTTTGATTATCTTTATTTTGCAGCCACTTTCATTCTCCACCATTTTCTTGGATGTTTGCAACACAACTACAACTTCTGATTTAGCTTTCAAGAAATAGACCCAACACATTCTGGTTAAGTCATCAATGAAGAGGATGAAATATATGTTGCCATTCAGTGTGGTTATTTTCATTGGACCACATACATCTGAGTATACTAACTCAAGCTTATTGACAGCCCTTCTTGATTGATTTTTAGGGAATGGCAATCTTGTTTCCTTTCCAAATTGACAGACATTATAGACACTGGCATCATCAGTGATTTTAGGTAGGCTTTCAAGATTAAAGCCATGCATTTGCCTAAGTGAAGTATGGCTAGCATGACCAAATCGTCTGTGACATAAAGAAGACTCATTTTCTTCAGCTAAACATGCATGCGTAGTGACATTTTTCCACTCTATAGGAAAGCTTCTATTTCTCATTTGAACTGTCATTAACTCATTTCCATTTTCATCTAGTATAGTGCAAGCTTTATCTTTAAACATCAAGACGTGATTTTTCTCTAGTAATTGCCCTACACTAACTAGGTTCTTATGTATCTCAGGCACATATAAAACATCAATATGTTTAATACATGTTGAAGTCTGAACAGCAATCACCCATGTGCCTTTCACTTCCACAAACTGTCCATTTCCCACTTTAACTCTAAACATGTAGGCTTTGTTCAACTTAACAAAGATGCTGGAGTCTACAGTCATGTGGTGAGTGCAACCACTGTCCAATAATCAGGTTTCAACCTTACTGCAGGCCTTGATAGCAGAGAACAGATGCTCGTCTCGCATTTCATCCTGATTTTCTGCCATTTTTGCTTGCTGATAAGGTTACTTCCCCCTTTTGTTTTTGCACACCTTTTCAATATGGTCAAATTGCTTGCAGCCTCTACACTGAACTCCAGGCCTATACCACCACCATTTAGGTGAATGCCCTTTTCTTTTACAATGAGGACAAGATGCAAACTTATCCTCTTTGCTTCCAGACTTGCTGCCTTCTGGTTCCTTCTTTTCAGACTGAAATTTCTTCATTCCAAGGCTCGTTTGAGCTTTGCATTTACCCTTAACAAATAGAGCTCCTTCTGTTTGTTCATCTTGCCTCATTAACCTTCTCTGTTCAATTGCATGGCATTAACCAACTCAGCCAAGGTTATAGATGACAGGTCTCTAGAATCCTCCAGTGATGATATCTTGGCTTCAAACTTTTCAGGAAGGCTTATTAAAACCTTCTCCACCACTCTCTTATTTGGTAAATCATCTTCTAGTAGTCTGATTTGATTTACAACCTTCGTCATTCTATCTGAAAAATCCTTTACAGCATCAATGTCCTTTATTTTCAAAATCTCAAATTCTCTTCTAAGGTTGAGTGCTTGCATCTGCCTTGTTCTTTAATTTCCTTGATATTCTTCTTTCAGAATATCCCAAGCCTCCTTTATAGTCTCACAAGTCACGATTCTTGTGAAGATAGCATCTAAAATGATAGATTGAATACAAGAGAGTGCTTTGAATTTTTTGGCCACATCTTCACTATGCTGCTTAATCAAAGCTACAGTTGGGTTTGCTCTCAAAGGTGGAGGCTCAACTTCGGTATTTGTTATCTCCCACAAATCCTAAGCTTTGAGGTAAACCTTCATCTTTGCAACCTAGAAGTTGTAATTTTCTCCAGTAAAGGTAGAGGGCAATGGTACTAAGAAACCACTTGAAGCCATTTACTTTTCTATCAACTGAATATATCTTTGCTGATTGTTTCTTTTGTCTGCTGCTCCTATTCTTCTTCTTTCCTTCTTACGGCCCCTTTTCTAAGATCAATAGTAGCTCTGATACCATGAAAGTATATGAAGAAATACAAAGAGAATGAAAGAGTAACCAAAAATGAAGTTCTTACCGATTTTGCAATGCTTACCAGATTTGGCAGTTCTTATTGATTTTGTGTAAACTTACCAGATTTTGCAAAAGCTTGCCAGTTTTGTAAATGCTCTGTTTTGAAGAGTGAAAATGGAGAAAAGAACCACACACATGCTATGTTTCTTGCTGAACATATAAACTTACAAAACACATGCTTGTCAACAACTTTCTACCTACTCCAATCTATCAAGTTGACAACACTATATAAGATCATACTTGGATAACTTACAAAAGTTAAACTACCAACTATTTGTACTTAAATCACATGACATTAGATACAAAATTCAGCAACCATATGATAGCAAAAATGTGACAGCAAAAGTGTCAACCTTCTCTCAACACTTACAATGATGCATAAAATGTTCAGTCTGCTGATTTATGCTCATTAAAGATGATGGCCATGGGAGTCTACCTCAAGGACTGGGACAAAAGAGCAGTAATTGAATCTAAATGGGAACAATTTAAAGATGAGGTGATGGGGAACTACTTTCCTTAGGTTCTAAGAAATTTTAAGGAGGCATAATTTCTACAACTCAGTTAGGGAATATGTCCCTGATTAATTATGAATGAATGTTTGAGCAACTTTCTCAGTATGCACCTCATTTGGTAAACACAGAGGCAAAAAAAACCTAAGAGGTTCAAGCAAGGACTCTGACCTGAGATAGGTTCGATTATTATGTTGCATCAGTTTACTATTTATCGGGAAGAACATCAGAGAGATCAAGCAATCTCTTATAGGATAGAATCATTTGAGAAGAACAATTAGTACAATGTGGAATGGTAAAAATAAAGGAAAGTAGAACACACAATATAAGAAATCAAACGTTGGAAATGGTTCCAACAAAAATAGTGGAATGTTTTCACTGTGTCCCAAGTGCAATAAAGGCCATAGGTGTGAATGCGTAACTAGAAAAATGTGTGTTTTAGTTGTGGCAAGCCATAACATATTTTTACGAACTGTAAGGATGATCTTCCAAAGAAAAGATGATGACCAGAACAAGAACAACATGGAAAAAGCTCGAGTTTTTTCTATGGCTCAAAAAGAAGCAGAGCAAGACCATAATGTGATAGCATGTATTTTGTTGGTATATGATACACTTACTTAGGTTTTTTTTTTATTCTAGAGCTACGAACTCTTTTATCTCTACATATTTTATTGATAAGTTTGGAGTAGCATACGAGAAATCAGATAATGAATTGTGAGATAGTATTTCCTTAGGAAAGACTCTTAGGGCCTGTTTGATAAGTTAGATTTTCTATGGAAAATGGTTCCATTTTCCACATTTTGACTTGTTTGATGGGTTTTTTATCCCTAGAATTTATTTTCTTGGTTTAGGGTCACATGTGCCATTTTCCTTAATTTTGTGGAAAAGCAATTCCCATCATTTTGGTGGGAAATGACTTTCCATATTTTTTTTGTTTGGCAATTGGAAAAATTTCTAGACACAATGGTAAAAACAATTATCACTTTTATTGATAATTTCCATGCAAAACTAATGGTATTCGGTATGATATTTTTTTTTGGCAATTGGAACAAATGCTAGACTCAATGGTAAAAAAAGGTTTCACTTTAATGGACAATTTTCATGAAAAAAAAAGCCAAACAGATACCAAACTTTCAACATTTTTCAGGTGAATAATTATAGTAATTAAACACAATTAATTACAATTCCCAGTAAAACATTTTCTTTCCACCCAAACTGCACATTTGCAATCAAATGGACCCTTAGTACTAACTACATAGCAAAGGATGTTAGGCTAGAGTCTAATGGAAAAGTTACAAAGGGAAGTTTATATCTAATGGAGATGAAAGACTTTGATATTATATTAGGCATGGATTGGTTACAGAGAAATCATGTGACCATCCGATGTCACAAAAGAGATAGGTATTCAATCGAGAGAGAATGAGGTTTGTTTCTTCAGAGCTAGACTTAGGTTATTTCTACATCTCGTATTTGTACTGCAAGCAAAGAAGATGCTGGAAAAACAATAACATCGTGGTTATTTGGTTAACATTACAAGTACAAGTACACAACAATTCGAGTTAACAATGGCTGATATACATGTGGTGAAGGATTTCCATACGTGTCATTTGAGGATTTACCTAGTGTTCCGCCAAATAGGCAACTAGAATTTCCAATTAAGTTAATACCGAGCTAGCCCAGTATCCAAGACTCTTTATAGAATTGCTCCAAAGGAATTGCAGGAGTTGAAACTACAAGTGCAAGAGTTATTGGATAAGGTTTTATCCAACCAAGCGTTTCTCAATTCTAGTACTCTTCGAAATGAAGAAAGATGGATCAATGAGAATGTGCATAGATTATCGAGAGTTAAGTCATTTGATCATAAAAAACAAGTATCCATTTTCGAGAATTGAAGATTTGTTTGACCAGTTGAAGAAAGCTCTGGTATTTTCTGAGATTGACTTAAGGTCAGGATATCATCAACTAAGGTTAAGTCGCGTGACATTCCATTTGGTGTAACTAATGCTCACACAATACATGGATCTAATGAATAGGAATTTTCATCAATATCTAGACCAGTTTGTATAGTATACATTGACAACAATATTGTGGAGTATTCCAAAGATAAAGAACAACACGGGAAGCAACTCAAAACAATGTTGGCCAAATTAAATTCAAGAAATGTGAGTTTTTGCTTGATCAAATAGGTTTTTTCGATCAAGTTGTGACTTCTCAAAGAATTAAAGTCAATCCGGATAAAGTGGAAGCCATGACAAAGTGGTTTAGGCCATCCAACTCTAGTGAAGTTCGTAGTTTCTTAAGACTGGTGGGCTATTATTGTAGATTCATAGAAAGTTTCTCCAAGATAGCTGACTGATGATTTAGTTGATTAGAAAGTGCATTAATTTTCAGTGGTTCAGAAAAATGCAAACAAAGCTTCCAAGAGTTGAAATAGAGGCTTGTTATAGCACCAGTCTTGACTATGCCAGAAGGTTCAAAGGGATTTTTCATATATAACGATGTGTCCAAACAAAGATTAGGATGTATGTTGATACAGCATGGTAAAGCCAATCGCATATGCTTCAATACAGTTGAAGTAGGATCAGCATAACTACCTAACATATGATCTAAAACTTGTGGTGGTAGTCTACGTGCTAAAAATATGGCGTCGTTATTTGTATGGAGTAAAATGTAAGATCTATACAAATCATACTCATAAGGAATTTAATATGAGACAGTAGATGGTTTCAATTCGTGAAGGACTACGACTGCAATATACATTACCATATAGGTAAGGCTAATGTGGTGCTAATGTGGTCACTAGCACTTAGTTGAAAGACAATAGGACAATTAGTAGCTTTATCAATGAAGCAAGATCAACTAGTTAAGGATTTTGAAAAGATGAGAATAGAGGTTGTCTCTTCGAACTAAACAACAACCAAAATAGAAACTTTGAAAGTTCAGCTTATTCTGAAGGATCGAATTAAAGAAGCTTAGAGTGCTGATGTTTTCCTACAAAAAATAAAGAGAATGGATCAGGAAAACGAAAGGACTTTTATCTATCTCCTGATAATATACTCAATGTACCGAAAGATAAAGCTCTAAGAAAGGAAATCTTAGAAGAAGCTCACTGTACTCCTTACACTGGTCACCCCGGAAGTACAAAAATGTATCGAGTCCTTTGAGATAATAAGTTTTGGTCAAGAAATATGAAGAAATGTATATGAATTTTGTAGAATGATGGTCTGTCAACAAGTTGATGCCGAACATTAAAGGTCATTAGGGTTGTTGAACCCATTAGATATTCGTAGAAATGGGAACACATAAATATGGACTTTGTTGTTGGATTCCTAAGGTCAATAAGAGGTCATAACGCTATTTGGGTAGTAGCTGACTGGTTGACTAAGTCGGCTCATTTTTTACCAATGAGAATGAATTTTAGCGTGGAATAGTTGGTACAGTTGTATATAAGGGAGATTGTCTCGTTACATGGGATTCACGCATCAATTGTATCTGATAACGATCCCAAATTTACATCTAAATTTTGGAAGAGTTTACTCCTGCTATGGATTCTAAAATAAATTTCAATACAACATATCATCCACAAACGGATGGTCAATCAGAAAGAACAATTCAAATCCTAGAAGAAGTGTTGAGGGCATGTGTGCTGAATCTTGGCGGCAATTGGGAAGCACACTTACCATTGTTTGAGTTTGCCTACAATAATAGTTTTCAGACCACTATAGGCATGACTCCATATGAGATTCTCTATGGCATGAAATGTCTTTTCACATGCAGCAGAATCTCCGACTTGGTATGGCATCATTTTGGGGGCATTTTTCAGGTACCTATGACGTTAAGAGAAAGCGTCAGACAAATATTCCAGACATGGCGTTATCCTGGATAGTATGTACAACATGGATATATTCGTATTATAATTCCTCTACTGATATTTTGGTTTATATGAACCGGGAAGAATGATGCTAAGCATAAGGAGATCCGCATGGTGCCCAAACATATCATCTAGAGAGTCTACCGAAAGATATCTTTTCTTCACCCGAGAGGATTGTTTAAACCTTTGATTGACGAGGGGATTTGAGTTTGTTATTTACTTGGGAAAACATTCCATCCCATATCTATTTGAATTTCCAATGGTGGATAGGCCCGTATCTATAATTATGATTTTATGTATGGACAATTCTTCAATATATTGTTCATTCGCAACAAAATAGAAAATGCTAATATAATAGGAAAAAACTATATTTTCTGTATTTTCAGATGGATGAGGTGGGGTAGGGTGTTTTCTCCATTGGTGTTCATCACGATCTCTATACATTTTAGATGGACAACAGATAAATATTCATTTACTACCCCTTGTTGGTCCTGAGGGACGGAGGAGGCTAAGTTTCGTATGATATCTTTTTTTTTTCACATGAGAGGACTGTTTAAAGCTTTGCATTGATGAGGAGAATTGAGTCTTTCACCCCTCTTTGGTATTCTATGACTCCCCCCTACCTTACCACCTACTTTGGTTATGTAGTGCACTCCACGAGTGGGATCTTACAAGATCAACACTAATGGATGTGTTGAGATGGGTTTTCAAGTGATGGGGCTATCAATAGGAACCATATAGCGCATTGTATCAGAACGTTTTCATCATCATACATATCTGATTTTGGAGGTCAAGCTTAAATCTATATTGGATGAGATTCTACTGGCAATATGACTTTCTTCAACTATTTAGGTTGAGGCAAATTCGTTATGGCTATTCGCTACATCACTAGGGGTGAAGAACCATAGACGATTCACAGCAAATTTTGACATATCAAAGACCTCATATCCTTCGATAGAGATAGAATTTCCGAAATCTACAAAAAGGAAAACTAGGTTAAAGACTTGCTTGCTTCAAAGGGTTGGGACCAACACCCTATTAGGAATATGGACCACTCGACCTACCTCGATAGATTAAACACTTCTGTAGATTGACATACAAGGACTGTCCAGCTTTAGAGGTTTAAGAATTAGTTTACATATGCATTTACATTCTTTGTATGAGAAGTAGTACTTCTCAATTTATTAATTTTTTTTTTCATTTGTTGCTATGTTGCATTTAGGAGGTCACGTTTATGCCCTCCCCTCCTCTCGTGTATACTGGCTTATTTTATGATATATAATCGACCTTTCTTGGTAGAGTCTAAAAACTCACTAGGAATGTGTAGATGTCTTTGTTAAGAAAATGTAATGGTGAGCTACTTGGGGTGGCTCTCCCATCTCTATTGCAAATGTGATATTTTTCCTTGGGATGATGCTATCACTAGTGAATCCATATAGTGGGAAAGTAATAGGAGTCAGCTATGATCCACTAACACCTTATCGTGACTTTGATAATGATGATAAAGGAACTTTCATTGTCTACCACCATACGCTTCAACCCATTGAGTACTATGATTGCCCTTATAACTAGGGCATCACAGCGGGGATAGTGTAGTCCAATAGCATCTTCCAGGGTGAAGGTGATGGGCTCAACTGTTCTCGTTCCATGGGAGTGGTGGTTTACTATGTAGTTGGTCGTTATGGGATCTTCGGCCTCTATAGTGCAGTTTCTTTATGTAGTTGTTGAATCTCATCCAACATTAGAACCTCCAAAAAATGTATTAATTTCTCGTATTTGTGCATTATCCATATCCTCCGCGATCTCTCATTTGTCTTTGTCCATTTTTGGGCCTCTCTCTATCCTCATCCCTCCTATGGCGAAGGGGATCTTCTTTAGGAAGTTCACTTTGCCATTTCTCACCTAGGCTGTGGAGTATGTTGGGGATAGATTCTCATGTAGGAACTGATTATCTCTACTAGGTAAATAAGGGTTACACCACTCCGTGGGGGTACCACATCTCTGTGCTTACTAGTATTATGGTCGTGTGATTAATGATTAGTGCACAAGGGTCTAGAATCTACATAGGGCCCCCTTGAGCCTATTGCCTTTTGCTACTTGTACGGCTACTTATTGGGGAATAGCTCCTTGGTCTCCATAAGCACTTGGTCCACCTTCATCATATGCTATAGCTGGTACTGTGTTAAATGTGGCAAAAGCGTATGCCAGACTTGATGTGTGGACAATATGATGCATGTTTCCAACTTTGGTTTACCAAATGGGAAATGGGACATTTACTTCTTTGACTTTGAGGGGACATGAATCCACTAGCTACCTTGTTGCGGTGGTCAATCATCTTCTCATTGACGATATCATCCGTCATCATCTTTACCAGTTGTTCATAAGTGATTGGATTTTTATTGTGAACTGCCCTCCAGAATAAGGTATTCATGTGGAGGCCTCCTTCAGGATGAAAAGGACTTCTGCATCAGAGACCTTTTAGTAGTATAGCATCTCATCGATGAAATGGATTAGATAGCTCTTTAGCATTTCTCAAGCAGTCTGTCTATTGTCTTGGAAGCATTGGATTGGGACCTCTCCTTCTCTTTGGGATAGAAAGTTGTTCAAAAAGGTTTGGCTAACTCTTGATGCTCCATGGGTGGAGCTTGTTATAACATTTATTTGCTGCTCTAAAAAGGGTTAGATGGAAGGTTCTACACTTCAAGGCTTGAAAAGCTCTTCTCAAACTCATATGAGTCTTAAAAATGCCGAGGCGCTCTTCTAGGTCGTATATATCCTCATAAATAGGTATCTTGGAAAGCACAAAATGATTGAGAACACATGTGCTCCGGAGCTTCATGGAGACTATGAGATTGTCATAATCGTCATCAAGCTCATAAGACATGGATGGCCCATTTGGATCCTTCTTATCAGATTCATAGTGAGATGGCTGGGCATTCATATCTTGGCCTCCTAATACCTCAGCTGACCTCCTCTCTCGCCTATTTTTAGGATGGGGTCATTTTAAGGCCCATGACTTTACATTTGTTCATGGGGTCTTAATGTAGGAGGTACTTGTTAAGGCCTATTTCTAGATACTCCAGCACCTAACCTATCGAAGATGTATGCAGGTCTTTTACGTCTTTGGTCTCATTCACAAAATAAAGGAAATTTGTCCTCTCTATTGAACGGGTCACTCAAAGGTTGGCTAGATGTATAGTTTGTAGATACATTCACTCCTACCTCTCTTTCAATTAGGTTGACACTTTTTTAACACCTTTGGGATTGGGCCCTATCACTTTATACCTCATCCTCTTCTTGCTTGTTTCCCTATTGGGCTTGTTGGCCTTGGAAGAGGCTCCGTTATAGCAAAGGATATTTGAGTGTCCATTTGCCCTTGCATCTGTAGGAGGAGTTTTTGCAATATAGAGTTCTACCCCCATAATATTACTCATGTTACCATTTTCGTTACTTTTCTTGTGAGGCGAACTGCGACCCTACTACTTCTACGATGATGAGGTCGATGGTGGGTGACATAGGTCTGAATGTCCTCTTCTTCAAAGACCTCTCCAGCTCTCGTTGAATTTCTTGTTCTTCGTTTGTACTCATAATGGGTGGACACCTCTTTTATTAAAAGAGGTGGTCTTCTAGAACGGATTTTTATCTTCAAATCCTCCTTTTTCAAGGAAGACTCAAATCACTCAATGGCAAAAAACACAGAGAACTTTCTTTTTTTGAAACTTTCATTCGTTCTTTATTTAAAGAACAAAATCTTTTTCAAGTGAAAAGTTGAAGCACTTTTTGGTAAGCTTTTTCTATAGGTTTTGCTCATGGTTAATGGTGTGGTTTTCCACAGACAGTGTCAACATGTGTTACTTAGGTTTCTACACAGATGACATGGTTAATAGATCTCGGCTCCACTCACATCCACGCAACCTCTTGCCTACACACTTGGACGAACTGTTATCAACACGTGGCCTTCTTCGAAGGCTAATGAGGTGGCCACGTGCACTACGATTATCAAGTTAGTCATTTATAAGAAGGTATTTTTCGGTACGAGACATTCCTAGATGTGACACAATGGTGTAAAGATGGATTAGCGGAGAGTAAAAATGAGAGAGAACAATATTACTTTGAGTGTCCAAAATTACATTACTTTCAAATGACACAAAATGTGAGCTTTTATAGTAGAAGAAGAGAAATGATAATTGTTGGATAAAGAAACACGTGACCTCATCTTAATAGTCGAGACGCCTTGTCATAGGCATCATTCTATCAGTCCAAGGTTCAGGTGCATTTAATGTTTTTTACTATTATCCACCTTACGAACTAGGTTTGACATGTATGGAAGATCTTATGGAGAACTTGCCTCGTACACTAGAGGTTATTCACCTTGGATTGGGGCTATATTGCCTCATCTTATCCATAAAAGTTCAGATCTTAATGAGGGTTGGGCCTCTGTACAAGAGTTTGACCTCTTTATAAGGGTTGGCCGGATTCGCCATGTAGATAAAGTGATGTTGAGTACGGGCCTAAGTTCGCTTATTATGTGGTTGCCACATGACCATTCTTGGAGCCTCGTTGGATGAGGCATGACAAACCTCAACTAAGATAAAACTCTATTATTTTGCACCGCTATGATATTTGATAAGTATGTTTTATATGCTTATGTGAATTTCTAAATTAGCTTACAATTTTACTAATAATTGGGTAAATGTGTACTCATTTTATATTATATTTGATTTTTGTTTGCTAAATTTCCAATTCGTAGGTAAACAAAGCAAATAGGAGAATTTTAGAACTTAAATTGGGGTAAAGGATGGAATTGCGTGACTACTAGGAAGTTCAAAGACTTGATTCAAAGCTTTGGGTAGTTAACTAGAGGATTTCAAAAGTTTCGGCAACAATAATAACACTTTGGAAAGTTCGGAGACCAAAATGGATGACTCTAGAATCTTGGCATCCAATTTAAATATAATCAAAAGTTGAAGGACTGAACTAGAAAATGATTGAAAATTAGAGGACTTACTGTGCAACAAATCCCAATGTCGAGCTTCGAGGCTGCGGAAAATGTTTGAGGCTGAGAAGATGGCATACTTTTTTTTAGCTGCAAAATGTGCAATTTCATCAATTCGATCGTTTTATGCTCATTTTTTTCCCTTTTTTGAACGATTGTCAATTTCTTTCCTATTCCTTGCAAATCTTTTTTTTTTTTTTTTATCTTATTTGTCTTCAATTTGACATTCTCAAGTTTTTCATTTCCATCATTCCAAAAATGGGGCTCCATGTAGGGAGTGCCCTCTTTTTCTTTTTCGACTGTCACGGGAGTCTTACATTAGCGATCAATTTTGTGGCTTAGGCTCCAACTTATTCATGATTTAGGGCTTCCAACGACCGCTATATATATTCCAAGTTCTCCAACTTCTAAAATCATCTTCTATATCATCCAATATATCAATATAAGACAAATTTTATTACAAGTTATCTTTCAAGCCTTGGTTAATTTTGAAGATGAATATGTTGTTATCTACAATCAAGATTAAGTGTTATACGCAATTTTTCTACTATGTTATCCATGTCGCATTGGCATTAGCTCAAGGTGCCTAGGCTCGACCCCTTTTTTTCGTTTTGGAAACTTATTTTTTAGGATTTTTGGGCTTACCAAGCACATGTTTGAGACTTTTGAAGACCTATATAAATTTGAAAACCTTCCTATTTTTTTTATACCACATAACACCTTATAGATCATTTTACGAACATGTACATCCCAAAAAGAGAGTGGAGGAAAAAAAAACTTAACCTGGAGGTAAATAAGGTGGATTCCAAATCCTAGTATCACTAAAGATTTGAGTTTTTTTTTCTCGAAAGCCTATCAAGTCTCTTTGATTTGTTTATTGATAATTTAGAAATCATGATCGAAAACATAGAAATTTCGAAATTTGTGTGTTCGACGTAGAGCTATGTTTAAATGAATTCTAAGTACATTCTTAATCCTCATTGGTTCATCACTTTATTATTTGTATACAATAACATGCACCCACTGGCGGACCTAGAGGGGGCACGCGCCCCCCCAGATTTTGGGATTTTTTTTAATTAATAAAACAAATGAAAAAGAAAGTAATTAATTTTTCATTTTCTCCCTTCTCAACTCCGGCAAAGCCCTATGCCCGTCCATCGAGTTCCGTCTGCTCTTTCTCTACATCCGTCGCCCCTTCCGTCTATTCTCTCTCTCTCTCTCCTTCTCTAGCCTCTCTAGCTGCTTGCACCACCGCACCAGCCATCAGTGCACCACTTCGCCCCAGCGCACCTCCAACTTCCAAACTTTGTCCAGCGCCCGTCCTCACTCTTGAGTCCTCTTGCAGCTCTGTTGTCTTCAGTCTCCGGCTCTCTGAGTCTCCACCTAAGGTAAGTTCTTCCGTCATTTCACTATTTTCAGCGAAATAATTTAGAAATTGTTGTGATAAGCAATTTGTGTAACTATGATTCTTAATTCTTATTGAGGTAAATGAATTAGGTTAATTTATTGAGTTTAATTGTGTTTTCTGATTTAGGGATTTATGGCTGTTTGGGAATTTAGGGGTTTTTTTTTTATTTGGGGATTTAGGGATTGAATGCGTCAATTGATAGTTATGGATTTTTAATTAGGGTTTTCAGGGATTTAGGATAAGGCAATTGTCAATTTTGATTTAAGGACTTGCTGTGATTGATTTTTTTTTTCTTTTTTGTATCAATTATGGACAAATACTTTAAACGTAAGTCTATGCTTTGTTTTGATGAGCAAAATACCGACGAAAGGAATGTTCGAGACAAAAGTGATAAAAGTAATGTTGATGTTGATGTTGATGTTGATGTTGGAGAAGTTGGGGATGTTGGAAGAGTCGGGGATGTTGATGTTACAAATCTTGTCGCCAATCCTGGATTGAGAGTTCCAATACAGAATTATAATGTTAAAGATCGAGACGTAATTCGAAGAGCGTACGTGCAAAGGGGTCCTTGTCAGGTGATTTTGTGTTTCGTGGTATGATGAGTATCCTATCTGGTTGGAATATAGTGTAGTAAAAGATGCAGTTTTTTTGTTTTTATTGCTATCTTTTCAGTTCGAGTGAACCTTTATTACTGATGAATCCTCAAATTGGAAAAAGAAAGAAGTGCTTAGAAAACATGTTGGGACTTCAAGTAGTGCACGCAATCAGGCTTATGTCAAATATGAATCGTTCAAGGATCAAGAGTAAAGTATTCGATCATGTCTTGTTAAGCAATCTAATCAAGCTTGAATAGATTATAGAATTAGATTGAGTGCGTCAATTGATTGTGTTAGATTTCTTCTACGACAAGGTATGGCTTTTCGAGGACATGATGAATCTAAAGATTCAAACAACCAAGGAAACTTGAACTACTACATTGGTTGTGTGATCATAATGCTGAGATTAAGGCAATTGCTTTCATGAATGCGCCTGAGAATTTCAAATTAACATCATCACGAGTGCAGAAAGATATTGTGAGTGCTATTGCTTCTGAATGTCTAAATGTGATTCTGAAAGATGTTCGTGATAGTTTCTTTTCAATTTTAGTTGATGAATCTCAAGACATTTTAGTTAAAGAGCAGATGTCGATTGTCATTCGTTATGTGAAGAATGAGCATGTATTGGAACATTTTGTTGGTGTCATGTTTCAAGTACCACAACTATCTCACTTAAATGTGCAATTGATCAATTCTTCTCAACGCATAACTTGAGTATATCTAATTTGATAGGTCAAGGATATGATGGAGCTAGTAACGTGCGAGATGAGTATAATGGCCTCAAATCACTTATTTTGAAAGAAACCCGAAGTGCATTTTATGTTCATTACTTTGCTCATCAACTTCAATTACCTCTTGTAGATGTGGCACAAAAACATCCGAAAATTGAAACTTTGTTCACTACAGTACATAAATTGGTGAATGTTGTTGGTGGATCGATTAAACGGAGTGATCTTATTCAAGAGAAGCAAAGGTTGAAAGTTCTTGAATCACTCAGTATTGGTGAATTATCAAGTGGACGAGGTCTCAATTAAGAAACTACTCTTCAACGTCCCGGTGATACACGTTGGGGCTCTCACTATGGTTGTTTAATTAACTTGATTCTCATGTTTTCAACTATAGTCGACGTTGTTGGGATGATTGCGCAATCGAATTGGAGATCAATGGTTGAATGATAGGTTGATTGCATATATCGAGAAATATGTATTTAACAAGATTGAAAATATATAATTATGGAATGTTATCAAAATATGAGAACACGTAGAGAACAATTGTAATAAAATATGTTTTACTTTAATTTTTTCGTTACTTTTTGAAAGTTTGATTCCCCCCCCCCCCCCAACAACATAAAAAGTTTGTGTCCGCCCTTGAAATGCGAAATTTTATCACAACATTCAACAAATACTTGATTCATATTGTCGAACATAAATTTCAACAATTTGTAGATATAGAATGTCAAATTTGACGGTTCATAACAACCAGCCGTCAAGAATTAATGTTCTTCATAATAAATAACTTTATGTATTATACGTCGAGAAAAGAGTTAAATACTAACCTAACCTCAATCCTTCCATTATGTAAACCAATACAACAAAATAATCATTGCAATTTCATATAAAAAAATGGAAAAATTTTACTATAAACATATCGATATAATGTTGGTAAAATCATTTGGTAATATAAACCACATCTCCATTCACAAAGAAAAATAAATTCGATTTGGAGCTCCACAAAGAAAAATAAATTCACACTACCAAATCTTGAAGCTCGAAATTGCACTTGAGAATTTTGTTTAAGAAAAACTAAAATAATCTTGATCTTTGGTTTCCTTTCTTAATCAAATATTTTGACATTGAATTATCTTTTTTGTATTTAGCTGTTTTAATTTGTTTTGAGGGTAATGAACCATCACATCCACTTACAAATTTCCCTACAAGCTAGCTATTGAGTTATGCTTGAGATTTGTGCACCAACATCATGTATTATAAGATCTTAAGGCTTAATAGCACAAAACGTCCATACGTTTGACATTTTTTGTGGAAAACGTTCCTACGTTTTATTTTTGCGCATTTTCGTCCTTATCAACGTTTCATTGCGAAACATTATTTTCAGAACAAAACGTCCATATGTTTGACACTTATTGTGGAAAACGTCCTTATATATATATATATTTTTTTTTACATTTTTGTACTTATTTCAACATTTCGCTGTGGAAAACATCATTGTCACCATTTTTTAACATAAAATGACCAACATACCTTCTATTTAAATAAAACAAAAAAAAGAAGAAAAATAAAGAACAAATTACAGTCTTTCTCATCAACTTTCTAACAAATGCAAATGAGTCCAAAATTTATGAAAAGTATAAAAATACAAAATAATATTTTCTATAAAAATTTCAAAGTGAACCTTTGTTAATTGCAAGATGCCAGAATACATGTTCTTGTCGAAAGGCGTAATTTTCAATTACTTCATAGTTAAGGCTCTCGACAGAGGTGCCATCACTCTTCTTGTATCGACCAAGCTCTTCAGCGGCCTCACCGTCATCCTCCGCATCGGAATTTGGCAGCCGCGACCACATCAACTTTGCCGTCTCCATCCCATTCTACAAATGATTCGACAACATCTTCACTAGTCCCAACCTCCCTCCCCCCATTTCTTACATCTCTCAATGTGTGTGTGTGTGTGTGCGCGCGCGCGCGCGCACGCCACAAGTTGAGCTCTAATTTGATCAAAATTGGAGCCCTAATTACCTACAAATAATCAAAATCTTCAAAGAAATTGTTGATGATAAGATCAAAATCATAATACGATTATTCGACCTTTTTTCAATTTTCTAAAATTTGACTTAGAGGCGAAGAAAATCTTGAGAAATTGACCGTGTGTCTGTCTCGTTCTCTTTCTCCCTATCTCTGTTTTATATGCTGTAAATTATTAATAATTATGCATAATAAATTTTGTGAGAATGACAAAATAATAAATAAAAGATTAAAATATAACTTCTTAATTTCTATCTTTTAATCAATTGCAAAGAAAACTGTTGAATTGTTGCTGGGTTTCATAATTGGGGACATGAGCTTTCTTTGCAATTTCAAAATTTTTGGGGCTTTGCTTGCAATTAAACAAATGACCACTTTGAAATTTTTATAGAAAATATTATTTTGTATTTTCATAGTTTTCATAAATTTTGGATTCATTTGTATTTTTTAAAAAGTTTAGGAGTAAGACTACAATTTGTTCTTCTATTTAAATAGAAGGGTATATTGGTCATTTTACGTTAAAAAATGGTGACAATGAAACGTTGAAATAAGGACAAAAACGCATAAAAAAATAAAAAAAAATTAAACGTATAGACGTATTCCACAAAAAATGTCAAACGTATGAACGTTTTATTTTGAAAATGATGTTTTTTCGCAATGAAACGTCGAAATAAGGATGAAAACGCGAAAAAATGAAATATAGGGATGTTTTTCATAAGAAGTGTCAAATGTAGGGACATTTTGTGCTATTAAACCAAGATCTTAACCACCGGTTTTACAAAAGGATATTTTAGTCCATTCACATAAAAGATGCTATCCCACAAAGTTTTTCACATTCAACCACCACAAAGAAACATTTTGGTTTTTATCTTTATTTTCCGTTTTTAATAAAAGTGAACAAAGTAAATAAAAGTACAATTTTCCTTTCCTTTTTTTTTTCTTTTCGTTTTGTCTTCCTCTCTATTTATTTTATTTTATTTTTTGTTTAGCTAACTAAAAGAAAGGACATTATAGTCTTTTTTCTAGTGGAAATTTGACTTTTTAACTTTCAAATTGATGTAAATCGTCAAAAATGACAATTTGCGCACCAAAATAATAAGGAGCAAAGTTGCAAGATGGCTGTACTTTACCTACCATTTGGGCTCTCTCTTACTTCACATAATTGACTCGCTTGATCACAAACTTATTGATGAGAAACTTAATGCAAAACATGAGTACTTGAATGAAAATAAATCACATATAAAACATACCAAAAAAACTAGAAAAGACAATCTCAACCAAATCAGCAAAATTTTAATTTGGTTTTCAATTAAAGTCACCTAATGTCGGGTGAATTTATGGTAGGCTATTTTGAAACTTTTTTAATTTAAAGTTTAGCTCGTATCTTAATTTAAGTACAGCTCTTGTCCAGCTTTCAAGCTTAAACCCAAGTCCATAACCTACCCCAAAACCCAAACCTACCTAATCTATATCCCCAAAAAGGGGGTTAATTCCCTAATTGGTCACTGAACGTTGCATAAAGATTTCAAGAGGTTACTGAATTTCAAAGGTTTCCACATTAGTCCTAATCTTTACAATATATAATTTCATCGATCATTGAGTGATGAATATGATTACATTTTGTAAACTTTAGTGACTAACGGGAAATCTTTTCAAGTTTAGTGACCCATGGAACTTTACGCAAAGTTCAATGATCAATTAGGGAATTAACATTAGCGACTAATAGAGAATTTTGAAGTTCAATGATTAACCGAAAAACTTTTGAAGTTCAGTGACACCTGGAAACCTTACGCAAAGCTCAATGACCAATCAAGCAATTAGCCCCCATTTTTACTAACTTTTATTTTTTTCAGTCTTATTATTATTATTATTATTATTATTATTGTACCTCACAATTTTGAAATTCATAAACATCTTCAACTAAGAATCAAATAGCTGCTTTAGCTTCGATCGTCTTTCCATTAGGATACACCTGAATAAAAACTAGAAATTTATTAGATTCTCAGTTGAAGATGTGTATGATTTTCAAAGTTAAATACTATTAAATGATCAATGCTGAAAGGATTCTCTACTAACATAGTCGCATGAACCTCTGTTGCCTCTTTGATCTTAGAGAAATCAACAGACAAGCTTCTTAATTACTTCGAGATAATAAAAAAATTATTATGTTTTCTAAGTTTGACAATGCTAGAGCAAATAAAACTCCAGGGTAGGAGTACAAAAAAATAAAAAATAAAGAAAGAAAAAGACTAAAAAGAAACATAAAAATTAATAAAAATGAAGGTTAATTACTGTCACTGAACTTTGCGTAAGTTTCCAAGAGGTCACTGAATTTTGAAAGTTCCCCGTTAAGTCACTGAACATTAATTTCCTAATTGATCACCGAACTTTGCATAAAGTTCCCAAAGGGTCGCTAAACTTCAAAAATCTCTCCATTAGTCATTTAACTTTAAAAAATGTAATCTCATTTATGACCCAATAACCAGATTTTTTGATTCAATTCGACTCTCTTTAGAACCTAATTGGAGCATAAGCCCTAACTATTTGTTATGGTTGCGTCAGAATTCATTGAATGTCACCAAAATCTCATGCAACTAACTTCATTTCGTCAACAAGAAGTTTCATTATCATTAAACTTGTGTTACTGATGGATTTTAAGGCAAAAGAATAGAAAAATCAATACAAGTATTTAATGTGGTTCAACGATGTGTCTACGTCCACAAGAAGCGAAGGGGATACAAATCATTTTAATCCAATAAATTTATGTTCCACTATATATGAATCATATATACAACACAACTACAAATAAAATAAAATATAAATAATTGATATGTATGAGACTGAATGAAGTTGAGTAAAACAGATAAATGAAAATCAAGCTCTAACTAGAAGAAATGACGTATATGGAGAAGATATATATGAAAATTGGTAGTTACAGCAAAAAACGTGTCCTAAAGCCATCTTCAGCGCTACACCAAATTTTGCACCATTTTACACTAAATCTTGCACCAAACTTTGCACCAAACTAAAATTTATCTCCAACCAGTACACCAAATCTTATACCAAATGAAAAGTATTTAATCATTTTCTTCTATTTTTTTCTCCTTAGTAATTTATTTATTCGGAATATTAATTATTTATTCATTTTAGAAATGCATAAATTACTAAATAAATAGTTATGCGAAATTAAGGAAAATATTAAATTCATTAAATAAATATATTATTTAAACATAGTACAATTAAAACATATTAAATTACTAAATATGAAGTCGTCATTAATTATCGGAATTCATATATTCTTCCCACAAATAATCGATTAAGCGATCTTCCAGATTACTAAATTATACATTTATTTTGATGTATTGTTTTTTTTTTTTTTTTAAATATAACTCGTTTAATGTAGTTATGTTGTTATTATAAAATATTTCATGTTAACCATAAATAATCGTGTAAGTAATATTTTTAATTTTTTTATTCTTATTTTAATTAATTCAGTAATTATTATTTTTAACATTTCAAATTTAATTTAAATGCAAATAATAATAACAATAATACTAATAATAATATCCTTTATAATAATAATAATAATATAACAAAAATGACACAAATATCCTCAACACATACTTTTGCCAAATTAAAAGAAATGGCATATTGGACTTTGCACCATTTGGAAAAATGTTGCAAAAGATGATGCCATTGGAGACACTGCGCACCAAAATTTGATGCGTTTTGGTGCAAAGGGGTCTTCATTGGAGATCATCTAAATTATAACAAGATATCTCAAGGAGAATTGCCTGAACATGTCCACTGCAAATTCTAGTCCAACACTCTTTTTAAGTATTTGATCTGTCCAAAAAATGTGCCCATAGGACAAGATTACAGTATATGCTACGAAGATACATTAAACAAAATTCATCAAACTTTACAAGTAATGAGCAATTGGAACTTTTCAAGCTATAAATGAAGTATCAAAAAGGTTCAGAAGTTGATCGTTCACACAGTTTTCTGCAGGTTTTACAATAAATTCCACAAAACTGGATGTTCAAATCCTACTACGACAATTTTGTATGATGGTTGACTAAAAGATTAATCTGATGTAAACAAATAAACCACCTATTTGTATGATCACATACTCGGTTTAAAGCATTGCAAATTTGTGTGGAAAGGGGGCAAATATCTTTGAAGTAAAAAATAGTTTATACCACAAAAATATGTTTAAACAAGTAATCCATACTGAACCTGCAGGAGCAAATTACAACCGTTCAAAAGGAAAAGAACTCAAAAGTGACTCTTCAAGCTCCCGGAAACCCCGGTATACAACCTCTGTTTGACTTTGAGGAAGAGGCAACCTCCGCACTTCAGCCATATATCTGTTTACAGAAATTAGTCGAGGCCCACTGTTAGGAGTGACATTTGTAGTACTTGATAAAATATTATATATAAAAGAGGAGAAGATAAAAATAAAGGACTTAAAGCTAGCTACAAATATCAATTCTTAAGACTCGACTTGTTAAGCGAACTAAAGTTCAAGAAAGGCTCGGGTAATTGACAAGAAGCAAGAGAATCGGTTAAGAAATTTCAGTTATGGATAGGTGAGCCAGGACTGGGCATTGCCAGCAAATTATAACAGCACACATCAAATTGGCCCCAACCCTACTCTAACCCAGGCTCAACAAACCCAAGTTGAACCATCAAGGCTATTTTTCATATTTTAGAAAATGTTGTCCCAATCTACTTTTGGAAAACATATAACTAGTTATTTTTATCTTTTATAACTTAAAAATAGTGCAAGTCTCCCCCACTGGATCAAAATTTCTTTCAATCTAAGGGGAAGATACAAGAGTTAATATACAACTACAGGTGTCAACAGAAAAAGACTAATGAGGGCAATTGTCCAAGATTAGTCCAAAAGTCCCCAGCCCACAATCTTAAAGAGTCCCAAGTACATTACTCAAAACTCCCTATGATGTTTAGCACATTCAGAAGACAGCACTCCCTCGGTTACAAATTGAGTGTCTTTGTTTGACTTGGCACAATTGCATTGTCATGGAAAGTAGTGTAGTTTATGGAATTTCCAATTATATTTTCGACGCACAGCATCAAGTGAGGCCATGTATTTTAACTCTGAACACGGGAAAAATTATAAAATGACAATGCCATATTAAGGGCAAGAATCGTTTATTTTGGAAGAGTGCATCCTTATCCTATTTTAAAAACAGAAGTCAAATGTTTTATGCATTAACAGTCTGTGGAAGCCAGTGATTTAAAACAGAAAAACTGACCTGTTTGCTGCACTTGTGATCTTATCATGAACACCTTGATTATTGACTGTAGTTTGTGCGAAAGGAAATGTTCCACCTAGAACAAGAGAGGCCCCGGTAGCACTTGTTCCCATTCTATGTGCAAAGACTGACATAGCCCACTCTCGAAGTAGAGCTAGCACAGACCTGATAAGACGTAACCTTAGCCTTGGCGAGGGTAAAATTGCTCCATTGGATAGCAGCTGGTCATAAGCATTAAGTACTGGTTCTATAGCCCCCTTGCATGCAGCAAGAAAAGCCCTCGCAATGTCTTCATCGCCAATGGCTTCAGCCCCTGAAACAACCCTCTCCTACAAAGATTAAAGAAAAAAAATAAGATGGGCGAAGTAATATTAGAAATTGCCTAATCTATCAGCAAATACTAGGTGTTATATATCAACTTTACAAGTCAAAAAGTCAACTGAAAGAATAATAAGATCAAGCTTCCATGAAAGTAACTTTTTACCTGCGCAGCCTTCTCCAGGTGAAGACATAATGTATCTAAAGGTAAAATAGCTCCATCCCCAGGGAAAATATTGGAACCAACCCTCTTCAATACATCACAAGCTTCAGCAACTCCACCCCTTGAAAGAGTTTGATCAATGAGTCTAGCCCAGGTCTCCCTTACAATGCTGCTATCAGCATCGCCAGAATAGCTTGCAAAATATAGCATTTCCAGACATATCTGGGAACCAAAAGACAAAATAAATATGATGAATAAAAGTGACAATCATCGAATCCTCTGATTCACTTTCACTAATTACAACATTCTATTTCAAGAAAGAGATGATTAAAGAAATGAAAAATGGGATAATTACACTAACTTCCAAATATCAGTGAGGGAAAAAAAAAATGATCACCACATGTAAATCATGAGTACCAAGCTGGAAAGTTTCTAAGCAAAATTATAAGAGTAAGACCATAACGATGTTGAATCCTCCAAAAACTTGCACATGGTAATAAGATACATTCTACAACTAATCCCATCCAGCAAACAACATTTATCAATGAACTTTTATTTATGCCACATTAATGTCTATTCCGCGAAAAATAAAATAAAAAAAGGAATAAGGCAGCCATTGAACCTCAATGGAAACTCGTGGTGATTGGAAGTCACTAGATTCTTCTCCGTATCAAATAAGAGATTATTTGCACGAAATCTTGTCAAATTTTAGAAACTTCATCACACATTTTAAATCCTCAAAACCATAATTTTTCTTTGTCGACCACTTGACTTTCTATTCCTCACTGGCTGTGAGGACATGGGTGTTCCTACATTCATGTACCTTTCTATGTTCATGAAAAAAATTGATATATCACGACTTTGGAGGACATGAGCTAACAAACCGCTAAATGGAGAAATAGGGTACATATAGTTGACAATAGCTATGGTGCAAGGCAAAATCAAGTAATGTGTGAAGAGGAAGTATAGAAGAAACAACTCAAAAATGGTCAGGGCAATCATGGCAGTTTGCAATCAGCTAAACATTAGATTAGGTTAAAAGGTCTAGCACGTGCACAGAAATTTCTTCTTTTCATTATGGTGGACAAAACTATCTGGAGCAGTCACCCTGTGCAAGGAAGAAATATGGAGAAAGATAACTTGTCGGGAAAAGTGTTGAGGAAGAAATCACAAGCTCAAGTTTTCCTAGATGAGACCTAATAAAAGAAACGAATAACCAGGCTAGATACGTATAATGTTTACTACTAAAACAAATTTCACACTTCCCACATCATCATACTTATCAAAATTCTAATTTATATATCCTTTGAATTAAACCATATCAGTAAAAGCTCTCATGATCTAATCATATACGGGGCCCAGATCCTTTGAGAGTTGCAATGACACGTGAATATATGCACATGTAACAAGATTAGCTGGCAATAGAGGGTGATAAGCTAAGCACAGCATGGGCAGCCTTTCATCACACGGGAGAAAGGTGAGGAGGAATTACAAACCTCCCAGAGTTCATATGGAACAGCATATTCATTATATAATTGAGTGATGCTCTTTAAATCCAGTGATAATTCCTTTGCCTTTTCTCGTACAGCATGAACAAGATTGGCATCAACAAAACTGCTGCTATCAGCTGATGAGCCATTTGCCATGGATTTCGATCCGCTAGGAGAAGCCTCTAGTCTCAAGGTCATAGCCTCCAATTCCTCTTTAATCTTTATCTGAAACTGAAGAACAGCAAGCTTCCCCTCAAGTAAATCCAGCAGTCCATTGTCAATTGCACCGCGGCCAGAAAAATTGGGAGTATCACTCTCTCTGGGACTCTTTGCCTGAAGGACAGCATTGCTCAGGTATTGACGCCTAACATCAAAATAATGAGAGGAGACAAACTGTGATCATTAACTAAATAAGAATTGAGCATCAAGCAACCAAGTACCAATCTATTTTTGAAAAATTACATCCAGTCTAAATAATGATTGTTTTAATGTGTTCCCAGGGAAATTGGCTTCTATGTAAAAGCCCCTTTTTTGTTCACGACGTTTATCAAGTGTTGTGGATGGTGAGCAAAGAATTCTCCTAGATATAACTGCGTGGAGGCCTAGAAGTATGTATTTTGGTTAATATAGTGCATGGCGGCCCAAAAGGCACTCAATCTCATCATTAGTACTAAATCCTCATAAAATTGTGACAACATGAGTGATGACACAAACACACGCAATATCCAGCAGCCAGCTTCAACTAGAAGTTGTTTGCAATTTGTTGCTTCTTTTATTAATAATAACAATTGTTAATTGCTCACATGTTCTCATTTTTCAATTTTCTATTTTGAGATATCATTGCAGCTTCTTAATTGTTTTGGGTGTTTTTTTTTTTTTTTTTTAATTTACATTTCATATTAGATATGAAGTGTCAAGGAATGGTTTACATAGTCTCATACACAATTTTGTTATGTACTGCTTAGCATGGTCTCAACCAATACTGAATTCATGTCAACCAAAGAGATTGACATCGCGTCAAACAATAGCACCTGTTGACAGAATATGAAGTACTAATTGGTTTAAGTGTAAAAGCTGTCTCACAAGTTAACATATAAGTACTAGACTATTGTTTAATATTAATCAATAATCAAAATTAGTAGTAGTTATTTTGACAGCAAGCCAAGTTACTTTCATAATAAGAAACTTTGTACTTAGAAGTTAGAACACAGTAACTTGTTCAAACATGTTTGCAAACATGAAGTCACATAAATGTACCTTTTACTTATTTTAAGCCTGCACAAGCCTAAACATGCTCCAACTACAATGATGAATTTTTTAGTCATCTTTAATTCTTACTATTGCATACTTCTGATCAAGGAAAGCGGCAAACTCCAATGTAGTAATATTAAAATGTTTAGCTTCAGCAATGGTAACCTAGGCATGGCACAACGAATGAACGCCTGTCCATAACAACTGAGATTTCATGTCAAGAGCTTGGAAAATTCGTGAACTCAAGATAACGTTAAAAATGACCGTCAGTGTGTTGTATCAAGAAAGTCAGCAACTTCAACAAATAAAAAGATTTCCTCTCTAAATGAATAAAACTTCCAACTTAGCATAGGTGGATAAGCATATTAACTACTGAAAAAGACATTTCCCATCTATGATGCATCGACACTGACACGCGTGTCCGACACGCTACGTGTCGGATACGTCGACACGTGATTTTTGAAAAAAGTACAAACACGACACGTTATCGACACGTTGATTAAATTCTTAAAAAAAAATTCATTTATATAGTATAAATTTAGTTTTATACTTATTATTAATTTTTCTTGTTAAAATCTTTTAAACATGATCACCTATTTGTTACTTGCTAATAACTTTGAATTAACAATATATAATATTTCTAATATAAAAAGAAAAATGATTATAGTAGAGTGTCCGAGAAGTGTCGGTATCGACTTGTGTCCGACACGTGTCGGACACAGACATGCTCCCCTTATTGAAGTGTCCGTGCTACAGAGTTTCCCATGATGGATGGAAGGCAAATATAAGATAAAAACATTGGTTAATACGAAGTTTCATGCCACGCTTCTAAAAGATAACTCGATCATACTTGTGCGATCAAGATTAAGTACCTTTGTTCCAGTGTCAAAGTATCCCCTGCTTCGCTGGAGCGCCTTTCTGCCAGCCTTACAAATACATTAGCAGCAAGAACATGCTGCCGCTTCAGGACATAATATCGTGCCAGAAGCTCAAAGCATTTTATTTGATTAAATGTTATAGGTACTCTTAAGTGATCCGGTTGGGAAGCTGGTGGTGTCAAAGCAGAAACAGAGCGGACCTATAAAAGTTAGCCAAAGTAAGAGGTAGGCGAAAAAATATTATAAGTTCAAACAGATTTTGAACTCTGAAAATTAGAACAGCAGCCATCAAAATGCCTTGGCTTGACAATTATGATTTCAGATGCATCAAAGCTCAATAAACACTAATAATTTGGGTCAGAACAAAACTACATAAATCATATTGACAAACAGAATGGGAGGGTGCAAGGGGGTAGTCAGACCTCTTGAACAGGTTCATTTACAGCACTTTGCAAAAATGGTACCAAATCTGGCCCTCCATATTCCAAAAACTCATCTTCAAGGCCCAACTCAATCAGTGTTCGATACAAATATTTGTGGAAAACTCTATCCGACGACTGGACACCAAGTTGAATAATCTGACATACATACTTCTTCCGAGACCCTTGATCAAGCACAGATTGGGAAACAGGTATGATAGGAGAACTGAAATCTTTCCTCAATGATTCACCTTTTAGAGTACGCAGAGCACTCGTGATGATCTCATAGCACTTCTCACGCCGAGCAAGTGCATGCTCTCGAATCCCTGCATCTATTTGCTCATTGAAAGCATCACTATCAGGGTCAAGAGTCTGCGCCTTTTGCAAAGGTAACCTAACCACAGCTTCATAAAATCTGCAATTAACACGTTATGACTGAGAAAAGATAATCCAACAATAAAAAGAATTTCAAAAAAATTGCAAAAGACTGTCCGACTCAACAAACCTTAAATCCTCAAAGCGCTTACAAACAGTTTGAAGGTCTACAGACTCTGGAACTGAACTTAGGTTAGTGAAGGCATCTCTAGCTAGGTTTTCCCTTTCCTCTGTATCATAAGTAGCAGCAGCTTTCTCAAGACATTCAACAGCCAAGTAAAACTTGTAATCAGACTCTTTGTAATAGCTTGGACAACCAATCCGCAATCTACCACTAATATCACCTACCGTTCCTCTGCCATCAGGACCAGTGTAATACTGAAAAAATAAATGACTACTGATGTGAGAGAAATGTCCAAAAATGAGTACAAAAATAACATGCTGAATCAATCTATGCTAGTAAAAAAATGAGGTGGTTGGCTTGATAAAATTTATAACACGTTGATTTATTGACTTATAAGTTGTAGTACTATCTCAATTATGTGCATTAGCTAACTAATTGCTCTGATGTCCGTGTTAGATCTTCAAAGCACCGGCCGTTTCTTTCTCTCCATACACACCAAACAATGCATCCTGGAATGAGCTCCCAAACAACTTTGCTATTCTTATCTCTGAACTTCCTCTTCCATGCATACACCACATCCTCTATACGTCTTGGCAATACCCAACTCATATGATGCAAAGCCAGAATCTCATTCCACAACCAACGAACACCGTTACAATGAATGAACAGGTGATCAATCGTCTCTCCATCCCTCCTACACATGTAGCACCACTCCGTAATACAATAACCCTTTCTTCGTAGATTATCCGTCGTTAATATCTGCCTCCTCACAACCGTCCACAGTAAAAAGGCCACTCTTGGAGGTAATTTACTCTGCCACACCCTTTTCCAGGGGAATGAGCTCACCATAGGTTCCAATAAGGATCTGTAATAAGTGCGAACAGAGAACAAACCATTTCGTGCCATCCTCCACCTACTACAGTTATCATCTCCTACCTGAGTGTGCATATCATACAGAGAGGCCAGAAACAACGCATAGTCATCTAGTTCCCAATCATGTAAGCCCCTCCCGGAAGCAATGTTCCAGCTATGACTCCCATTATTGAACGCCATGGCATCACACACCATAGCTGAAGGCTCCAAGGCAATACGATGTAAAGAAGGAAACCGCACTTTTAATGGTTGCCCGCCACACCAACTATCATCCCAAAATCTGACATTCGTGCCATTTCCCACCACAAAAGCCAATCTAATCTGAAAGTCGTTCCATCCTTTTCTGATATACCTCCACAGGCTCATCCCATACGAACCACGACCCTCACCCGAGCACCAGCCCCCCTCCATAACGCCATACTTCATTCCTATGATTTCTCTCCAGAAGCTCCCTCTCTCCTTTCCAAATCGCCACAGCCACTTGCCCAATAAGGCCTTGTTAAATAATACTAGACTCCTCAGTCCAAGACCCCCCACACCGACAAGGGAACAGACGTCACCCCATTTGACCAAGTGAAATTTCCTCTCTTCTCCCAACCCAGCCCATAGGAAATCTCTCTGAATTCTTTCTAATCTATTTGCCACTTCAACGGGAATAGGAAACAATGATAGATAATAGGTTGGGAGGTTAGAGAGAGTGGATTTGATGAGAGTAAGACGACCTCCTTTAGAAAGATAGATACGTTTCCATCCCGCTAACCTTCTATCCACCCTTTCAAGAATACCATTCCAAATATGTTTACTTTTGAACTTCGCTCCTAAGGGGAGCCCAAGATAAGACATAGGCAATTGTGCAACTCTACATTCCAATATTGCCGCCAATTCCTCCACATTAACATCCCCCACTGGAATGGCCTCAGACTTCCCCAGATTTATTTTCAACCCAAAGACCGTTTCAAAACACAGGAGCAAGCGGCGCAAGTTCCTAATCTGCATATCGTCTGCATCACAAAAGATCAATGTGTCATCTGCAAATAACAAATGAGAGACTTGTAGGTGACCAACCGCAAAGCCTCTCAACAAACCCTCCGTCACAGCTTTCTCAATCATTCTACTGAATGCCTCCATCACAATAACAAACAGCAAGGGGGACAACGGATCACCTTGCCTCAAACCTCTACTACTTCGGAAGTACCCTTCAGGGTTGCCATTAACTAGGACTGAGAACGACACCGTAGAGATACAAAATTGAATCCACTTGCACCATCTATCCCCAAATCCGCATCGCTTGAGCATATACATAAGGAATCCCCAATTGACGTGATCATACGCCTTTTGAATATCAAGCTTACACAACATCCCTGGAACCCCCTGCCGCGTTCTTGAGTCAATGATTTCGTTCGCTATAAGAACCGAATCCAAAATCTGACGCCCCTTCACAAAAGCGTTCTGGAACTTAGACACCACTTTTCCCAACACCTCCTTTAATCTATTCGCCAACACTTTAGCTATAATCTTGTACACCCCACTGACCAAACTAATAGGCCGATAGTCCTTGATATCCGACGCTCCCGGTTTCTTAGGAATAAGCACGATAAACGTGGCATTGAGACTTCTCATAAACCTGCATCGTTCAAAGAAATAAGTGATTGTGTCCATAATGTCTGTTCGCACCACCTCCCAACATGCCTTATAGAATGAGAATGAGAAACCGTCTGGTCCAGGGGCCTTATCATCATTCATATTAAACACCACATCCTTAACTTCATCCTCCTCAAATGGTCTCTCAACCCAGCTAGCGTCCTCTTCGGTAATTGTGGATAAGTCCAGCCCATCCAACTCAGGCCTCCACACAAATTGCTCCCGATAGAGATTCTGATAAAATCTCACCTGCTGATCCACAATAGCTTGTGGGTCTTCATATATAACCCCATCGACCTCCAACAGTGTAATAGAATTATTGCGTCGATTAGAATTGGCGACCCGATGAAAGAACTTTGTGCATTTATCGCCTTCCTTCAACCACATTACCCTAGACTTTTGTCTCCAGGCAATCTCATCCATCTCCACCAATCTCTCCAGCTCTCCCCTTAACCTACCATGCATCTCCCTTTCCTCCCCATCCAACCCTCGACTCTCCTCCTGTCTGTCCAGCTCTTCTATGTCTGATAAACATTGATTCATGTGACAGTCAATGTCTCCCATCCCACCTCCTCCCCATTCCACTTATTTAAACCCCCCCTTCAAAGCCTTCAATTTTAGATGTAAAATATGACTAGGAGATCCTCTGAAATCGTAAGAGGCCCACCAATTCCGAACTCGCTCCCCAAAACCTTCAACTTTAAGCCACATCTTCTCAAACCTAAAGGGTCGTCTTCTGCTACCCCTTACAATCCCAGATAACGAGATAGGAAAATGATCTGAGTACACTCTCACCAATCTCCTCTGACGACATCATCGTACTTGCTTCCCACTCACCACTAATCAAAAATCGGTCAATACGAGATTTGACAGGTAGATCTCGATTGGATGACCAAGTAAACTCTCCCCCCATCATAGGCAGATCCACCAGCATATTTTCACTAATAAAACTAGAGAAGTCCTCCATAGCCCCTGTTAGTCTCCCGCCACTCGACCTCTCAGAAGGAAACCTAACCACATTAAAGTCTCCCCCGATACACACTGGTAAGTTCCACCAAGCCATCATACCAGTCAATTCATCCCACAAGCCCCTTCTGTTCTCATCTGAATTCGGCCCATAAACTCCAATAAACATCCACCTAAATCTATCCCCAACATTACTGAAAGAAATAGAAAGAGAGAATAACCCTCCACTAACCTCCTCCATATCAAGAACTCTAGTGTCCCACATGACAAGCACACCTCCTGATGCTCCTGAAGCTCCAAGAAACTGAAACCCGACATGCTGTCCCCCCCATAAAGAACTCACAATAGCCCTCGAGACGACCTCTAACTTCGTTTCTTGTAAACACACAAGATCAGCCCGCCATCCCCTTAACATGTTTCGGACACCTAACCTTTTCCCAACATCGTTGAGCCCCCTCACGTTCCAGCTAATGATTTTTGGGATCATTTAAACTCGCCTTCATCCCTCCCCAGCAACCCTCTCTTTGACTCACTCCCTTTAACATCATAGTTTATCGAGCATTCGAGCCACCTAAGCTCACGGTCCCCATTTCTTTTAGCTTTCCCTCCTGATGTATACATCCCATGTCCCCTACTAGCCTCTAGCTCCTCAAATAATTGCACAAGTCTATTTTCATAACCATCGCATGACACACCCACCATCTAACTGAATTCCTGAATTTTATGGAGAACCCAATTTGAAGTTGGAGGTCTAACGTCAAGCGCATTAACTTCCACTATCTGCCCTTTATCACAGCACCCAACAGGCTCGAAGATCTGTTCTTCCCCCTCTCCCTTTTGCACAATACCCTTGTCAATTGTTTCGTTGTTGTTGCCATCCACCCACACCACTATCGCTTTTTCATTCCCCATCTCATTTCCTCTAACAGACTTCTGATATCTTCTAATGTAAGTGTTCACAAACGCAGTTGTCGAACCTGTCACCTCTTGCTCTTGTGACAATGTCGCAGTTGATTCCTTAGCCATCACTATATCAGCATCTTCCTCTATCAACTCCACTCCCTTTGTAGATGCGGTCAAATCTACCTCCCGAAGTGCCCCATGCCCCGAGCATTTTCCATCCGTACCCTTTTCCACCAAACCTACACCATCGTCATCTCCATTACACTCTACGTTATACCCTATTTGATTCTCACAAACTGGCTCAATCCTCACCTGCTTATCTTTAGAATGCGCCATGTTCGATTGTAACTTCATAGCTGGATACTCAGACATATCCACCCCGCACTTGTGACAGCAAATCAACTTGGACCCCTTTAGAGCTCCATCTCCCAATAGCCTCAACAGCTCATCCAGCTCATCTTTCAACCCTTGGACCCTCGCCCTTATGTCGTCAGCACTCAATAAACTGTTTAATGCAACTTCTGGCCTTGTCCCCTCCAAGTTAGGCCTCATTGAGGGACCCTCGTTTGAAGGAGCTAGGGATCGCGCGCGAGTACCATACCCATACACCTCACTTTCCTTTCGCAACAGCACTGGCTTTTTTGTGTTTTGCTCGACATGTCGGTTTACCGCAACTTCAGCATAAGTTCTCCCGTGTAAATTGTTGACTCTAACCGATTGATGCTTAGCTTTATCACTAATGACAAAAAAATCGACAACTGCCTGAAACATCTGCAGAATCGACGCCCATCCCTCTCCATTAACACCTTCTGGTACCATCACCGCTCCTTTCCGTTGCCTCTCCCCATATTGTGCTATCGTTAGATACCTACCTCGACTGTTTCCACACCGCTGTGCCATAAAAGCTCTCGAGGTCTCAGTAAACTTAGCAACGAACTCCTCTTGCTTGCTTGCTCCCCTTAATCTATCCACCATATTCAACACCCACAGCGCACCAAACCTCCCCATATTTATTTCATTCGATATTCTCGGACCCCATTTTGTCAACTTGACAATGCCGACTTCACTAACAGACACAACAAACTCCTTCGACTCCACTCTAAACCTCGAAGTAAAATCCCTTTTTTCAAACAAGCTTGCTCGCCCCCGAACTTGGGTGTGGGAAGTACCTGACAGTGGAATGGCCTGGGCACATCACGAGGAAGCTGCTGTTTCACCGTCGTCGGCGCGTGGGGCTCACGCGCCGCCGGAGCGTGGCGCACACACGCTGCCGGAGCTCCACTCGGATGACCCGCCGAGATCGCCGGAGTCGGAATCGCCTGCACAGTCGACCGGTGTGGCGCGTGAGTCTCAATAGCAGGTGGAACTGTGTGAAACGGGTCTTTGTCTCCCGGAATAGAGCACTGTTGGCAAGCGACGGCGCTAGGGTTTCCACCTAGGGCCGCCGCTTGCAGGTGGCCATATATTTGTGGCGTGAGGCCGGTGTTCGGTGGGTCGGTTGGTTCAGAAAAGGTAGCTTCATGTTCGGTAGGTTTGGATATGTCGGGAGGACTCTCCATCCTGGGGAGTCGCTAGAGAGAAAACGGGCTTCAAATTTTGATTATTTTTAGATGAAATGAATATTTATGGCATATTTGTAACGACATGTCTCTTACATGATTGTTGTATCTAATTATAATGCTTGCCCTTAAATTTAATTTTTAACTCATAAATTTAATGTTATGATTAATGGTATTTTTTCAGTGGGATACATCTCAGACGGCCTAGACAATCATCGTGCCTATTAAAGTTTTTTATGATAAAATAAACAAAGATATAAAGAAAATTATAGATATATTTAATTGATTTTATGTTTTCCTCTAATTATTATTTTTTTTTTTTACTTAATTGACAGGATAATTAGGCACCAATTGATTATTTAGTGCACTAATTAAGCCAAAAATTGTTATTTTGTAACCAAATTAGCATCAACTTAGCCCATAACTTTATAATTTAAATAAGAGACATATTCATGCAACTTTTTTAAGGAAAGAAAACAATTATTTATCCTTCATATCAAAAGAAACGTGAAACCCCAAAAGAATCTCTACATTTCTTATTTGTTTACATTCTGCACTTGGGATTTTACAAGGTACTATACTTTTTTTTAATTTTGTTTTGTTTAGATAATGGTATGGTCATAATCATGTTTACTTTCATAATAGTCCACTGAAATTGGTTTAAGAAATTGCATAGCAGTCTTTTCATATTCTACACCTTTTTGCAGGTAAATGGGTGAAATGTATACGCACACACCCATTTCATTTTATTTTTTTCAATAGGTAGTATGCACACATCCATGAATATAAACTTACCTATATATATATATGTTGTACGTTAGTACGTGTATGTATATGTATAGGCAGTGGGTTGTGTGCATGTGTGTGTGTGTGTGTGTGTTTGCATTATAGGTGTTTATATATATTTTTTGCATGTATCTACGTGAGCGCGTGTGATCTAATCTTTTACTTAGGTTTACTCTTCTAAATAATATGTTACATTACTTTATATAAATTTTTAAGTAATTGAAGAGATATATTTGTTTATTCATATTCATATATTAACCATTCGCTCGCATCTACATTGAATATAATTTTTTGTATATAGCAATGGGACTTTAAACCAGATTCTTGGACAATTCAACTATCTCAAAAAGAAATTAGAATATTAAAGAAAAGAAACTTAATTTATTTATACTCGTTATAATTTCAAATCCCTTTCCCCTTTTTTTATTCACTCCACTACAAGGATTTATAAGTATATGTGTGTATATATAGACGTGTGTGTACATAGATGTATCTGTTTGCATATATGTGGCTATAGACATTTATATTAAATTTTCTTGGATTTTGTAGAAAAAGGGATTTATTATATTAATGGATTATTGAACTATTATTTTAATGGTTATTATACTAATTAGTACCTATTGGAGTTGAAGATGTCTTTTAAAGTGGACTTTTAAGTTTGTGAACTATGTCCCTTGTGTTACACATACGGTTTTACAGCAATGATAATAATAAATTAAGCCCATTTTTGAGCCACATGTTTCCCAAAACTCAACCCCTATTTGACTCTCTTTAAATTAAAATTCTTTATTTCTCATACTTATTTTCAACCACACATTCACATAATAAAATAATTTACCCATAAACCTAAAGATTTTACCTACTTTTTAACTACATATTCTCCAAAAAAATTTACTAATCAAAATATGATTTTCCCCCAATTTCTCTTCATAATGACCATCAAACAAGGGCTTAATAGAGCTATGTTATGGGTTCATATTTAAAGAGAAATTTTGTCGTAATTTCTAAATAACTAGTAATTAATTAGAATTTTGGCACGTTGACTTCATAGGTGACTAAGAAGGTCACATAAGGTGATTAAATCAAACAATAGATAAGAAATTCTTCGAAGGACAAGATAATGGACATTAATGGCCACATGTTAAGTACCTCCATCAGGGCAGAGATGAGCTTTGTAGCTAGTTGATCACCCTCTTCGGAACAAACTAGCTGATGGAATGTTAACTGAACTACTGCTTCCTTTGAATTAGCATCAAAACCCTGAATCAAGCGCGCTACAAGGTGCTGTGAAAGCAGTTTAAGTAAAAATAATGCTTCGCCACATCTGAGGAGCAACTGCCTGATACACTCCATTGCTCTCACCTGGAGGACAATCCAATTGGTTATGTACTATATTTTGAGTACAGAGAAATGCAAAAATCTTGAAAGATATATTTACCTCCATTGCAGCCAGTTCTGCAGAACTATATGGAAGTCGCTGTCTTTTATTTGATGATCCATCTTCGCCTGACTCACCATTCCGGGAGTAGGAACTCAAGAGACTTTGCAGCATACTTCTGTCACCAGCACCAAGACCTGATCCAGTTCCAATCAAAATTGAACCAGTTAAATCTCCTAAACCTGCAACACAGCCATACAACCCCCTCCTCTGATTTCTTCTAGAACTCAAGAACTTCTCTAGAGAGCGAATTTTGTCCTCGAGGACATTCATCGCCACAACAGAGAGTCTGCATACAACTATCAGATTTTCATACGTAGAATCTGAAGAACCTGGGCCACCTTTTGTGACAAAAACAGGAAGCTCCCACAGAGGTAGAAGTAACCTTGATGAGCACAAACAGAGGCCTTCATGAGCCGCTGAAAACACAGGCTCAGCCTCTTGAACAACCTGCCCCATGCTAAATCCTGCAGTTGCAGCTCTAGAATTTGACAATGCACCACTGCCTCCTAGTTGTGGTATTCCAACAACTTGAGGGTCCTCAAAAGCTTCAGCTGCCTTCTCCGCAACAACATTGCTTATCAAGGTCTCAGTATATACCATCCTTGAAGCCAGCAGCAAACACATTGCAGCTGCCTCCCCAGCACCAAACCGATTGAAGAAGTCCTCTAATAGTGATCTTGGTGAACTGGATTCTAACAACCTTCTCAGGATGTCAACTGGTCTGTTAAAAACTACTTCCATCATGCCCATGGTACTGAATATAACAATTTTCCTTCTTGGTAATATATGTTGGGTCAAAAGATCACCTCTAGCCCAAAGTTTATAGCATGCCTTTTCACAGGATTCAAATGAGTTATTCAACCCATAGAGTTCTAATTGTGAATATAGTGAATGCACAATGGCCGATGTATCAGGCAGGGGTAACAAATCTGCTACAAAAAGCATCCTGCCCTCAACAGGTAACGATGACACCAACTCCCGGAGTGCGCGAGAGCTTGTTGCACCTGATCCCAAGCTCGAAGATGAAGACTGTGTGCTAGGATCCCTATTCACAATAAGAAGCGAAGAAATGGCAGTAGGAGATGTATCCGAAAGGGCAAGAGTTCCAGCAGAATAATATGCTGCTTCAATCTTCAGTGACAGATCTTCACTTTGAGATCTTCCAGCAAGAGATAGAGCACCAAAGGCTAGCCCACTGCCCGCCCCTATAGGAGGAGAAGGCCTGGTTGTAACTACTTTTAAGCAGCTTGGTCTCTGATGATCAGTACCGATCCTGCGTAAACCTCCAACAGCACCATTGTTCCCACCAGATGGAGCAGTTGAAAGATACATCCTTCTGCCATCTGACAAAACAGCAACAAGATGCAACCACTTTGACTCTAAGGTGGATAAAGGTGAAATACAAACTATAGACAATTTAGTTGACCGAGATGGGGCCCTTGGCCCTGCTGGTTGTCGACCACCATAGTGAGGATCCCTTTGATTGATCAAATTTCTTTCTTCAGCTACCTTCTTGAGTGGGCCATTTCCATTTAGTCCAAAAGAGAATACTTGTATTTTCATCTCTTCAGTGCGTGCATATAATATATGTCTCTCATTATCAAAAACCATTTCGACAATGGGGTCAACAGCTCCAAATTTAAATACGTTGGGTACAACCCACCTGCAGGGAAAGGAAAGCATAGATAGTACAGTTAGATGCAAGCAAATGATTAAACTTAAAGCCCTTGTTTGATCCTCATTTTCCAAAACTCATTTTTTTAAAACTCATTTTCAACGACACATTCACACAATAAAATATTTTGCACATAAACCCAAAACTTTTCTATCTTTTCAACCACACACTCCAACAAATCACTATTCCAAAATCTATTCGACCCAAAAAAATGGGGCTCAAACAAGGGCAAAGTAAGACTAGAACACACAGAAGAAGATATAATCACATTACCAATAAACCATCTATATAAGGTTGAAAGACCAACTCAAATTTAAACAGAAAAATAATAAACAATCTTCCAGGAATGTGAACATCTGAATACAGAACATGGCACAATATAATACTGATGAACTCTGCACATGAAAGAAGAACTACCTTGAAATGACATTTCCCAGACCAGCAGTTAGACAGACTTTACGGCACCGTTTGTGCCAACCTGAACCAGTTGTATATTGCATTTCAT
The DNA here is from genome assembly GCA_019097785.1 of Fraxinus excelsior. NCBI lineage: Eukaryota > Viridiplantae > Streptophyta > Magnoliopsida > Lamiales > Oleaceae > Fraxinus > Fraxinus excelsior. The sequence goes on along the minus strand of CM032629.1, from coordinate 20,432,965 downwards.
AAATGTGACCATCACGCCCCGCCAGAAATATATGACCTCTATCAGTGCAAGTGATGCATGTCATAGTCACTCCATCCGATGGAATCGTGTACTCTGGTAATGGCTGAAGGGAGAGCTGTTCATATGGATCGGTTCCATCGCCCCTTCCAGAACAACATACTCCAACAAGGATCAGCTGATTGCAAAATATATCAAAAATATATCCGCAAGATACAAGGGAAATAGAAATTTTAGAACATAAAAGCATGGAGAAATGGAAAAAACAAAAAGAAAAAATGTCATTAGAAAATGAAAATGATTAGTAGGAACCCAGCACCAATAAAAATTGAAGTTGAAATACAATTTCCAATCTGATAAAAACTCCCAAAAAATGTACACAAAAATATAAAATTTACAGGACCAAATATTCACATTCTGCAAGTTAATGCAGGACGAAAAGTTCATATATACACCTTTGCACTGTCCATAAGAAAACATTAACGCTCATATTCTTAAACAGTTACTTAGTAAACCTCGACACAGAAGAAAACATGTGGAAGGGGAGATACAAGAGTACATGAACAAGAAGACTAGAAATGAAAGAAATAGCATAACCTTGAGATGTAGCATAAAAAAGGGTACATTATATACCCAATTAGTAACATAGTTTGATGCAATGTAACCAGTTCATTTTTCAAAGGTGGACTAAACATTTTAGGGCGTGGACAGAAAAGAGTCAATTTGCATCCGATGCTAAGAACCATTACCTGGAATTGGATACCGGAAACTAAAGAAAAATAAATATATATCCAAATATATGATGCAAGAAATTGTCTATGGTCAGAATGATAGGAAACATCTTAACATCATCCATTACTGAAACAAGCAATAAAGATGACAGAAAACCAACTTATTTCTAATAAATTTGAGCAAGCTACATAAATTCATATTATTATTTTTTTGGAGCCAACGTGTTCGATTCATCGCTGAACTTTACAAGAATTTCCAATGCAATCAAATCCATCACAACTATTTCTAATTTTGGCCAACCTCGCCTATCAATATTTTCCATAGAGATCGCATCAGTTTTGTGAATGGAATCATCTTTGAATCTACACAAGACATACCCAACCATGTCATTCCCTTAATTTAATTACAATTGGTGTCACCTCTAATTGTAGGCATAGATTCTATCTCCTCCGTATACATTCTAAAATGGTCACCCATCCATCCTAGCATCTTCATTTACAAGATGTTCATCTTATGGAAATTTTGTCCTTTAAAATTGCATCGTTCGGTATCATAAAGCCTAGCTAGTCTAACGTTTTGTCACGCTTGTATTTTAACCTTGTTTCTTCCTATCACATAGAATCCCTGTAGCACTTCTTCATTTGATCAAATTCTATGCCACATCCTCTTCAAGCCCTCCTTGTCAATAACTGGACCTTTATTCTTATGAAATTCTCTTTGGGACAGCATGATCTTCTATAATGACTATTTTTATCAATATATCTACTATAGCTAAAAGGGAACCTCTCAGTACCACAAAAAAAGTTAATCTAATAGCCTGTGAAACCTTATAGCAGTTCTCCATTTCATCTAATCCAGTCTTATTTTATGCACTGCGTGTTCTTCGAATCCTCCTTTCTTGCCAATAATTGAACCAAATACTTCAAACAATCTCTATTATCATCAACATGAATACAGTGCTCGCTTCATGGTTTTTAAGTCATTGTCTTGTGTTATAATGGTAACAAGAAGAAGAAAGCAGGGGGTCAATCCCACTGATTTAAGAATGGAATCACTTTCTTTAGCGCAAAGAGTATTAGTGTAGCGTATGTCCCACAAAAATAGTCATTTAAACAACATAGGCAATGTCTGGTTGTGTACAGGACTAATCTAGGCAGACATAACTGCTGGCCCATCAACTTCAAGTTATGAGAATTGCATCTGAATACAAGATATATAGAAGGTACGAAGCACTTCCATGGGACATGAACACGTCGAGGACTCATTGATTAAAATAATACAAAATAAATTATTTTTATTTCTTCCTACGTTGTTTCTTTGAAAACATGGGAAAACAAGGCTCTGAAGATACCCTTAATTTCAGTTACCAAATTCCCTTCTCGTGCAAACTCTTTCCACGCTCATGCTTATCAAAAAAATTTAATAATCAGTAACAGAATTAGAAGGTAAGCACTAAGCAGGTAAACACAGAAGAAAAATGGAACTTCGCCATCACATATGGTATCCATGTATGATTATCATATAATCCTCCAATAAACACAACATTCCATAAGAAATCATTAAAAAAGTACTAAAAGGTAAGGGAAGTTAACAACCTCAACAGGAGTTGCCAAGACTAAAAGATATTGAATAGCTTCAATAAACACACCGGGCTTGGCTTTGGCCAGACCAACAGCAAAAATAGCTTGTTCCTCCCCGGTATATTCAGGACATTGACCATCCCTAAATGACAGGAAGAGTAAAAATTTAGAAATATTGGATAACAATAATTATTTTCCACCAAAAAAATGGTAGATATACTGATTCTTAGATATAAAGATTGCAAAAAAATTCCAACGGAAGCTAGAAGACAGCAAAAACTTGTGAATGTTTCAGATAAATGATAAAGAAAATCCGAAGAGTTTTGAGTTCCAATTGAATGCTTTCAGGTTATAAAAGACACTATCTGCCAAGTGCTCATACTTGAAAAATGACCATGAAAAGCTTAATAAACTAAACTACTGTTTTGGGCCAATAGATTTTATAGCAAACCAAAAAAAAATAGCCAACTTGCATAAATAGATAGGTGCCTAATTCAAAAACTTGCTGTTTCAACAAGTGAAGGCTGAACACGAGTGATCATCGGGGTTGCTTGAGCCTCTAGGAGTTTCGGAATGGAAGTGGGAGCATGTAACGATGGACTTTGTGATCAATTTTCCGAACTCAACAATGGGTAATGAGGTTATTTGGGTCATTGTGGGACTCACCAAATCAGCTCATTTCTTGCCAGTTCGAATGACATTTTCAATGGACCAGTTGGCACAATTGTATGTGAATTAGATAGTAAGGTTGCATGGTATGCCTGTTTCAATCGTATCGGATATGGATCCAAGGTTCACATCAAATTTCTGGAACAGTTTACACTGAACTATGTGACCCAAGCTAAAATTTAGTACGACTTTCCACCCTCGGACAAATGGACAATTTAAGCGTACGATTCAAACATCGGAAGATATGCTTCAAACATGTGTCCTCAAGTTTGGAAGACATTGGGATAAACATTTACCCTTAATTGAGTTCGCATACAACAATAATTATCATGCTTATATTGACATGCCACCATATGAGGCATTATATGGGAGGAAGTGTAGATCACCAATTCATTAGGATGAGGTCGGTGAACAAAAGATTTTGGGTTCAGAGATCATGGAACAGACCGTGCAAGCTATTGAGAAAATTAGAGCTAGTATGAAAATTGCCCAACAAAAGAGTTATGCTAACAGAAGAAGGAATTGGAATTTTCAGTAGGTGATAACGTATTTCTCAAGGTATCACCAATGAAAGGAGTGTTACCTTTTGACAAGGAAAAGTTGTGACCAAGGTTCATTGGCCCATTTGAAATCTTGCAACGTATTGGAAATGTTGCGTATCAATTAGCTTTACCCCCAAAATTTTCGACTGTGCACGTCTTCCATGTGTCAATCAATACTTAAAAAGTACGTTCCTGATCCAACTCATGTGATCAACCATAAGTCCATTGAGTTACAACTACGAGGAAGTGCCAATTATATCATTAATAAAAAATTTCAAGCAGGCTCAGGAATAAGGTAATCCCTTAGTAAAAGTACAAAGGCACAATCACTCAATCTAAGAGGCAACCTGGGAGAGAGTGGTAGATATGCGAGTTAAGCATCCACAACTCTTCGATAAATTTCAAGGTTGAAATTTACAGTTAGGGGGTAGATTGCAATGCCCATACCTATGACCTAATTTTATTATTTTCAGTTTGGCCCATTAAAAAAATATATACGATTAATATTTTAACCCAATCAATAACATGAAAGCCCATTATGTGAAATTATAGCCCACACCTTTTGTTTTATTTTTCATTTTGGGTTTAAGCCCGAGTAGTTAAAATCTTATTTAATTTTGTTAAATAATTGAGATAATATTTTAATTTTATCTCGTTTAATTAAAATTGAATTGAAATTTTAAATTATTAAGATACCATTTTGATTTTTTCTCTACTATATTTAATTTTAGAAATTATGGAGATATTTTTTTTTTTTTTTTAAATTCATTATCTTATCTCATTAATTGAAATATGATTGAGATAATGATAAATTTTTATTACTTTTAAAATTCAAAGTTCAATTGAATTAGAACTCTCAAAGTATAGTGGTCCATATAAATAGACACAAAAACGAATATACTATATTCATCAGTACGTGGGTCAAGGATTGAAGTCTAAATATATTCCAGTATTTTTTTTTTTATCAATTCCACAAGATATAGGCAAGTGTATAAGTATTTTATGGGATTATATATTTAAGCTATGTTTTTGGAACATTGATTATGAGGTCCTTTATGTATGATTTAAGTTTGGACCGAAGTATAATAGCGCTACGCGTGAAAATTTCATACCAAACTATGTTTAGTATAGATTTTCGACTCACTTTGTATGTATGTATGAAGTTCCTTAAATTCTATACAATATTAATCCATTTAAGTATATGCTTATTTAGATTTTATCTCACACCCCCCTTTATCCCTTTTCAAGAAATTAAATGTTTGTAGCAATGAAGGCAGGAGAAGGCTGGCGAAGTAGAAAGTGAAAAGAGACCCACCAGGCTTATGTTTATTTATTTAAGAACTTATTTAGTATTGATTTAGTAAATTTTTATTTGATGCCAAGTTTCAAGTTAAGGATTAACTCACTTTATTTTTTTGAGAATATTTAATAAAATTTCAAGTTCTAGAAACCAATTTTTTTTTATGTTCAAAATATGATTTTGGTGACACTCAAATGCTCGAACTCGGGTCGTCACAACCGCCACCATACAATTCTACACCATGAACAAAATGACTGTTTTGTCTCCTATTTCAATTGCAAGGTATTTTCACACTTCCTTCTTGAATAGAGTAATGCAATCTCTCATACTTCATATCTGTGTTTCATGCCTGCAGAATACATGAGAGCCCACTCACGAAATACTGATGCTACAGATATCTCACTTCTATGGCAGCCCACTCACGAAATCTTGCAGACAAAGCCTTCCAAACAATAACAATTGGCCTCTTATAATATGGAGTAAATATTCAGATATTTGATATCAGAGATGTGGATTTTCCAACTGAACTCGTCCAAAGCTACCTTATAGATGAATTTCCAGCTCATAAAATCATGGACATGTCTCTAGCTTTTAGTTTGGGCGACTGCAGCTGGCCGCTTCCAGATGGTTCTTTGGTAAAAAATCTGATGTTATTTTCCAACTCAGATTTTAGATCTAATAGTCCTATTACGAGAAAGGAGTATATGGAGAGGCAGATGTTCTTCAATTATGAGTGGAAAATAAAGCGAAAAAATAAATGATATAATCATTCCATCAATCTACATTACCATTAGCACTTCTCCACACAATAAGCCTGCCTTAGCACACAGCGAGGTAAGAAAGATTGGAACTTTATTAACAGTTAAATTGGATAATTATGGTTTTTGAATTAAATTGAGGTATCTAGAACTTAACTGCACCTAAAAGAATCTTCATAGTAGAAAGGTTGACCAAATCTCCTACTCCAGCAACTTCAACTCAACTAAGTCATAACACATACTATCCTTTTCCTTTCAGCTAGACAGCACCTATTTCTCTGAGTTCATATATAATGACATATTTAAGAAGTAAGAACATACGTAGTCCCATGGTATTATAGACTTCCTCTTCGTCTATTTTCATCATTATTATAATTTTATTACTCAACCTAACCGGTTGCTCTTAGTTTATCCCAATTGGATCCATTGCTGCAATGCAATAATTTTGCAGATAAGTTAATACTCCGCAAAATTCACAATGAGGAGCATGTGCTTGTAAAACATATATATTCATTAGTCTTAATATGTCACAAAATGAATGCTAAGCATTAGCTGTCAATAACTTTACATATCAGCATTTTAGTTTTCAAGATTTTTTACAACATAACAAAACATTTATAATTCTTCAGTGAAGGTGTTCATCTATTAAGAAATGTAATCAATATCACAACTCTCACCACTTATCAAACCGCCAAAGAAATAAAGAGTTATCCACCGACGCCCAAGCCCTGCGTATTTCTGGAAATATCCCACATAATGCTGTTCCCTCCCCACCAGCTGCATTATATCTTTCAATCAACACGGGAGGCAACTCCCAAGTGTCCACAACCTCAAACAAAGGAGGCCACTGCAATCAGAAAGTTAAAGGATCCAATTCAATAGCTTTCAAAGCAAGCAAAAACCCATTTGTCAAAATATATCAAGAATGACATTTTTATCAATCATGCATTCACGGGCGGAGCCAGAAAATAACATTAGGATGGGCTGAAATTAAAAAAAAAAAAAAATCGAATGAATTCGTGCCATAAGAGGCTAAACTCATGATAAAGAGTGTACGACACTCAAAATAATAAAAAGAGTCTAGATGTTTCATTCTAAAATGTCTTACTCGATCTTTTTATATATTCTTACCAAATGGAAAATCAACGCATGGGTTAAAAAATATAAATTGACCAAATCATGATCGAAATAAGCAAATGATACACATCCACTAATAAAAAACTAAGAAATTATTTAATGAATACTATTCTAAAAAACATTGACGATAAGTTTTTCCAAACAATTAAAAGTTTTGGTCGAAACACGCAATCAATAATACATCACTATATATTATTGTCTCAAAATATTATTAGGTGTGGACATCATTCTTCTATATCACTTCATTTCATAATAAGTGAAGAATCACATCCAAAGTAAGAAAAATCAATTAAGAATTATGAGGGTCCAAGGAAATTAGATTTAATTCATAACAATGTTTGGCTCAGTTTCAAGAATATATTTATATATAAATCAATTTATAAATAAATAAACTTCAACAAATATTCTTTTATTGACAAGATGGAATTTAGAGCAAAATTATTTATTTTGATCATAATGTGTATTTCTTGATCAAAACGAATAATTTTATATATATATATATATATATGAATAAGTAATATATGAAAACATACATAGAATTAAAAATTTAATTACTTTTAAGCTTAGCAAAACATATAGTGTCTCTAACTATTAAAATAAGTGATTTATTTTTATTATCAATTATAAAATTTACTTAATTATCATAAGTAAATTTAGTCAAACATGCATTAAATAAAATGCTTAAATTGACAATAAGATATTCATATTTCGTGAATATCGTGAAAAGAGTATTTAGAGTGTGTTTGGTAGAAATTAAAATCGGATTAAAATTGAAAAACTAGTCGTTATTGTTGACTTTTATTAGACGAGTGGAACCCAATAACAACTATATTTTCAATTTTAATTGGATTTTGATCTCTACCGAACACACCCTTAATACTTGTAATCTCTTTAACAAAGTTCGAATAAATGAGAATTGGACTTGGGATATAATTCAAAGTAGAGCTGGGCTAACACAAATATTTGGGTCAAAATTGAACAATTTATTCTAAATTTTCCATATGGGCTGGGGGCAAGGCTGAGCCTAGCCCCCCACTACCTCCACCTCTGCATGCATTGAGCCATCAGTCTCAATAGTTACAAACGTTGCCACATTCATTTCAACTGTGACACACAGAAGCTATAAGGAACAAGTACATGAAAGTCCATACTTAGTTTTTAGTATCCATGTGAATTTCCATGAATAAGGAGTTCAAGGGCACTCCTTTCTCACTAATTATTCTTAGTTCAAAAGATATATTACAATGTTAACTTTATTTTATTTTGCTTGATTTTAGAGGTCCTTATCCTCTTAACTATTGTAGTTGTTTCTTATCAAAAGAAAAATCAGTGCATATAAAAGCAAGTATGTAAGACATGTAATCTAATGATACCTGGTGATATTACTAAGTTCAACTCAGTTAAACCAAACTTTATCAGAGATAGAACATGGCCATCTCACTCAGACCTAGACAATGTGTTAGACCTCCCGTTCAATTCACCTATTCTAGAAGATGCAAGAAGAATGGAGAGTCGACTGGAAGGATGACTCAGCTAAATTCTGTTAAGGGAACATGTGGGGAGGAATAATTCTGTTAGAAAAATAGAGGCAAATGGTAGGGTGTTAGCAGGCAATTATTGAGTAAGGCAAGAGAGTTTTTATTTCATTCTCGTAGTGTATTTCTCTACAGTATATTTTCAATCAAAAGTCCATTTCACTATTTGGTTCTTCTCTTTTACAGTTTGAGTCCTAACACAATGTTTTTGAGAAATTGCAAGAATCTACAATCTTCTAAAATCATCCAAGTAAAATCCAGTTTCTAGATCCACAGTTTTTAACACTAATACCTATACAACAAAGTGCCAGTAGTCTTCTCCTCATGTCATATTTACTTGCATGAAAGGAAAGAAAAAGATATTTCCTAACTAGAGAAGGAAAAGAAAAAGAAACAATTCCTATTTAAACTAGTAAAAAAGGAAAATAAAAAATAAGTTTTCTAATCCTAATTGAACTTTTATTCCAACTTCTTTCATTCATAGAGCAAGTTCAAACGAGTGCATTAAAAGCCCTATAGGAATCTCTAATAAAATTTTGTGAAGATATCACATTATTTTGGCTAGTTGAATATATGGAACCTTTACCTGGCCTGTAGATGATTTAGTATACTAATTTACTGTATGTCCACATTCCGGAGTTCAAAAAGATTTAAGTATAAACCAGCTTAAAAATTACCCCATGCTTTAATACAGTTGTCAGTTTAACTTCCACTACAGATTCTTTTATGGATTTGGATTTTATAGGAAACAGAGGTATTGGTGACATCGACGAAAGGGAATTAACAATTTACTATGTATGATCTTGATCTTTCCCAAAGAGGAAAAAATGGTCATTTGAAAATTCAAATATCTTTAGATCTGACAATTCTAAGGTTTTCAAATGGCTTGAATTTTCATGTCAAATCCCATGGAATTGATGATTTGTCTTTGCTTGAGTAAAGAAAGCTTTATCCGGCTCCCATTAAAATATACTAATCGTGTTCTGATTTACTGAGCTTCCATACTAGTTGAATACATATAAATCATATTCTCAATCAATAATCAAGCCAAATCCATCAAAACAGGATGCGTATTAGTACTTCGTCGAAATCCAAACTATTGTACCATTATCATAGCAAAGTTGACTGCACTTATTAAAATTTTATCAGTATTTTATTTCTTCTGTTAATTTCAATTACAATAATTAATAACTTTTAAATATTAAACTCACTTTGTTCCAGCTAGCCATTTTCATCATTCGGCTTAAGTAATCAAATAGATTTTACATATAACCACAAAGTTCAAAAATCACATTTTTTTTTTTTTCTATTCTAGCAATTATATATTAAAAAATCCTGATAAATTGGAAAAGATGCCAAAAACTCCAATGAGTTCAAAACTACAACTTTTAATTGTATTTTTAGCAAATACAGCCTTTTTTCACTTTGCAGTTCTTAAATGCCAGACCCTAGACAAACAAAGAATAAGACGATAAAGGTGAAGAAAACTCTAAAGATTCAGACCAATTATCATGTACTGCAGCTAATGAATGCAACTTTTATTTCTTTTGTTTCTCAGCACTATAGCCTCAGATAAGAAAATAAAAAACAATTGTAAATATTCACTCCACTATCAGACAAACTCCTATTAAAAACATACTCATTAATAATCCAAAAATAAAATATTTCCCTTCAGTAAATAAGAACAAAAAATTTTAACCAAATGCTCCAATTATCACATAATGCAGGCATCCCAATAGATTATTCATATTCAACAAAAACAATCTTTTTTGTCATCCAGTACTTAATCCTAAGAATCGTCATACATGAAAAACAAAGACCAAAAATGCAACTATTATCACATTTTGCAGCTACCTGATACATGCAAGCAACAAAAAAATTAAATGCTATTTACAGTACAATGCAGCTGCCTAAAGACGCAAGTATTCATGGGCCCTACACGCACACATAATGCAGGCATCCAAGTACATTATAAAAAAATCAAAAAAAAAAATTATATTACCTGCTATCCAATTCCTCAGAATCATCATAAAATAATAATAATAGATTAAAACGGAAACCCAAAATCCAAATTAATTATCACATTATGCAGCTACCAGAGTATATGTACATGCTAGTCCGTAGTTGAAATATACAACCTCTCTATAATTAAATTTAATAAAGTAATAAATAAACACATGTCCAAACCAGAGACCATATAATACAGCTACCTAAAGCCGAGTATTCGTGGGCACTGGGCACTTAATCCTCAAGCCCACATGAAGTTGAAAATACAAATGGACAAATTACCTTACAATGCAGGCATCCAAACGCATTTATGATGATTTTAACCAAAAAAATTTATTATTATTATTTTTTTTTTTTTGATTCAGTACTAAATCCTCAGAATCATAATAAATTAAAATCAAAAGATTAAACAAAGAATAAATATCCAAAACATTTATCCCACAATGCAGCTACCTAGATTATAATGGATCATAAATTAAAATCAAAAGATTAAAACAAAGAATAAATATCCAAAACAATTATCCGACAATGCAGCTACCTAGATTATAATGGAAATTCTTTATTTATCAATAATCAATTAATGTCAGACGATTTTCCGTACAATTCAGCTACCAAAAGAGTATTCGTGGGCACTGGCGCTATTAACACGACCACATAAAAAGTAAAAAATAAAAAATAAAAACCCACAAATAGACAGTACCTCGCGGGGGTGAGTGGAATAAGGATGACTGGCGTATCTAGAAGCTTCCAAGGATTCTTCGAGGTCGAGCTGGGCGGCCATTTCCCTGCCGATGCGGTCGCTGACGACAATTCCAGCATTGGCGACGTCACGCATCAATATTTCGTTTTGCCAAGCCATCACAAATCAATTGATTCGATAGTTACTTCAAAACCCTAGATTTAGTAATTCTGTAGAGGAAATACCACTAGGGCTCGAAATTTGAGGGTAATATTAAAGCCCTAGAGCGGACGGAGAGAAATAACAGATGAGTACGCAGTTGAATAGGTAAAAAGAAGTGAAATTGGAGAGAATTTTAACTTGAGGTGTTTGAAGGGGATTTGAGTGTAGGGTTTTATATGTGAAGGTTTAAGGCGGAAAAATAAAAATAATAAATACATAAATGTGTTTGCAGACTTTTTGCTAACAAATATTTCTTTATTTTTTTATTAACATAATTAATTCTGTTATAAAACTAACAAAAAGGAAAGAATAATTAAAGAAAAATAATAGAATCAAAATTCAAGTTGTTATAAACTAGGGAGAAAAGACCAGAGAATAAAATCCTAAATTTATAAGGAAGAACTAGTGATATAATAATAATAATAATAACAACTAGGGTTAAATGAGGTATAATTGTTATTCACTAATAAAATATTTTACAACATTTTTTCTTCAATGACACATTACAAAATATATAGCTAATTAAAATCTTGTCAAAGAAATTCAGTAGAGGCAAAACTTGATTGAAGGAAATAGATTATAGTTGCTTCCCTAATTTTAATTATTGTATCAATTCATCATTGTCTTCCATGTCAATATCATAAATATTGTAACTTTTGTGAAATATATCTCATGTTGCCTTGTATAGTCTTCAAATAACATTATCTTCGTACGAGGTATTTATCAACATTTGATGACTGAAATAATATGATGATTCGAAAAATTGCTCTTGTTGATCTCTTCACGAATTTCATAGATGTCGTGGTATTATTTTAAGGGTAAATATCTTGTTAGGAAAATTCTAATTAAGAAAAATGAGTACATTATTCTTTTAAATACGCTACAAAAGTTGTTTCATAAAAAATATTGTTAGAAAAATTTAATGAGACAAAATTTTAGTCAAAGAAAAAAGAGTGCAACATGTATATAATATCCCTCATAATAATATCACTTGAGTTGTGCTTCAAGTATATTAAATCTTTCAGGGATAACATTAATAGTCATACCAGATGAGTTAACCGTAATGTATTTCAAAATCCATGCATCTTCAAGATAACATGATATGAAGTCGTGATTTTATCCACCACGATTTTTGCAAAATTGATTATGTTAAGAGTCGTGTATTACATATTACGACTTTATTTTTCTCATTTCCTTTTCGCATAAGTATACACCTTTAGATTTTCGAGCTGGAGGTCCAGCAACTTCAGGTTTCTCTAGTAAATTTAATTTAGGATTGCGCCCTTTTATTTGGCTAGTCATTACTTTGATCGATATGTTTAAATGTATTTATTTTAGTTCCTCGCTTCATAATGTAGTATATGTGCAAAGTGTTTTCGATAATTTTTTCTTTTTAGATTTTGTTTTTTCTAATAATGATATAACTTATTGAGATATTTCAACTTTCAACATATCAAGATACGAGGACAAGTTCAAATAAGAATTCATTGATCAATGAAGGCGTATGACTAGGTCACGAGCGAAGCGGGTCAAAAAAGCAATTGAACTATTTACTCAAGTTACGATGGACAAAATATCGATCACAATAAGCAAATGAACAAGTTTCACACTAGACTTGGAAGAAAAAATACGATGTATCAACTTGGTCCAAGCGGCTGAAGAGAGTAAATTATGTGACTCTTAGGCATGCGACCGCATGCTTCTATATCGAGACTTAAATGAGATTTTTTTTTGGAACTATGTAGTCGCATGTTCTCCAACACTATGCGGCCGCATAATACAAGTTCGATGATGAAATTTTCAATTTTTGGAAACAAATTTATTTTATTTAAAACTCTAGTTTTATGGTAATTCTTGATATTTTGAATATTAATTCCATTTTTAAGTAGGTTTTATGAGTTCCTCATAAATATGATTCATTCCATTTATTGTACAGACACACAATTTATTAAAGGATTAGTTGAAAAGCATATTGCTTTCTTCTTATTCTTCATTGAACTAATTCTGAACTTATCAATAATTAATTTTTTGTGGAATTCTTCAAATTAAGTAAGGTTCATAAGTTTTGTTATCACGGGGTCAACAAAGGGAGTTGTTAGTTACACGACAAACTCTTAAGTGTTGATCTCTTTGTGTTTCAGTTTTGAATTTAGAATTTATTTTGTGTTTGTGTTTTGAGTGTCTATTTTGAAATTATTAAAAATGCGTTCTTTTTGCAAAACATAAAAATGGAAAACACGTTTACTTTGAAATTTTAAGAATATTTTTTTGTAATATTTTATTCAAGAAATCAAATTATTCAATAAATCTTAATAGTTTAATGTTAATATAGTATTAAATAACATATACATTTTGTAATGTCTCAGATTTTATATTCTTAATTTGGTTGATGTAGCCCATTTAAGAAATAAACTATGGAAGTTCGGCCTATTTAAGGTTATGAAAGTACAAGTCATAAGTTATTTATAAACTCAATAATTAAGACATTAAGTTTAAGTAAATTTGATTACAAAGATTTAATGAATAACTGGGTTGCCACAATTGTCATCTGCATGTTATTTCATATTGGCAACTCACGTTCGAATCATCATGCAGATGTTAATTCATAACTCCACAGAAATTGGATTTTGCCGAAAATCCCACTACATGCGATAGTATGAATCTATAGTTTGAAAATGTTAATTTGACAACGAATGCACCAATAATATCTATTGAGTTTCAAACTCATGGGTTAATTTCCTTCTACAGGTTGATTGGTTTTTCTTAGGGGCGTGGATGATGGTAGAGGATGATGCAACATGCTATGGAGAAACCGGTGACTTAATAACTTTAAATTCGATTATAAAATGTTTACGTTTCTTAAGAATTTCTATAGACGTCATGCGTGGAACTATACTAAAAGTATTTTTCTTTCTATGAATAAATTATGTTTAAAAGTAGATATGTATCACGAAAATTAATTTAAATATTATTGTTTACAAAATAAAAGAGCTAGTGATTTTAAAGTTTTGTTGTCTCTTTTAAAATTTCAGTTTTCTGCCCTTGGTTCCGAAATTTATATCTCACTCGTTACTTTTATTTTTTGGAAAAAACCAATTGGATATGATAGTCTTACATATTAGCTACTGAATGAACTCGAAATCATGTCAATCCGATGTCGGTAACATTTTATACATCACTTTAAAATAAGCTGCACTGGGTATGGATGTTGTTTCCAGCTCTGCCGTTGATTTCAAAAATTCATAACTCAAACGTTACTTGGATTTTTATACAAAACTAGTGGGGTTTGATAGCCTCATGAGTCAGTTATTGAATAGACTTAGAATCATGTCATTTCAATATGTGTAGGATTTTATATAGCACTTAAAGTATACTCTGTTGGGTTACTTTCCAAACCTAGTCACTACGGGATTTTGAAAAATATTTTAATACCTTATTTGTTGTCGACAGAAGTCAATTTTTGGATATGCCATACTATAAGAAGTTTTCTACTTTACATTAAAATTTCATGAAGTTTCGAAGTCGATAGCTATGCAAACGAATTTATTTTGTCAGTTGTCGCTTAAGATAGAAAATTAAACAGCAACTTTTATTTTTAAAGTTTTGCCTAAAATTTGATGTCAATTGTGGATGTATGCCTTAGAAATATTCTAAAGACATTTTTGAATTATTTCTTTTGGTATTGAACTATTTTGTCTTAAAAAAATAATAAAGTCTTGATATTAAATTCTTAAGTTAAATTTTTATCCTTTCCGCTAAAAGTATACTTAATTATTTTTATTAAGTCTACAGGCTACGGGTAAAGTAAAGTTAATCTAGTGACGTTTCGATCCATGCAAGTCGGGGCGTTACAGCGTCGTATCAGAGCCATGTTTAGTCGATTCTGTAGACTTAGTGTATAAAAAAGAACAAAAAAAGAAATGAAATATTTAAGGCACTCTATGGCATCTTGCGTCCATCAGTTGACCTCATCCGACTAACCCAAGGTATGGAGTAAAACATTATGTTTCGCTTTAATTTTGAGCATGATTTATTAATCTTTTTAGCTTAAATCTTTGAAATACTAATAATATCTAGAATGAAATTAGTTATGTAAGTTATATTTTGTTTAATATGCACGAAGAAAAGATGATTGACCATTTTATAAATATCCAAAAAAAATTGTATAATTTGATATTACTAATAGAGATACAACATAATTGGACACTTATGTGACATATATGGTTAGAATTTACCAAATTGCTAGAAAGACTATAGTTTGTAGAGTAACGTTGAACCTTAAGGCCATCATTCAATCTTATAAGGACTACGTGATTGACATGTCCCGTCCGCTTGTCGAACATGTATATGACATCTATGAGAGATGTATGGCAGCTGTGGATGTCGGACTGGAGATCACGCATATCGAGGCTGTGAATAATCTTGTACACTCAGTTCCACCTCAATGGGGAAACATGAGAATTATGGTTAAGGACGAGATGCTCGAGGGTAACCCTCCAGAACACCTAAACACGATTAAATTTGAGGTACATTGTCAAACCCTTCTAGACAGGTGGAACGAGAGCTTAGAACCTCAACCAGAGATAGTAATTGAACTTGATGATGAGGTTGAGCCCGAGGAAGAACCTTTGTCCAAATCTGATCCAGAGGAAGATCTCGAATGGAAGTACGGGGATGATTTTGGGTTGAAAATAAAGAATGATCATGAGCATGAAGCTGAGCCACAGGTTGATATGGACATAGAGTATGGGCCTGAGGCAGAAGACACATCCGAAGATGAAGCGTCGCCAAAGAAGATTCACAAAACTCATAGGGATTAGAGACTTAGATTTCATTTCCTTGTGATATTTTCCTTTATGTTATTGGAAGTTAAAATTTATCGAATTATTGTAAATCCTGATTCCAATGAGTAAAAAAAATATCAATTCTGATCAAGTTGAGAAATAATCTTCTTATATATTTTTCTATTTCGATATTGGAAAATGAAGTTAATGAGAGATATTATATCTTATCTCTAGGGAAATGTCTCGAGCAAACCAGAATAATTTGATAAGGGACCTCCTGTAAGAGGTTCAAGACTTGGCAGGCAGAATCAGAATCATGCCCCGCCCTTACCACCAGCTCCTATTGTTCGCTGACCCATGCATTGATTGTTGAGTTATTTCAAAGGCATAAGCCATTTACCTTTGATGGAGCATCTGGTCCACTGGTAGTTGAGGAATGGCTTCGTAAGTTGGAACGAATTTCTTGACTTATAGATTGCACTGATGCTCAAAAAGTCTAGTGTGCAGAGTTTATGTTTACCGATGATACAAGTCACTGGTGGGATTCGATGTCTCGAACTAAGACCCCAGAGCAGCAATTGGCATTAACTTGGGAATAATTCAAGGTGGAAGTGATGGATAAGTATTTTCCTCAGTCTCTAAGAGATTTCAAGGAAAGCGAATTCCTTCAGCTTAAGCATGGTATTATGTCCCTGACTGATTACGAGCGAAAGTTCGATCAACTCTCAAGGTTTGCTCTACACTTGGTTGACACAAAAATTTAGAAGACTCGAAGGTTTGAGCAAGGGTTAAACCCAGACATAAGCATGATTCTTACGTCACATCGTGTTACATCATACCGTGAAATGCTAGAACAAGCTCACGCTATTTGGTATCAAAAGACTAATGCAGAGCAACATAGTCAATTGTTCGATCAGCAGGATAAATGACAAATTGGGAAGAGAAAGTGGAATGGTCAAGACAAAGGAAATAGCGAATGGCAAATAGAAAAATAAGAAAGCTAATATCGAACTTGGTGCTTGTAAGGCCATAGTACAAGTAGTGGCATCGTGCCCTAAGTGTGGTAAACATCATCGTGGTGAATACTTGTTCGGGAAGAATGCTTGTTTTCAATGTGGTAAGCCAGGGTATATTGTTAAGGATTGTCCTACCTTTCCTCAGAAGAAGGATGATAACAATGATCAGAACAAGAAGGGCAAAGCACGAGTCTTTACACTCACTCAGAAGGATGCAGAGGAGAACTCAAACGTAATAGCAAGTATTTTACGCATATCCAATATACATGCTTATGTATTGTTTGATTCAGGAGCTACTCACTCTTTTGTATCAACGTCTTTCATTGCTAAAGCTAGTATTACTTGTGCTAAGTCAGAGAGTACACTAGAAGTTAGCATTCCTTCGGGCAAAACATTGAACACTGATAAGTTAGTGAAGTCGATGAATCTTGAGATTGAGGGAAAAACATTAGAAGCTAATTTGTATCTGATAGAGATGAAAGACTTTGATGTGATTTTGGGTATGGATTGGTTGTGACGTAATATTACAACCATTCGTTGTAGAGAAAATGAAGTGTCTTTTCAAAAACCAGGAGAAGAACAATGTTCTTTCCCTGGAATAAAGACCAAACCCAATCTCCAACTCGTATCTGCCTTACAAGCGGAAAGAATATTGAGAAAAGAAACATCTCAAGGGTTACTAGTTAACATCTCAGGAGAAAAATAAGCGATGATATAGATTGAGGATGTACCAGTGGTACAAGAACTTATAGATGTGTTTCCAGACGATCTACTTGGTACCCCACCAAATAGTGGAGTTTACCATAGATCTAGTTCCTGGAGTGGCACCAGTATCTAAAGCTCCATACAGAATGGCTCCAAATGAACTTCAGGAGTTGAAAATTCAATTACAAGAATTATTAGACAACGGCTTTATCCGACCAAGTGTATCTCTTTGGAGTGCACCAATGTTATTTGTAAAGAAGAAAGATGGAAGTATGAAGATGTGTATTGACTATCGGGAGTTGAACCATTTAACCATCAAGAATAAGTATCATCTCCCGAGATTTGAGGCATTGTTTGATCAATTAAAAGGGGCTAAAGTATTTTCCAAGATCGACTTACGATCTAGATATCATCAATTGAAGGTTAAGGCTCACTATATACCCAAGACGGCTTTCAGAATTCGTTATAAACATTACGAGGTGACAATTATGCCATTCGGATTGACAAATGCTCCAGCAGTATTCATGGATTTAATGAATCGTGTATTTCACCAGTATCTGGATCAATTTGTCATAGTATTCATTGATGACAATTTGATATACCAAGAGTACAGATCAACATGAAGAATATCTTAGAATAGCATTAGAAATACTGCGCAAAGAGAAGTTATGCGCAAAATTTAAAAAGTGTGGATTTTGGCTTGAGTGAGTTGGATTCCTCAATCATGTAAGACTTGAAGTAGATCCAGTTAAAGTGGAAGCGGTAACTAGCTGGAAGACATCGACTAATGCTAGTGAAGTTTTGAGTTTTCTGGATTGGCCGGGTACTATAAGAGATTTATAGAAGGATTCTCCAAAATAGCTGGACCAATGACGCAATTGACAAGGAAAGGGGTAATCTATGGACGAATACGTGTAAGCTAAAGCAGCGATTGATTACAGCACCAGTGTTAACCATACCCGAAGGTTCAGAATGGTTTGTTATATATAGTGATGCATCCAAACAAGATTTGGGATGTGTGTTAATGCAACACGAAAAAGTGATTGCCTATCCGTCAAGGCAATTGAAGCAACATGAGCAGAACTACCTGACGCATGATCTAAAACTTATGGCGATAGTTCATGCATTAAAGATATGGCGTCATTACTTATATAGAAGAGAGTGCGACATTTACATAGATCATAAGAGTCTCAAATATTTCTTCACACAGAAGGAATTGAATATGAGACAAAGATGATGGTTAGAGCTAGTAAAAGATTATGATTGCACTATTCATTACCATCCAGGTAAGGCTAATGTTGTTGCGGATGCTCTAAGTAGAAAGTCGATGGGAAATTTGTAAAATTCGCGAATTGAAGTGGTTACTACACCAGAGCAAAGTACCGTTCGTTTAGCAACTTTGGTGGTTCGACCAACTCTCAGAGATCGAATCATAGAAGCACAAGGTAAAGATCTATTTTTACAGAAGATCATGAAAGAAATTGGTACCAATAGGAGAAAGGATTTTAGAATAGCTTCGGATCGGGCACTGATGTTGAAAGGAAGAATTTGTGTGCCTAAAGATAAAGTTTTGAGGAATTAGATATTAGAAGAGGCTCATTTCACCCCTACACCGCACATTCTGGTGGTACGAAAATGTATCGAGATACATTTTGGTAGAGGGATATGAAAAGAAGTATAGGCATATTTGTGGCAAAACGCATAGTGTGTTAACAAGTTAAAGCAGAACATCAAAGACCAGTAGGGTTGTTAAATCCATTAGACATACCTAAATGGAAGTGAGAGAATATTGCAATGGACTTTGTGGTAGGATTTCCGAGGTCAGCAAAAGGACACAATGCTATATGGGTAATAGTGGATCGACTAACAAAGTCAGCTAATTTTCTTCCTGTAAAAATTACATTCAGTCTATAACAGCTAGCGCAATTGTACATTAGAAAGATTGTAAGATTGCATGGTGTTCCCGTGTCCATTGTGTCTGATAGAGATCTGAGATTTACGTCAGAATTTTGGAAGAGCTTACAAAGAGTCGTGGGAACATAGTTGAATTTCAGTACGGCATATCACCCTCAATTCGATGGTCAATCTGAAAGGACCATCCAAATTTGGAAGATAATAAGGGCCGGTGTCTTGGATCTAGGAAAAAGTTGGGAATCGTATCTACCTTTGGTGGAATTTGTCTATAATAATAATTTTTAGGCAACTATTGGAATGGCACCATATGAAGCCCTCTATGGTAGATGATGTAGATCACCCGTCCATTGGGACGAAGTCGGAGAAAAGAGAGTTTTGGGACCATAGATCATTGAAAGGATAGTTGAAGTCATTGATAAGATCCGCACTAGGATAAAGGCAGCACAAGATAGAAAAGAGCTATGCTGATACCAGAAGAAAAGACTTGAAATTTAAAGTTGGAGAGAAAGTTTTTCTAAAAGTGTCACCAAAAAATGTGTACTTATGTTCGGTAAGAAAGACAAACTACGACCTCGTTATATTGGACCATTCGAAATACAAGATAGGGTCGGAAATGTGGCTTATCGATTAGTTTTGCCACTCGAACTATCGACAGTTCACAACGTATTTTATATATTGATGATCAGAAAATATATGCATGATCCTAATCATACGATCAATTATCAATCACTGGACGTATAGAAAGATTTATCGTAAGAGGAATTACTGCTTAAAATATTGGACCAAAAGGTACATAAATTACGGAATAATGAGATTCAACTGGTTAAAGTGCAATGGAGTAATCATGGAGTAGAAGAAGCTACTTGTGTAAGAGAAGAAGAAATTAAAGACAAACACCCAACACTATTTGCAAAATCATAAGGTAAATTTCGAGGACGGAATTTTGTTTAAGGTGTGAGGGATGTAATGTTCCAGATTTTATATTCTTAATTTGGTTGATGTGGCTCATTTAAGAAATAAACTATGGAAGCTCGGCCTATTTAAGGTTATGAAAGTACAAATCATAAGTTATTTATAAGCCTAATAATTAAGACATTAATATTAAGTAAATTTGATTACAAAGATTTAGTGAATAATTGGGTTGCTACAATGGTCATCTGTATGGTATTTCATATTGGCAACCCACGTTCGAATCATCATGCATATGTTTTTATATAGTATTTTATAAAATTATTTTTTTAGGCTTAAAACTCTTCAAATTCCTAGTTAAAGACTCAATTTAACAATATTAATGATAATATAACTCTCCCATTTAGTTTTCCACTAAAGAGGAAGGTTACAAGAAGAAGAAAATTTTTAACTACGCATCCCCTCAAATTTGAAATTACTCTTATTTTCTCTATAAAAAAATCTTTATGTTAAGTAAAGTTTAAAAGAGTAGCAAGGGTGTGAAGGAGAAAGTGCACACTTTGATCATTGAAAAAGATTTTCAAAAGAATAAGAGATGAGCATATTTCTTAAAGTTCCGGTGTAGTCGGGAAGTAACAACCATCATCCAACATTATACTTTCAAAAGCTTTTAGCGAAGGTAGGTAGATGTGCAAATGTTTGTGTTTCGTTTTTAAATTATGATTTTTCATTAAAAGTTTGAATGACTTGGTGCCTTCAGGTACGGTGTTACGACACTACTATAATTTGAACGATCATTCTCCGGTTCTATGCGTTATGTTAATTCATAACTCCACATAAATTGGATTTTGCCGAAAATCCTACTACGTGCAACAGTATGAATCTATAGTTCGAAAATGTTAATTTGACAGCGAATGCACCAATAATATCTATTAAGTTTCAAACTCATGGATTAATTCCCTTCTACAGGTTGATTTGTTTTTCTTGGGGGCGTGGATGATGCAACATGCTATGGAGTAACCGGTGACTTAAAAACTTTTAATTCGACTATAAAATGTTCACGTTGTTTATTAAGAATTTCTATGGACGTCATGCGTGGAACTATGCTAAGAGTATTTTTCTTTTCTATGAATAAATTATGTTTGAAAGTAGATAAGTGTTACGAAAATTAATTTAAATATCATTGTTTACAAAAGAAAAGAGCTAGCGATTTTAAAGTTTTGTTGTCTCTTTTAAAATTTCAGTTTTCTGCCCTTGGTTCCAAAATTTATATCTCACTCGTTCCTTGAGATTTTTGAACGATACCAATTGGATATGATAGCCTTACATATTAGCTACTGAATGAACTCGAAATCATGTCAATCCGATATCGGTAAAATTTTATACATCACTTTGAAATAAGCTGCACTGGGTATGTATGCTGTTTTCAGCTTCTACCCTTGATTTCAAAAATTCATAACTCAAACGTTACTTGGAGTTTTTATAGAAAACCAGTGGGGTTTGATAGCCTCATGAGTCAGTTATTGAATAAATTTAGAATCATGTCATTTCAATATGTGTAGGATTTTATATAGCACTTAAAGTAAATTGTGCTGTGTTACTTTCCAAATCTAGTCACTACGGGGCTTTGAAAAATATTTCAATACCCTATTTGTTGTTGACAGAAGTCAATTTTTGGATATGCCATACTATAAGAAGTTTTCTACTTTACATTAAAATTTCATGAAGTTTCGAAGTCGATAGCTATGCAAAAGAATTTATTTTGTCATTTGTCGCTTAAGATAGAAAACAAAATAGCAACTTTTATTTTTAAAATTTTGCCTAGAATTTGATGTCAATTGGGAATGTATGCATGAGAAATATTCTAAAGACATTTTTGAATTGTTTCTTTTGGTATTGAACTATTTTGTCTTAAAAAAATAATAAAGTCTTAATATTAAATTCTGAAGTTAAATTTTTATAATTTCCGCTAAAAGTATACTTAATTATTTTATTAAGTCTACGGTCTACGGGTAAAGTAAAGTTAATCTAGTGACGTTTCGATCCATTCGGGTTGGGGTGTTACACATTTTGAAGTTGGTGAATCATGAAATATTTTTTTCCAGATATAAGCCCCTGTTTGGTACACATTAAATTTTTCATTCTCATTATTCTACTCATTTTCAACAACACATTCTTCAATAAAATAATATTTCCCATCACATTAATAACTTTTCCTTTTTTTTCAATCACACAATCACCATCAATCTAATATTTCAAAATACATTTTTTCAAAATAATGTGGCTCAAACGCATCCTAAAAAACACTACCTAAATTTAAATTTGGTAAAACGGTTCAATCGATACGATTAGAAGTTTACGTGTCATGTACAACATCTTAAGTAGTCATTCCACATGTGTGTTGCAATTTGATCATTGCCTTGTCCCATTTGAGCTGTTTGATTAACATCAAAATGTACAACTTTTTGATCTTAATCTGGCTCTGGTATATTTTGAAACACTATATTCTCCTCTAAACTCTAAGCGAACAACCTATCTAAAGCGTGCTCCTGATAAATAAAGTTATGTATTGCACAACATACAGTAGGAATTTGTCTTTACCTAGTAAGAGGATAATTGGTATTTGGATCCCATGTTGGTCTTTACAGCATTGATTCTTTCAGCAGGGCATGAAATGACCCGAGCTAATTTATGAGGCAAACTCTTGTACAGAAACTCTCAAATTTTGCACCAGACGAGACAAAAACAATGATTTTACATTGAGAATATAATTTACATAAAAACATTTTTATTATTATAATAAACATTAAGAACATCTATTTTATACAATATATTTGGTGCATTGAAATACATAAAATTCGATAGAATTAAAGAAGAGAAATAGATTATAAATCTTATCAGTTACCCTATTCAACCCTTTGTCCCTTTCTAGTTCAGCGTACCAAACACGTCAACATATTTACTTTGTGCATCAATCCTCAGCTTGGCACAGAAAACTGTATCAGCATTATTAATTGGTTAATCACTACAGTATAGACAAGGATGCTACCTGCATTTTTAATCTTCCTAGCCATCGTCACAAGTTGTTTATTGCTCAAAGGCTCTGAATTCTCCTTCAAGCTGTTCATCCATTCTCCCTTATTTGCTCATCTACAGAAGTTTCATCAGTTTGACAAACACTGGGTAAAATTCAAACTACATAGAAACAAAGGATTGTTTTATGGAAATGCCAGAGTGAAAGATAGCATAGTTACATGAATAAAATTTGATCATTTTTTTTCACTAGAAAACAGTGGTTTTTGATAATAAAAAAAAAAAAAAAAGTACTAATTTAAGAGGATGAGTTGAGAAAATTAAAAGTTTTATTTTGGAGGCCAAGAAGTAGGCACAAATTGAAGAAAAATGAGCAAAAGAACACATATTCAATAATCCAAACTATTAAAAATAAAGTCCTCTATTCATGTAGTAATTGCTATTTCTACGAATTCATTTGATCCTTTCTATTGATTATCTAAAATTTATATGTATACTTTCCCTGCTCTCATGTATAGGCATCCAAACAAATCCGAGAAATTTCTAAAGCATAAAATTGAAAAATGGACATAAATAGGACATCCATGAAAGCACATATTATGCCCAACAGTCCCAAACATGAATCAAGCACGAACATGTTTGTCAATCCAAGCACTTAACTGTTCAGTTGAACCAATGACCTGTCGACCCTGTTATCATCGAGTTTAAACTACTATGGCAATGTAAGATTGGAACAGAATGAAAATGGGAAGAAAGACATCTTCTTGAACGCCACCATTCACATGCCACTACCAATTCATAACTATTTAGGAGGTAATAATGGCATGGAGAAGAATATATCATATCAATCTGAGAACAAAACATGCATTTGTTTTCCTATACAAGCACTTCATATAAAACATGCCAAATTACCATTTACTCTCAAAGATAGAAATGAAGAAGAGACATAAAAAAAACTCCACAAAAGAAGAATCCAATCATAATTTAACATTCAAGCAAATAGTCAATATTTAAATTTATACAAAAAGGGAAAGTGAGAAACCTCACACAAACTTACACCTCAGTTTTTAATGTTGAGGCAATATTGAAAGACTTAAAGATGTATTATGAATATTAAATACAAAATCTTAAAGTCTTCGGATTAGCACCTACTCATGTTGACAATATAATTTTTATATTCATTTGTCAAAATTTATAAAACTTCACTAAAACAACAAATAGAAATTAAAAACATCTTTCTACTTTTATTTTTCTTGAATTTTTAGACGATTATTCATTTAGGTATATGAATATTGTGAGTGATAATTTTAATAAGAACAAAATGCCTGAGGAATCTAGAAGAAAAAGTTACTACATTTAAGTATCTTTTAAGCTTAACCAAAAAAAGATTATCAAACAGTAGTAACCAATTAAGTCACATAATTATACTTCAAGAAGCCAGAAACATCAAGAATACAGAGTTACCAAAACAAATCAAACGAACCCAGCAAAAATTCGAAAAAAAAATGCCAATAAGGTCAAAAATACTAGAAGATACCAATTTTTTTTCCGCATGAGCACCTGAAGTTTGTAGTTTTGGTTCTAAAATTTATTGAACTTTGGCTTCTTCACTTCTATGAAATCGAAGAAAATGAAAGTATGGCAGAGAAGTAATGAAAAATGAGAAATGATTGACTAAATTTTGAAGGGATAGGTACCTGAGATTGGAAATGGAAAACTAGTGGAAACTTTGGATTGCAGGTTTGTGAGATTGGAAATGGAAAGCCAGTGTGAGCCCTATGTTGGAGATGTGAGAGAGAAAGAGGATAAAGCATAGGTTTTTCCCGTGTTTTCTGAAAATAACAGTGTTTTGGATTGAAATCCCCAACACATTTTTAGTTTCCAGTGCAATTTTTTTTATTTTCAAAAACACGTTTTGAAAAATAGGAAAGAGAACGCGTTTTCAATATTTTGAAAAATGGAAAATAGAAAACAGCTTGAAAATGGTAAAGAGAACGGTCCCTTAATGTTCAAATCAAAGTGGATGACTTCGAGCAACAAATGGAGAACATATTTCATAAGAGAGGTCACGTCAACAATAATGTATGTAGTATGATTATTGATGGGGTATAGTTGTACCAATGTGGCTAGCACTACACTTGTTGAAAAATTGGGATTATCTGTACTAAAAACATCCTAGGACTTATAAATTGCAATGGTTGAATGAATGTGGAGATATTAAGGTGAATAGGAGAGTGTTGGTGAGTTTCTCAATTGGACCGTATCATGATGAAGTGCTGTGTGATGTAGTTCATATGCATGCCGAGCATATTTTGTTGGGAAGACCATGCCAATATAATAAGAAGCTAATTCATGACGAATACAAAAATAGTTACAGTTTTACTAAGGATGAGAAATATATTACTCTTGAGCCCTTGATATCATAACAAGTGTATGAAAATCAAATCAAATTGAAAAGTGAGAACGAAAAAAAGATTGAGAGAAAAAGAGAGTGAAATTGATCTTTCATAACAAGAGAGCAAAAGAGAAAATAGTGAGATGGCTAAGGGCGAGAAAAAAAAAGAGCAGAGCCACAAGAGAGAAGAGAAATAGTCTATTGAAAGGAGATAGTGAGTTTCTATACAAAAAATGTGAGATTGAGATGGCTTTATTGAGAACTAACAACCTCGTCCCCAGTTTGGATATTTCTTTATTGTAGGAACTCAGATACTCGTTCCATGAAGACTTATTTAGTGGGATACCATCCATTGAGTATCTAATTGATTAAACACAAGTGGAGAATTTGATGATCATTGAAGGAGAAACATTCAACTATGGCATGGTAAATAATCAACACCACATACATAGATTATATGATGGTCAACACGTAGTAATATTTTTTGAGCCATTTTATGAAGCGTGGGAGAGATCCAAAGACCTGGTTAGATGGTGTCCTCAACATGGTTTTCAGAATTGGATGCAAATCAAACTCTTCTACAACGGGCTGAATGGTTAAATAAGGACAATAGTGGATTCTGCAGCAGGAGGAACTCTATGGCTAGACCTCGGATGTGGCGTATTCATTGCTGGATGATATATCTACTAATAGCTATCAATGGCCAAGTAAGCGTTCAAGTGCTAAGAAAGTTGCTAGCCTTTAAGAGGTGGATCCTATCACAGCCCTTGCAGCTCAGATGTCATCTCTCACTATTCAAATAGCTGCATTAACATCGCATGGAACTCAGAAGAAAGCAGACTCCATCATGGCCACTTCCACTTCATACCATGAGTCCAAGTCAGAAAAGGAGCAAGTCCAGTATGTGAATGGCAGAAACTTCAATCAAAGAGGAAACTACTTAGCAAACTAGTACCATCCAGGACTGCAAAACCATGAGAATCTCTCTTATGGTAACAATGCTAACGTGCCACAACCACTATCTGGATTTAATAATCAGGCTTCTTCTAAAAAAAAAAAACCATCACTGGAGGATATTTTGGGAACCTTCATTTTAAAGATTCAGGCTCAACAAAGATGAGTCAAGACTTGACAACATCGAGACTCATATGACCAACTTGGGAGCCACAATGAAGAATTTGGAGAGGCAATTGGTCAGATAGAAACTGTAATACAATCCCAACAGAAAGAAAAATTTTCCGGTGACACGGAGGTTAACCCAAAGGAGCACTGTAATGCCATCACATTTAGGAGTGGTAAAGAAGTTGAAGAAAAAAAGGTTGTAGGCCTACACTGGATTCCATACTAATAGAGGAAGAGTAGATTGAAAAGTAGAATACCAAAACAGAAGCAACAGAAGTGATTAATAAACCATACTCAATCTCAGATAACCCACCTATCTTGAAGCCCCAGCTACCATTCCCACAGAGATTCATGAAGAAGAAATTTGATGAACAGTTCGCAAGGTTCTTGGAAGTCTTTAAGAAAATCTACATCAACATTCCTTTTGCAAATGCCTTGACCCAAATGCTTAGCTATGCCAAGTTTTTAAAGGAATTGATGTCAAATAAGAGAAAGTTGGATAAGTTTGAGACGGTTAAGCTGATAGAAGAGTGTAGCGCCATTCTTCAAAAGAAGCCTCCTTAGAAACTGAAAGATCCAGGCATCTTCAACATTCTTTATAATATTGGTGGTAACATATTTGATAAAACATAGGGTTACCTTGGAGCTATCATTAACTTGATGCTCCTCTCAGTGTTCGAAAAGTTGGGTCTTGGAGAAGTAAAGCCCACAACCCTCACCTTGCAACTAGCAGACTTATCAATTACATATCCTAAGGGCATTGTTGAAGATGTATTGATGAAGGTCGATAAGTTCATCTTTTCGGTGGACTTCATGGTGTTGGACATGGATGAGGATGAGAAAGTTCCATTGATTCTTGGTAGACCCTTCTTAGCTGCTAGAAGAGCGTTGATTGATATACAAGAAGGGAAGTTGACACTGCAGGTTAATGAGGAATATGTCCATTTTAGCATACATCAACAGGAAAAATCCAAAAGAAAATGTTAACACCTGCTATATGGTTCAATCAATTGACGAAGTGAAGGATAAAATTTACAAAAGAACATTGTTCCATGACCCTCTAGAGTAATACATGGCAACCGATTACTTAAAGACTACTACAGCTGCTACCAAAAGCTATACAACGACCAAGGAAGTGGTAGATTTCATTTTAACTCAAGAAGTCGATCCACCTGACAGATTGAAGACCTACATTGAAGAACCTCTGAAACCTCCCAACATTATCAAATCAAAAGTGGTTTCAATAGCTATACCAGAGTTAAAACTATTCAACTCTATTGGCCATACTACAGTGAAGAAGAATACAACGCCAAGGGTAAAGTTTAGGAAGAAGAGAGAAGTGTCACCTGACGATCCAACATAGACACATCGGTTATATCAAGCTAATGACGTTAAAGTAGCGCTTCTTGGGAGGCAACCCAAGCTTTCATTTTTTTATTTTGTTTTTTTATTATAAGATAGTTATTTAAGAGTTTATTTAGAAATTCATCAGCCATAATCCACCCCCCTTTAGGTTTTTTAGTAATCAAGTTAGTTATTAGATGTTTGAGTTAAGTAGCACATATTTCATGTATTTAATATCTACAATTTGATTTTTCAGGAACATGACGTCGCGAAACACTGAAACCAACATTGATAAGGAGAAAACGGGATGAATCTCAAGTTTGGAGGAGAAAAATGACAAACATCCATCAAATCCAGCACCAAAACGTCATAGACAATGCATATAATTCAGGAAAGTCTTTCTCACTTTTCTTTAATTTTACATTGGTGACAATGTTCAATTTAAGTTTGGGGGTACTACAAATTATCTAATTGCTTGCCTAATTTTTTATTTTATTTTGTGTGATTTGTGTGCGTTTTTTAAAAAAAATTATTATTATTTTTGCATGCTTGTGTGGGTTGAATAACATTGTTAGCAATGATGCATTTATTTGGAAACATGAGTCGGTTGTGAGTTATGAATAAGTTATGTGTTTGAGTTAAAGTCTTACTTATCTTTGCAAACAATTATGACATAAATGCACATGAATTGAGTATAACGTTGGACACGAAAATGTCAATTCATAAATGATATAGGTGAAATTAGTGACCTTAGAAGCTTGATCCAAACAACCTTTAAATGGAAAAAAAATTTCACATCCCTAAACCAATTTTATGATAGTTTGGATAGTGGAACTGTTGTAGAAAAACATGGATATAGATGTGGATTCTGTGTGTACCAAAATTTGTGTGGACTGTTGAGATCAATATGATGAAAATTTGAGTGAAAACCTTAAGTTAGGGGTCAGATTTTCGAGAATGAGTGTTTAATAAGGGGCATTGCACTGATCATGGTAAAAAAATAAATAAAAGAATATATAAAAAATAAAAAATTGGACAACTATAATAATCTCATTGTAAAACATTTATTCGTAGCCTTTATGACTCGAGTGAATAAGCATGTAAGGTTTTAATACCTGATGCCCTAAAGTCATCTGACTCGGGAGTTATCGGCATAAAGTTCGCAACATGAGTCATTTAGAAAGCTTATTGGATAAATGTCCGCACAAATGGTGTATAAAAAAACACTTATAGCTAAAAAAGTAGGTGCATAAAACAGAAGACGCACTATATACCTTGATTAGCCCCGAGTACTCATTTTAGAGGATTAAGCCGTTGACAAGAGGTTAGTCACTTAGTTGATTCTTGGAGGTTGAAGTAGTCGAAAATAGGATAATCATCATTTACTGATATGTTGAACTACATTTTGTGACAACTATCCGAAGTAGGGAGGGTAAGGAGTATTGTTAGCAAACCATAAATTTTACATCAAAAAAAGGGAGTGAAAAGAAAATAAGTTTGAGGGTGTGCGATTTCCACAAGCGGAGTACGGAGATAAAAGACTTTTAAGGTCGGGAATTAAATAAGCTTTTCAATGTACAACGTTGTATTTGGTTCCTCTCATGCACATGTTTTGCATTGGAAAGGTAAAGTTTGACTTTGGTACTATGACTTTGAAATAGTTCGTGAATTCGATATTATATTCTCAACGCTGAGCCATAAAAACAATCTATCCAGCTAAATAGTTAATTTGAGTCGTGTGTTGGTATGCTTTACTTGTGCTTTAGTTAACTATTTTTTTGTGTTGTTTTATGTTTGCTCGAGGACAAGCAAATAACTAAGTTCCCAGTCTTTAATGAGTGTAATTAACTTATTAAATAAATACCTTTAAATCGTAGTTTTCGGCATGTTTTTGAGCACTTATGAGCATTTTGATGTGTGTATTCATGTTCTTTTGTAGTTTAAATATATTGGAGAAAATGACGTATTTTGGAGCTTGAGATGGAGCCATGTGTGATCATAAAAAAATTGGACTCGAAGAGGATGTGAAATAAGGAAAAACTTGAAGTGAAAAAGGAAGAAACTTGGGCGCCACATTGCCCAAGAAATAGGAGGAAGACAGCGAGCTGAGCTTCGCGGCGCCAGCTCCTGGGCGCTGCGGTGCCCAGCATAGAAAGCCAGCAGAATAGGCGGTGATGTGGCGCCGATTTTGGTCGCCATGGCGCCACGGTGCGAGAAAGGAAAAAAACATGTGTTTATAATTTTTCGGCCTGGCCCAACAACACGGAGCGGTCCCTACGCAAGTCAGCAGAATAGACAGCGCTGCGACAAAGGAAAAAAACGTGTGTTTATAATTGTTTCGGTCCGGCTCAACTCCAATTCGTGTTGTTATCTTGTGAGGCTATAAATACAAGTTGGAAGACCTAATAGAGGGGAGGAACGACGGCTTAGAAGACAAGAGGTAGGAGAATTGATCTAGAGCAAAATAACAAGAAATTGGAGGAGAATTCAATCGACAAAAGAATTTTTCTTATTCTTTTCTTCTCCATGTTCTTTAATTTAGATTTTAATATGTTGTTTTTAGTAGTCATGAGCTAATTTTAATATCTAGGGTTTGATGTAACTGAATTTGAGACTTGTTTGGATTCATTTATAGTTAATTCATTTGATTTTTCCGTTAATTCATTTGTGTTAATTCTTGTGCATTGCTTTCAATTACCTGATTAATAATTGAATGATTTGATACTTTAAATTTCGGTACTCGAGAGAGGAAAATTTAGGCGTAATCTAAGAATTACATAACCTAGGAAATAATAGACTTCGAGAGAAAGTATACCTCATTTGAAGCTTATTTCACTTAAGAATCTCGTGCTTACAATTTCTATATCATTAATTCGAAATGGAGATATTGGAATTAAAATATAGAAATAAATTCTTTTTACCACTGGAATAGAATTTCACTTATGATTCTTGCCTATGAATTTAGGAAAATTTGATAGAAGTAATTATAGAAGTTGAAAAATATTGTTGATAGTGAGGCGAAATCAATCACTAGGCTTTCTCGCATTGATGTTCTCCTATAAATTGTTTTCAATTCATTTGAGTTATTAAACACTCATATTAGTTTAGGATAAAAACATTGAATTGAGATTGGGATCGTCTAGATAAAGTAAAAGCTAAAATAATTATAGTATTTGGTAGGAATTAAATTACAATCCCTATTGGTTTGGCACTTAACTCTAATACTATATTACAAAACTTGACACCGTACACTTGTGACATAAATTCACATTATAGAAAACACATGACATCGTGTCTCTTAGCTTAACTCAAAACTTTTGTCTCCTACAAGTTTTTCCACTCTTGAATAATTGTGCTTATATAAAAGAGAGAATCAGCCTGCACTATTCATTTGCATGATGCTCCATTTCACACTGTAACTGGATATCTACTTTCGACCATCGATTGATTTGAATGGTTTATGTATGAGCATGAGTTCTCATCAATGTGATTTTGTGGGTTTCTCTATGTATGACTTGACATGTAAATACCCACAATCAGTATTGGGATGCGTTTGTTTGGGTCTAAACTTAGTATTAATTTTAATAGTAGGGTTTTTTATAAGTTAAATTTGAAATCTATATGCTTGGGATTTTGT
Organism: Fraxinus excelsior; assembly: GCA_019097785.1. Classification (NCBI taxonomy): domain Eukaryota; kingdom Viridiplantae; phylum Streptophyta; class Magnoliopsida; order Lamiales; family Oleaceae; genus Fraxinus; species Fraxinus excelsior. Next base: position 20,400,948 of record CM032629.1, on the reverse strand, counting down.
AGGTAATGCCTCTTTATGTGAATGTTTTGACATAAAAAATGAATCCCAAAGCCAAATCAAGTGTTCATTTTTTTAATTGATGTGGGTTTTAGTAGATGGGCAAATATTTGGTTGGGTCTGAAGTTGATTTCGATTTTTGCAGCTGATATCAGTAGATGTAGATAAAAGATTTTCAGCATAGGAACTTAATCATGAAAGCAACCCAATTGGTATTGGAAATGTTGTAATATTTAGTTTGTGAACCATTGGTAGTAAGGTGAAAAAAAAAAATTCCAGATCTAGCCCAACTAGAATTAAGAGAAACTAATTAAATACTTACTTGTAAAGCCTTAGCAAAGTTTTTGATTCTCTCCATGGACACCTCATGAAAATGTCATTACCGGATTCTTCGGCCTCCGTTGCTCCACATCCACTCCCAATTCCCACACCCCACAACATAATCTCACTTACAATTTTAAAGCCCATCTTAGAAATCAATCATAAGTACTTAATTTGGTAATTTTAAACGAAATTACTGAGCAATAATTTATGGGCTTGAGTTATATCGGAGCTAAGCATACGAAGGTGATGAATGAGGAATCAAGTCAACTGTTTGTATGTGTGTAATTGAAGCAATTTTGGGAAAATGATGTCATGTAATAGTAAATTGTATTGCAAGATAGGAAAAATAAAGTGGTTTTTGTATTTATTGTGGAAATGAGAAAGGTAGTTGAACTGGACCTACATTTTTTATGATTACAGGGACTCATCATTTTCAGACCACTGGGTCAACCTTTCTTGATGTTTCAATTTGCATTGATGAGATGGTGTGGGTCGGGTTTGGGTGGGGTGTTGGCCTTTGGTAAGTGAAGATCTTATAGTTTCGTGAATAAAAACTTTTGGTTTCAAGTGTTGTATGTTGAATCAGAGATGTGATTTTCCTATTTACACTTTGTTGAGTACTATCAAAATACAAGAAAGTTGAATTAACCG
>CM032629.1:20236367-20399966 GCA_019097785.1 Fraxinus excelsior | reverse complement strand
AAATGAAATTAATTATGTAAGTTATATTTTGTTTAATATGTATGAAGAAAAGATGATTGACCATTTTATAAAAATCCCAAAAAAAATAAAATTATAATTTGTTATCATTAATAGAGATACAACATAATTGGACACATGTGTGATAGAAATGATTAGAATTTACCAAACTGCTAAGATCACAGTTTGTAGAGCAGCGCTGAACTGTATGGTCGTCATTAAGTCCTATGAGGACTACGTGACTTACCCATCTCGTCCACTTGTCGAACATGTACATGACATGTACGAGAGATGTATGGCAGCTGTGGATGCTGGAATGGAGATCACACATATCGAGGCTGTGAATAACCTCATACACTCACTTCCACCTCAATAGGGAAACATGAGAATTTTGGTTAGGGACGAGATGCTATAAGGTAACCCTCCAGAACACCTAAACACAATTGCATTTGAGGTATATTGTCAGACCCTTCTAGACAGGCGGAATGAGAGCTTAGAACCTCAACTAGAGATAGTAATTGAACTCGATGATGAGGATGAGCCCGAGCCCGAGCCCAAGGAAGAACCTTTGTCCGAATTTGATCCAGATGAAGATCCCGAATGGGAGCACGAGGATGATTTTGGTTGGAAATAGAGAATGATCATGATCATGAACCTGAGTCCAAGTTGAGATGGACATAAAGTCCGGGCCTAAGGGAGAAGACACCTCCAAAGATGAAGTGCCGCCAAAGAAGATTCACAAGACTCATAGGGATTAGAGACTTAGATTTCATTTTCTTGTGATATTTTCCTTTATGTTATTGGAAGTAATGAATAAGTATTTTCCTCAGTCTCGAAGAGATTTCAAGGAAAGTGATTTCCTTCAGCTTAAGTGGGATAATATGTCCCTAACTGATTATGAGCGAAAGTTCGATCAGCTCTCAAGATTTGCTCCACACTTGGTTGATACAGAAATTAAGAAGACTCGAAGGTGCAATGGTTAAACCCAGACATAAGCATGATTCTTATGTCACATCATTTTACATCATACTGTGAAATGCTAGAAAAAGCTCATGCTATTTGGTATCAAAAGGCTAATGCAGAGCAACACAGTTAATTGTTTGGTCAGCAAGATAAATGACAAATTGGGAAGAGAAAGTGGAATGGCCAAGACAAAGGAAAGGGCAAATGGCAAAATAAGAAAGCTAATATCGGACCTAGTGCTAGTAAGGCTATAGTACATGTAGTAGCATCATGTCCTAAGTGTGGTAAACATCATCGTGGTAAATTTTTGTTTAGGAAGAATGCTTGTTTTCGATGTGGTAAGCCAGGGCATATTGCTAAGGATTGTCCCACCTTTGCTCAGAAGAAAGATGATAACAATGATCAGAACAAGAAGGGCAAAGAACGAGTCTTTACACTCACTCAGAAGGATGCATAGGATAACTCAAACGTAATAGCAGGTATTTTACTCATATCCAATACACCTACTTATGTACTGTTTGATTCGAAGCTACTCGCTCTTTTGTATCAACGTCTTTCATTGCTAAAGCTAGTACTACTTGTGATAAGTCAGAGAGTACACTAGAAGTTAGCATTTTTCCGGGCAAAACATTGAACACTAATAAGTTAGCTAAGTCGGTGAATCTTGAAATTGAGAGAAAAACATTAGAAGCTAATTTGTATCTGATAGAGATGAAAGACTTTGATGTGATTTTGGTATGTATTGGGTGGGACGTAATTATGCAACCATTCGTTGTAGAGAAATGGAAGTGTCTTTTCAAAAATTAGGAGAAGAATAATTTTCTTTCCCTAGAATAAAGACCAAACCCAATCTCCAACTGGTATATGTCTTACAAGTCGAGAGAATGTTGAGAAAAGAAACATCTCAAGGGTTACTAGTTAACATCTCAGGAGAAAAACAAGCGACGATAAAGATTGAGGATGTATCAGTGGTACAAGAATATATATATGTGTTTCCAGAATATCTACCGGTACCCCACCAAATAGGAAAGTGGAGTTTACCATAGATCCACTCCTTGGAGTGGCACCAGTATCTAAAGCTTCATACAGAATGGCTCCAAAAGAACTTCAAGAGTTGAAAATTTAGTTACAAGAATTAACAGGCAATAGCTTTATCCAACCAAGTGTATCCCACTGGGGTGCATTAGTGTAAAGATGAAAATGGAAGTATGAAGATGTGTATCGACTATTGGGAGTTGAACCGTTTGATCATCAAGAATAAGTATCATCTCTCGAGAATTGAGGATTTGTTTGATCAATTAAAAAGGACTAAAGTATTTTCTAAGATTGATTTACGATCTGGATATCATCAATTGAAGGTTAAGGCTATTGATATACCCAAGACGACTTTCATAACTCGTTATGGACATTATGAGTTCACAGTTATACCATTCGGGTTGACAAATGCTCTAGCAGTATTCACGGATTTAATGAATCATGTATTTCACCAGTATCTGAATCAATTTTTCATAGTCTTCATTGATGATATTTTGATATACTCCAAGATTGTAGATCAACATGAGGAACATCTTAGAATAATGTTAGAAATACTGCGCAAGGAAAAGTTATACGCAAAATTTAAAAAGTGTGAATTTTAGCTTGAACGAGTTGGATTCCTCCATCATGTAGTTATTGCCCAAGAAATTGAAGTAGATCCAGTAAAAGTGGAAGCAGTAACTAAGTAGAAGACACGGAATAACGCTGGTGAAGTTTGGAGTTTTCTGGGATTGGTCGGGTACTATCGGAGATTTATAGAAGGATTCTCCAAAATAGCTGGACCAATGACGCAATTGACAAGGAAAAGGGTAAAGTTTCTATGGGCAGATAGATGTGAGCAAAGCTTTCAGGAGCTAAAGCAGCGATTGATTACAACACCAGTGTTAACCATACCCGAAGGTTCGGAAGGGTTTGTTATATATAGTGATATATCCAAAAAAAGATTTGGGATGTATGTTAATGCAACACGGAAAAGTGATTGCCTATGCGTCAAGGCAATTGAAGCAACATGAGCAGAACTACCCGATGCATGATCTAGAACTTATAGCGATAGTTCATGTATTAAAGATATGGCACCATTACTTATATGGAGGAAAGTGCAACATTTACATAGATGGAGACGATAGTTGGAGCTAGTAAAGGATTATGATTGCACTATTCATTACCATCCAGGTAAGGCTAATGTTGTTGCAGATGCTCTAAGTAGAAAGTCGATGGGAAAGTTGGCATCATTACCTTCTAGTCAAAAGGAGTTGATCAAAGACTTGGAAAATTTGTGAATTGAAGTGGTTACTACACCAGAGCAAAGTACTGCTCATTTAGCAACTTTGGTGGTTCGACCAACTCTCAGAGATCGGATCATAGAAGCACAGGGTAAAGATCCATTTTTGCAGAAGATCATGAAAGAAATTGGTACCGATAGGAGAAAGGATTTTGGAATAGCTTCGGATCGGGCACTGATGTTTAAAGGAAGAATTTGTGTGCCTAAAGATGAAGTTTTGAGGAATGAAATATTAGAATAGGCTCATTTCACCGCGTACACCGCATATCCTGGTGGTACGAGAATGTATCGAGATCTTCGAGATACATTTTGGTGGATGGATATGAAAAGAAGTATATGCCTATTTGTGGCAAAATGCATAGTGTGTCAACAAGTTAAAGCAGAACATCAAAGACTTGTAAGATTGTTAAATCCATTGGACATACTTGAATGGAAGTGGGGGAATATCTCAATGGACTTTGTGGTAGGATTTCTGAGGTCAGCAAGAGGACGCAATGCTATATGGGTAATAGTGGATCGACAAACAAAGTCAGCTCATTTTCTTCCTGTAAGATGACATTCAATCTACATCAGCTAGTATAGTTGTACATTGGAGAGATTGTAAGATTGCATGGTGTTCCCGTGTCCATTGTATCTGATAGAGATCTGAGATTTACGTCAAAATTTTGGAAGAGCTTACAAAGAGCTATGGGAACGAAATTTAATTTCAGTACAGCATATCACCCTCAATTTGATGCTCAATCTGAAAGGACCATCCAAATTTTGGAAGATATGCTAAGGGCCTGTGTTTTGGATCTAGGAGGTAGTTGGGAATCGTATCTACCTTTGGTGGAATTTGCCTATAATAATAGTTTTCAGGCAACTATTAGAATGGCACCATATGAAGCTCTCTATGGTAGAAGATGTAGATCACCCGTCCATTGGGACGAAGTCAGAGAAAAGAGAGTTTTGGGACCAGAGATCATTGAAAAGATAGTTGAAGTCATTGATAAGATCTGCACTAGGATAAAGGTAGCGCAAGATAGACAAAAGAGTTATGCTGATACCAGAAGAAAAGACTTGAAATTTAAAGTTGGAGAGAAAGTTTTTCTAAAAGTGTCACCAAAAAATGTGTACTTATGTTCGGTAAGAAAGACAAACTACGACCTCGTTATATTGGACCATTCGAAATACAAGATAGGGTCGGAAATGTGGCTTATCGATTAGTTTTGCCACTCGAACTATCGACAGTTCACAACGTATTTTATATATTGATGATCAGAAAATATATGCATGATCCTAATCATACGATCAATTATCAATCACTGGACGTATAGAAAGATTTATCGTAAGAGGAATTACTGCTTAAAATATTGGACCGAAAGGTACATAAATTACGGAATAATGAGATTCAACTGGTTAAAGTGCAATGGAGTAATCATGGAGTAGAAGAAGCTACTTGTGTAAGAGAAGAAGAAATTAAAGACAAACACCCAACACTATTTGCAAAATCATAAGGTAAATTTCGAGGACGGAATTTTGTTTAAGGTGTGAGGGATGTAATGTTCCAGATTTTATATTCTTAATTTGGTTGATGTGGCTCATTTAAGAAATAAACTATGGAAGCTCGGCCTATTTAAGGTTATGAAAGTACAAATCATAAGTTATTTATAAGCCTAATAATTAAGACATTAATATTAAGTAAATTTGATTACAAAGATTTAGTGAATAATTGGGTTGCTACAATGGTCATCTGTATGGTATTTCATATTGGCAACCCACGTTCGAATCATCATGCATATGTTTTTATATAGTATTTTATAAAATTATTTTTTTAGGCTTAAAACTCTTCAAATTCCTAGTTAAAGACTCAATTTAACAATATTAATGATAATATAACTCTCCCATTTAGTTTTCCACTAAAGAGGAAGGTTACAAGAAGAAGAAAATTTTTAACTACGCATCCCCTCAAATTTGAAATTACTCTTATTTTCTCTATAAAAAAATCTTTATGTTAAGTAAAGTTTAAAAGAGTAGCAAGGGTGTGAAGGAGAAAGTGCACACTTTGATCATTGAAAAAGATTTTCAAAAGAATAAGAGATGAGCATATTTCTTAAAGTTCCGGTGTAGTCGGGAAGTAACAACCATCATCCAACATTATACTTTCAAAAGCTTTTAGCGAAGGTAGGTAGATGTGCAAATGTTTGTGTTTCGTTTTTAAATTATGATTTTTCATTAAAAGTTTGAATGACTTGGTGCCTTCAGGTACGGTGTTACGACACTACTATAATTTGAACGATCATTCTCCGGTTCTATGCGTTATGTTAATTCATAACTCCACATAAATTGGATTTTGCCGAAAATCCTACTACGTGCAACAGTATGAATCTATAGTTCGAAAATGTTAATTTGACAGCGAATGCACCAATAATATCTATTAAGTTTCAAACTCATGGATTAATTCCCTTCTACAGGTTGATTTGTTTTTCTTGGGGGCGTGGATGATGCAACATGCTATGGAGTAACCGGTGACTTAAAAACTTTTAATTCGACTATAAAATGTTCACGTTGTTTATTAAGAATTTCTATGGACGTCATGCGTGGAACTATGCTAAGAGTATTTTTCTTTTCTATGAATAAATTATGTTTGAAAGTAGATAAGTGTTACGAAAATTAATTTAAATATCATTGTTTACAAAAGAAAAGAGCTAGCGATTTTAAAGTTTTGTTGTCTCTTTTAAAATTTCAGTTTTCTGCCCTTGGTTCCAAAATTTATATCTCACTCGTTCCTTGAGATTTTTGAACGATACCAATTGGATATGATAGCCTTACATATTAGCTACTGAATGAACTCGAAATCATGTCAATCCGATATCGGTAAAATTTTATACATCACTTTGAAATAAGCTGCACTGGGTATGTATGCTGTTTTCAGCTTCTACCCTTGATTTCAAAAATTCATAACTCAAACGTTACTTGGAGTTTTTATAGAAAACCAGTGGGGTTTGATAGCCTCATGAGTCAGTTATTGAATAAATTTAGAATCATGTCATTTCAATATGTGTAGGATTTTATATAGCACTTAAAGTAAATTGTGCTGTGTTACTTTCCAAATCTAGTCACTACGGGGCTTTGAAAAATATTTCAATACCCTATTTGTTGTTGACAGAAGTCAATTTTTGGATATGCCATACTATAAGAAGTTTTCTACTTTACATTAAAATTTCATGAAGTTTCGAAGTCGATAGCTATGCAAAAGAATTTATTTTGTCATTTGTCGCTTAAGATAGAAAACAAAATAGCAACTTTTATTTTTAAAATTTTGCCTAGAATTTGATGTCAATTGGGAATGTATGCATGAGAAATATTCTAAAGACATTTTTGAATTGTTTCTTTTGGTATTGAACTATTTTGTCTTAAAAAAATAATAAAGTCTTAATATTAAATTCTGAAGTTAAATTTTTATAATTTCCGCTAAAAGTATACTTAATTATTTTATTAAGTCTACGGTCTACGGGTAAAGTAAAGTTAATCTAGTGACGTTTCGATCCATTCGGGTTGGGGTGTTACACATTTTGAAGTTGGTGAATCATGAAATATTTTTTTCCAGATATAAGCCCCTGTTTGGTACACATTAAATTTTTCATTCTCATTATTCTACTCATTTTCAACAACACATTCTTCAATAAAATAATATTTCCCATCACATTAATAACTTTTCCTTTTTTTTCAATCACACAATCACCATCAATCTAATATTTCAAAATACATTTTTTCAAAATAATGTGGCTCAAACGCATCCTAAAAAACACTACCTAAATTTAAATTTGGTAAAACGGTTCAATCGATACGATTAGAAGTTTACGTGTCATGTACAACATCTTAAGTAGTCATTCCACATGTGTGTTGCAATTTGATCATTGCCTTGTCCCATTTGAGCTGTTTGATTAACATCAAAATGTACAACTTTTTGATCTTAATCTGGCTCTGGTATATTTTGAAACACTATATTCTCCTCTAAACTCTAAGCGAACAACCTATCTAAAGCGTGCTCCTGATAAATAAAGTTATGTATTGCACAACATACAGTAGGAATTTGTCTTTACCTAGTAAGAGGATAATTGGTATTTGGATCCCATGTTGGTCTTTACAGCATTGATTCTTTCAGCAGGGCATGAAATGACCCGAGCTAATTTATGAGGCAAACTCTTGTACAGAAACTCTCAAATTTTGCACCAGACGAGACAAAAACAATGATTTTACATTGAGAATATAATTTACATAAAAACATTTTTATTATTATAATAAACATTAAGAACATCTATTTTATACAATATATTTGGTGCATTGAAATACATAAAATTCGATAGAATTAAAGAAGAGAAATAGATTATAAATCTTATCAGTTACCCTATTCAACCCTTTGTCCCTTTCTAGTTCAGCGTACCAAACACGTCAACATATTTACTTTGTGCATCAATCCTCAGCTTGGCACAGAAAACTGTATCAGCATTATTAATTGGTTAATCACTACAGTATAGACAAGGATGCTACCTGCATTTTTAATCTTCCTAGCCATCGTCACAAGTTGTTTATTGCTCAAAGGCTCTGAATTCTCCTTCAAGCTGTTCATCCATTCTCCCTTATTTGCTCATCTACAGAAGTTTCATCAGTTTGACAAACACTGGGTAAAATTCAAACTACATAGAAACAAAGGATTGTTTTATGGAAATGCCAGAGTGAAAGATAGCATAGTTACATGAATAAAATTTGATCATTTTTTTTCACTAGAAAACAGTGGTTTTTGATAATAAAAAAAAAAAAAAAAGTACTAATTTAAGAGGATGAGTTGAGAAAATTAAAAGTTTTATTTTGGAGGCCAAGAAGTAGGCACAAATTGAAGAAAAATGAGCAAAAGAACACATATTCAATAATCCAAACTATTAAAAATAAAGTCCTCTATTCATGTAGTAATTGCTATTTCTACGAATTCATTTGATCCTTTCTATTGATTATCTAAAATTTATATGTATACTTTCCCTGCTCTCATGTATAGGCATCCAAACAAATCCGAGAAATTTCTAAAGCATAAAATTGAAAAATGGACATAAATAGGACATCCATGAAAGCACATATTATGCCCAACAGTCCCAAACATGAATCAAGCACGAACATGTTTGTCAATCCAAGCACTTAACTGTTCAGTTGAACCAATGACCTGTCGACCCTGTTATCATCGAGTTTAAACTACTATGGCAATGTAAGATTGGAACAGAATGAAAATGGGAAGAAAGACATCTTCTTGAACGCCACCATTCACATGCCACTACCAATTCATAACTATTTAGGAGGTAATAATGGCATGGAGAAGAATATATCATATCAATCTGAGAACAAAACATGCATTTGTTTTCCTATACAAGCACTTCATATAAAACATGCCAAATTACCATTTACTCTCAAAGATAGAAATGAAGAAGAGACATAAAAAAAACTCCACAAAAGAAGAATCCAATCATAATTTAACATTCAAGCAAATAGTCAATATTTAAATTTATACAAAAAGGGAAAGTGAGAAACCTCACACAAACTTACACCTCAGTTTTTAATGTTGAGGCAATATTGAAAGACTTAAAGATGTATTATGAATATTAAATACAAAATCTTAAAGTCTTCGGATTAGCACCTACTCATGTTGACAATATAATTTTTATATTCATTTGTCAAAATTTATAAAACTTCACTAAAACAACAAATAGAAATTAAAAACATCTTTCTACTTTTATTTTTCTTGAATTTTTAGACGATTATTCATTTAGGTATATGAATATTGTGAGTGATAATTTTAATAAGAACAAAATGCCTGAGGAATCTAGAAGAAAAAGTTACTACATTTAAGTATCTTTTAAGCTTAACCAAAAAAAGATTATCAAACAGTAGTAACCAATTAAGTCACATAATTATACTTCAAGAAGCCAGAAACATCAAGAATACAGAGTTACCAAAACAAATCAAACGAACCCAGCAAAAATTCGAAAAAAAAATGCCAATAAGGTCAAAAATACTAGAAGATACCAATTTTTTTTCCGCATGAGCACCTGAAGTTTGTAGTTTTGGTTCTAAAATTTATTGAACTTTGGCTTCTTCACTTCTATGAAATCGAAGAAAATGAAAGTATGGCAGAGAAGTAATGAAAAATGAGAAATGATTGACTAAATTTTGAAGGGATAGGTACCTGAGATTGGAAATGGAAAACTAGTGGAAACTTTGGATTGCAGGTTTGTGAGATTGGAAATGGAAAGCCAGTGTGAGCCCTATGTTGGAGATGTGAGAGAGAAAGAGGATAAAGCATAGGTTTTTCCCGTGTTTTCTGAAAATAACAGTGTTTTGGATTGAAATCCCCAACACATTTTTAGTTTCCAGTGCAATTTTTTTTATTTTCAAAAACACGTTTTGAAAAATAGGAAAGAGAACGCGTTTTCAATATTTTGAAAAATGGAAAATAGAAAACAGCTTGAAAATGGTAAAGAGAACGGTCCCTTAATGTTCAAATCAAAGTGGATGACTTCGAGCAACAAATGGAGAACATATTTCATAAGAGAGGTCACGTCAACAATAATGTATGTAGTATGATTATTGATGGGGTATAGTTGTACCAATGTGGCTAGCACTACACTTGTTGAAAAATTGGGATTATCTGTACTAAAAACATCCTAGGACTTATAAATTGCAATGGTTGAATGAATGTGGAGATATTAAGGTGAATAGGAGAGTGTTGGTGAGTTTCTCAATTGGACCGTATCATGATGAAGTGCTGTGTGATGTAGTTCATATGCATGCCGAGCATATTTTGTTGGGAAGACCATGCCAATATAATAAGAAGGTAATTCATGACGAATACAAAAATAGTTACAGTTTTACTAAGGATGAGAAATATATTACTCTTGAGCCCTTGATATCATAACAAGTGTATGAAAATCAAATCAAATTGAAAAGTGAGAACGAAAAAAAGATTGAGAGAAAAAGAGAGTGAAATTGATCTTTCATAACAAGAGAGCAAAAGAGAAAATAGTGAGATGGCTAAGGGCGAGAAAAAAAAAGAGCAGAGCCACAAGAGAGAAGAGAAATAGTCTATTGAAAGGAGATAGTGAGTTTCTATACAAAAAATGTGAGATTGAGATGGCTTTATTGAGAACTAACAACCTCGTCCCCAGTTTGGATATTTCTTTATTGTAGGAACTCAGATACTCGTTCCATGAAGACTTATTTAGTGGGATACCATCCATTGAGTATCTAATTGATTAAATACAAGTGGAGAATTTGATGATCATTGAAGGAGAAACATTCAACTATGGCATGGTAAATAATCAACACCACATACATAGATTATATGATGGTCAACACGTAGTAATATTTTTTGAGCCATTTTATGAAGCGTGGGAGAGATCCAAAGACCTGGTTAGATGGTGTCCTCAACATGGTTTTCAGAATTGGATGCAAATCAAACTCTTCTACAACGGGCTGAATGGTTAAATAAGGACAATAGTGGATTCTGCAGCAGGAGGAACTCTATGGCTAGACCTCGGATGTGGCGTATTCATTGCTGGATGATATATCTACTAATAGCTATCAATGGCCAAGTAAGCGTTCAAGTGCTAAGAAAGTTGCTAGCCTTTAAGAGGTGGATCCTATCACAGCCCTTGCAGCTCAGATGTCATCTCTCACTATTCAAATAGCTGCATTAACATCGCATGGAACTCAGAAGAAAGCAGACTCCATCATGGCCACTTCCACTTCATACCATGAGTCCAAGTCAGAAAAGGAGCAAGTCCAGTATGTGAATGGCAGAAACTTCAATCAAAGAGGAAACTACTTAGCAAACTAGTACCATCCAGGACTGCAAAACCATGAGAATCTCTCTTATGGTAACAATGCTAACGTGCCACAACCACTATCTGGATTTAATAATCAGGCTTCTTCTAAAAAAAAAAAACCATCACTGGAGGATATTTTGGGAACCTTCATTTTAAAGATTCAGGCTCAACAAAGATGAGTCAAGACTTGACAACATCGAGACTCATATGACCAACTTGGGAGCCACAATGAAGAATTTGGAGAGGCAATTGGTCAGATAGAAACTGTAATACAATCCCAACAGAAAGAAAAATTTTCCGGTGACACGGAGGTTAACCCAAAGGAGCACTGTAATGCCATCACATTTAGGAGTGGTAAAGAAGTTGAAGAAAAAAAGGTTGTAGGCCTACACTGGATTCCATACTAATAGAGGAAGAGTAGATTGAAAAGTAGAATACCAAAACAGAAGCAACAGAAGTGATTAATAAACCATACTCAATCTCAGATAACCCACCTATCTTGAAGCCCCAGCTACCATTCCCACAGAGATTCATGAAGAAGAAATTTGATGAACAGTTCGCAAGGTTCTTGGAAGTCTTTAAGAAAATCTACATCAACATTCCTTTTGCAAATGCCTTGACCCAAATGCTTAGCTATGCCAAGTTTTTAAAGGAATTGATGTCAAATAAGAGAAAGTTGGATAAGTTTGAGACGGTTAAGCTGATAGAAGAGTGTAGCGCCATTCTTCAAAAGAAGCCTCCTTAGAAACTGAAAGATCCAGGCATCTTCAACATTCTTTATAATATTGGTGGTAACATATTTGATAAAACATAGGGTTACCTTGGAGCTATCATTAACTTGATGCTCCTCTCAGTGTTCGAAAAGTTGGGTCTTGGAGAAGTAAAGCCCACAACCCTCACCTTGCAACTAGCAGACTTATCAATTACATATCCTAAGGGCATTGTTGAAGATGTATTGATGAAGGTCGATAAGTTCATCTTTTCGGTGGACTTCATGGTGTTGGACATGGATGATGATGAGAAAGTTCCATTGATTCTTGGTAGACCCTTCTTAGCTGCTAGAAGAACGTTGATTGATATACAAGAAGGGAAGTTGACACTGCAAGTTAATGAGGAATATGTCCATTTTAGCATACATCAACAGGAAAAATCCAAAAGAAAATGTTAACACCTGCTATATGGTTCAATCAATTGACGAAGTGAAGGATAAAAATTACAAAAGAACATTGTTCCATGACCCTCTAGAGTAATACATGGCAACCGATTACTTAAAGACTACTACAGCTGCTACCAAAAGCTATACAACGACCAAGGAAGTGGTAGATTTCATTTTAACTCAAGAAGTCGATCCACCTGACAGATTGAAGACCTACATTGAAGAACCTCTGAAACCTCCCAACATTATCAAATCAAAAGTGGTTTCAATAGCTATACCAGAGTTAAAACTATTCAACTCTATTGGCCATACTACAGTGAAGAAGAATACAACGCCAAGGGTAAAGTTTAGGAAGAAGAGAGAAGTGTCACCTGACGATCCAACATAGACACATCGGTTATATCAAGCTAATGACGTTAAAGTAGCGCTTCTTGGGAGGCAACCCAAGCTTTCATTTTTTTATTTTGTTTTTTTATTATAAGATAGTTATTTAAGAGTTTATTTAGAAATTCATCAGCCATAATCCACCCCCCTTTAGGTTTTTTAGTAATCAAGTTAGTTATTAGATGTTTGAGTTAAGTAGCACATATTTCATGTATTTAATATCTACAATTTGATTTTTCAGGAACATGACGTCGCGAAACACTGAAACCAACATTGATAAGGAGAAAACGGGATGAATCTCAAGTTTGGAGGAGAAAAATGACAAACATCCATCAAATCCAGCACCAAAACGTCATAGACAATGCATATAATTCAGGAAAGTCTTTCTCACTTTTCTTTAATTTTACATTGGTGACAATGTTCAATTTAAGTTTGGGGGTACTACAAATTATCTAATTGCTTGCCTAATTTTTTATTTTATTTTGTGTGATTTGTGTGCGTTTTTTAAAAAAAATTATTATTATTTTTGCATGCTTGTGTGGGTTGAATAACATTGTTAGCAATGATGCATTTATTTGGAAACATGAGTCGGTTGTGAGTTATGAATAAGTTATGTGTTTGAGTTAAAGTCTTACTTATCTTTGCAAACAATTATGACATAAATGCACATGAATTGAGTATAACGTTGGACACGAAAATGTCAATTCATAAATGATATAGGTGAAATTAGTGACCTTAGAAGCTTGATCCAAACAACCTTTAAATGGAAAAAAAATTTCACATCCCTAAACCAATTTTATGATAGTTTGGATAGTGGAACTGTTGTAGAAAAACATGGATATAGATGTGGATTCTGTGTGTACCAAAATTTGTGTGGACTGTTGAGATCAATATGATGAAAATTTGAGTGAAAACCTTAAGTTAGGGGTCAGATTTTCGAGAATGAGTGTTTAATAAGGGGCATTGCACTGATCATGGTAAAAAAATAAATAAAAGAATATATAAAAAATAAAAAATTGGACAACTATAATAATCTCATTGTAAAACATTTATTCGTAGCCTTTATGACTCGAGTGAATAAGCATGTAAGGTTTTAAAACCTGATGCCCTAAAGTCATCTGACTCGGGAGTTATCGGCATAAAGTTCGCAACATGAGTCATTTAGAAAGCTTATTGGATAAATGTCCGCACAAATGGTGTATAAAAAAACACTTATAGCTAAAAAAGTAGGTGCATAAAACAGAAGACGCACTATATACCTTGATTAGCCCCGAGTACTCATTTTAGAGGATTAAGCCGTTGACAAGAGGTTAGTCACTTAGTTGATTCTTGGAGGTTGAAGTAGTCGAAAATAGGATAATCATCATTTACTGATATGTTGAACTACATTTTGTGACAACTATCCGAAGTAGGGAGGGTAAGGAGTATTGTTAGCAAACCATAAATTTTACATCAAAAAAAGGGAGTGAAAAGAAAATAAGTTTGAGGGTGTGCGATTTCCACAAGCGGAGTACGGAGATAAAAGACTTTTAAGGTCGGGAATTAAATAAGCTTTTCAATGTACAACGTTGTATTTGGTTCCTCTCATGCACATGTTTTGCATTGGAAAGGTAAAGTTTGACTTTGGTACTATGACTTTGAAATAGTTCGTGAATTCGATATTATATTCTCAACGCTGAGCCATAAAAACAATCTATCCAGCTAAATAGTTAATTTGAGTCGTGTGTTGGTATGCTTTACTTGTGCTTTAGTTAACTATTTTTTTGTGTTGTTTTATGTTTGCTCGAGGACAAGCAAATAACTAAGTTCCCAGTCTTTAATGAGTGTAATTAACTTATTAAATAAATACCTTTAAATCGTAGTTTTCGGCATGTTTTTGAGCACTTATGAGCATTTTGATGTGTGTATTCATGTTCTTTTGTAGTTTAAATATATTGGAGAAAATGACGTATTTTGGAGCTTGAGATGGAGCCATGTGTGATCATAAAAAAATTGGACTCGAAGAGGATGTGAAATAAGGAAAAACTTGAAGTGAAAAAGGAAGAAACTTGGGCGCCACATTGCCCAAGAAATAGGAGGAAGACAGCGAGCTGAGCTTCGCGGCGCCAGCTCCTGGGCGCTGCGGTGCCCAGCATAGAAAGCCAGCAGAATAGGCGGTGATGTGGCGCCGATTTTGGTCGCCATGGCGCCACGGTGCGAGAAAGGAAAAAAACATGTGTTTATAATTTTTCGGCCTGGCCCAACAACACGGAGCGGTCCCTACGCAAGTCAGCAGAATAGACAGCGCTGCGACAAAGGAAAAAAACGTGTGTTTATAATTGTTTCGGTCCGGCTCAACTCCAATTCGTGTTGTTATCTTGTGAGGCTATAAATACAAGTTGGAAGACCTAATAGAGGGGAGGAACGACGGCTTAGAAGACAAGAGGTAGGAGAATTGATCTAGAGCAAAATAACAAGAAATTGGAGGAGAATTCAATCGACAAAAGAATTTTTCTTATTCTTTTCTTCTCCATGTTCTTTAATTTAGATTTTAATATGTTGTTTTTAGTAGTCATGAGCTAATTTTAATATCTAGGGTTTGATGTAACTGAATTTGAGACTTGTTTGGATTCATTTATAGTTAATTCATTTGATTTTTCCGTTAATTCATTTGTGTTAATTCTTGTGCATTGCTTTCAATTACCTGATTAATAATTGAATGATTTGATACTTTAAATTTCGGTACTCGAGAGAGGAAAATTTAGGCGTAATCTAAGAATTACATAACCTAGGAAATAATAGACTTCGAGAGAAAGTATACCTCATTTGAAGCTTATTTCACTTAAGAATCTCGTGCTTACAATTTCTATATCATTAATTCGAAATGGAGATATTGGAATTAAAATATAGAAATAAATTCTTTTTACCACTGGAATAGAATTTCACTTATGATTCTTGCCTATGAATTTAGGAAAATTTGATAGAAGTAATTATAGAAGTTGAAAAATATTGTTGATAGTGAGGCGAAATCAATCACTAGGCTTTCTCGCATTGATGTTCTCCTATAAATTGTTTTCAATTCATTTGAGTTATTAAACACTCATATTAGTTTAGGATAAAAACATTGAATTGAGATTGGGATCGTCTAGATAAAGTAAAAGCTAAAATAATTATAGTATTTGGTAGGAATTAAATTACAATCCCTATTGGTTTGGCACTTAACTCTAATACTATATTACAAAACTTGACACCGTACACTTGTGACATAAATTCACATTATAGAAAACACATGACATCGTGTCTCTTAGCTTAACTCAAAACTTTTGTCTCCTACAAGTTTTTCCACTCTTGAATAATTGTGCTTATATAAAAGAGAGAATCAGCCTGCACTATTCATTTGCATGATGCTCCATTTCACACTGTAACTGGATATCTACTTTCGACCATCGATTGATTTGAATGGTTTATGTATGAGCATGAGTTCTCATCAATGTGATTTTGTGGGTTTCTCTATGTATGACTTGACATGTAAATACCCACAATCAGTATTGGGATGCGTTTGTTTGGGTCTAAACTTAGTATTAATTTTAATAGTAGGGTTTTTTATAAGTTAAATTTGAAATCTATATGCTTGGGATTTTGTAGGTAATGCCTCTTTATGTGAATGTTTTGACATAAAAAATGAATCCCAAAGCCAAATCAAGTGTTCATTTTTTTAATTGATGTGGGTTTTAGTAGATGGGCAAATATTTGGTTGGGTCTGAAGTTGATTTCGATTTTTGCAGCTGATATCAGTAGATGTAGATAAAAGATTTTCAGCATAGGAACTTAATCATGAAAGCAACCCAATTGGTATTGGAAATGTTGTAATATTTAGTTTGTGAACCATTGGTAGTAAGGTGAAAAAAAAAAATTCCAGATCTAGCCCAACTAGAATTAAGAGAAACTAATTAAATACTTACTTGTAAAGCCTTAGCAAAGTTTTTGATTCTCTCCATGGACACCTCATGAAAATGTCATTACCGGATTCTTCGGCCTCCGTTGCTCCACATCCACTCCCAATTCCCACACCCCACAACATAATCTCACTTACAATTTTAAAGCCCATCTTAGAAATCAATCATAAGTACTTAATTTGGTAATTTTAAACGAAATTACTGAGCAATAATTTATGGGCTTGAGTTATATCGGAGCTAAGCATACGAAGGTGATGAATGAGGAATCAAGTCAACTGTTTGTATGTGTGTAATTGAAGCAATTTTGGGAAAATGATGTCATGTAATAGTAAATTGTATTGCAAGATAGGAAAAATAAAGTGGTTTTTGTATTTATTGTGGAAATGAGAAAGGTAGTTGAACTGGACCTACATTTTTTATGATTACAGGGACTCATCATTTTCAGACCACTGGGTCAACCTTTCTTGATGTTTCAATTTGCATTGATGAGATGGTGTGGGTCGGGTTTGGGTGGGGTGTTGGCCTTTGGTAAGTGAAGATCTTATAGTTTCGTGAATAAAAACTTTTGGTTTCAAGTGTTGTATGTTGAATCAGAGATGTGATTTTCCTATTTACACTTTGTTGAGTACTATCAAAATACAAGAAAGTTGAATTAACCGTAGGCTTTGTTATGTGATTAAGAATATTTTTTTAGATGACATCTGGTTTAATAAATTACTCCAATAAAGAAGTTCAACGAGCACTTGAAACGACACGAAAAATTTAAAGATTGATACAATATTGGTATGGAGTTTGGTTTAAGGTTTCTATGCAAAAGAGTTTTGGTGTGGTTAGGAACTAAAATGATGAGGTCTGAAAAAGTTAGATTTACTTTTTAGATGCGGTATACTATACTAAGAAAATGTGGATTGGTGAATGCTAATTCCTTGTTAGTTTGGCAACTTATTTGGATTGTGTTTGTTTGTGAAGCAAATTTTTGTCGAACAATAATGGCATGTAAGGTGTTATTTTGGCGACCTTAAGTATGTTCCTTTGTAATTTTTGTTGTATATTTTTTGTTCAATTATGTTCAAGTCTACTTTCAAATTTTATTTTTTTCCTTGTGTCTTTGTTTGTAGCTTAGTGAAAGTTGTAGAATATAACACAAGGAAATTGAAGACCTCATGAATGTAGATTCCTTATTTGCTTTGGTTGAGGGTCATTTTTGTTTTCGGAATAATTCGTTTTAGCTGTAGATTATTCTTAATTTTAAGTTTCTAATCTTCTATATATTTGAAGTAATGATTGTACTTTGGGCATTGTATTTTTAGTTGTTGGAACTTACAACTGTAGCAGTATAGTCTTTCTTATGTAATTTTCAAAAAAAATTTAGCTGGTTGTATTTTTCGAACTGTGGAATTCCGATTGCAGCAGTACGATTTCTGTAGGATAACTTTTTTCTTCCCGTTGAATCTTCATGTGTTTGTGTAGTAGGTTTATTTTGGTCACTTGTTATAGTAAGTTGTATTTTTAAATTTCTAATAGGTTGTTGGTTGTTATGCTTTGTTTGTGCACTGTATGAACCCTTCATTTCGTTGGTTTCTTCATAAAATGAAACATAGGCTTGTCGACACTATAATTTTTCCAAAGATTCTGCTCAATTTATGAAAGTCTGATATAAGAGGTCAATTATAACATTTCTTGTGTTTTCTTTGCATTTTATGATTTAGTACGCCGTCCAAAAAATTTAGTATCATTTCTTCATAGACTAGTCGAGCCACGTGCAATGCACGTGTTTTAGTTTAATTGAGTAAGTAATAGCGTGGAATGATGGTTAGAAATCCAAATTTTAATAGATTTAGTTCTCTAGTATATAGTATTCGTACAAAATTAGACAAAATGAAGATAATAACTAAACATGAAATACATCAACAATATATCAAACAAGTTCATCTTATAAAACATGTGATTGAAGTACAAATCACGGTGCAGAGAATATAAACTTGCACTTAATAAAATGATTATCAATACAAAGAAGTGCTTGAAAGAGTTTAGCTTTATAGTATTTTCATATCTATTGTATTTTTCAAGTCTTGGAAGGAATCAAATTAAAGGAAATTTACACTTAACCTAAGCAATGCAAAACATGATGATTCCGACTGTATTTTCAGTATTACGACATCAGAAAAGTGGAGTTTCACAGTATCATTGTTGTAGATATGAAGCAGCTGCCAGCGGTTGGAGGGCTTTGAGTAGATTGAGGACACCACCATGTATAACTCCATATTCTTTGGCCTCTTTAGTACTCATGAATAAATCATGGTTTGTATCTTGGTTAATCTTCTCGACTTTGACCAGTGTGGTAGGCTAAGTAACTATTAAGATTTGCTTTGTGATACAGCATTTGATTAGCCTGAGTAACATCATGATAATTACCAGTAAGGATGATGAGTGGTAGTAAATTGTTAAAAATTATTCTATAGCATCATCATAACTTTTAACTATTAGCTAACACCATCTCTATTTCTTGCTCCTTCAAATTAAGAATTATGGATAGGCAACAATTGGCAAAGTCAATGTTTCAAATTATACAAAGTGAGCTATAAACAAGGAGATGTATTTAAGTGGGCAAAGTTAATGGAGGTAAATAAAAGGAATGAGAATTCAGCATCTGAATCATTTCCTCATATTGATACCTTTCTATATATAGCTTAAAGGAAAATGAAACTATAAGGGAGGGAAAATACGTCTCATAAAATTCTGATAGGCAAAAGGAAATAAAGCACTTATAGGTGTCTTCATTTTGTACAGAAGATAAAGCTACTGATTTATATTTAAAATCTTGTTGAACGTGGATTAGGATCTAAAAGAAACAGTACCAGTAGATGGTGGTTGTCTCAATATAATTAAATTAAAATGGTCATCTTATTATGTCATTTAACCCCTAGCAGACTCGTATACAACAAATATGAACATGTACTTTTTATACACATTGCACTCACGTCATCATCCAATGTCTCCTAGAATTAAATTTGAAGTTTGTACCAATGGAAATCCATGTGCATGAAGTCATTAGGAAAAGAAAAAAAAATAGGACTCGTCGACTCGAGTTTAATTAGACAGTGTATCAAAGTTTAGCCAATTACCGTTGCTCGATATAATTAAGATAAGACCTCATGTGACACTTAACTTGCATTAACCAGTGAATATCACAGAACACTTACAAGTACTTCATTCTCCCTTGGTGCTAGTTCTCCCAGATGAACCTTGCAATAGTTCGTCCTTCACCGAAAACTGCTCTATCTAGAAGAAAAAATTTAGCCCTTGCACCATTGAGTAGGTGTTGAAGATGCCCCTGTCATTGAATCAAGATTAACATTTAAACAATAAATACAACATACATATATCCGCTTTAACATCATTATGTACTTGAAAATAGAGGCCCAAATCGAATAACATCAACAAATGCAACTATCAATTAACTCCCAAGAAATCAAAATTTGTTACTAATCTCCTATAGTTCCAGGCATGGAAATACTGGGAGTCCAACTTCTGAAACTTGCCTAGAAGAATAAATAATAAATCTTGGTTTCTCTCTTTTAAGGTAAACAAAGGTAAATAGATTATGGATAATTATATTAGATCCCAATAAAAACGGAGCCAAAGACCTGAAAATAACTAAACTATTTTGCAATCTAATCAACATAAATAATTCATTCAATAGCATAATTCCTAACATGGAAACTATAAATAACCAGCAAATTAATTTCTGAATTTACATATAAATTATAAAAAAACTATAAATTTTTTAAAGAATCTAATCAAATCATCAAAAAAACTATTCATATTATAGTGAGTAATTAAAATGTGAAATAAAAAAAAAATCATCTCCAAATTTTCCGGAGACATGATGTCCGGACACGACGCGGACACCATGTTCATGTCCGCATCGTGTCTGGACACGAACACACGATGTCCGAGCACCGTCCGCATTGTGTCCGGACACGACGCGGACACGGACATGGTGTCCGGGTCGTGTCCGGACACCATGTCTCCAAATTTTACGGAGACGGACACCATGTCTCCGAAAAATACGGAGTTTGTTTTTTTTTTTTTCCTTCTTATTCCTTTCAAGAGCATAATAATTCCTTCAATAACATAATTCCTAACATGGAAACTATAAATAACCAGCATATTAATTTCTGAATGTACATAGAAATCATCAAAATACTATAATTTTTTTTACAGAATCTAATCAAATCATCAAAAAAACTCTTCTTAGAATAGGCCCACATTTTAGAAAGCGAAGAAATTCAAGATTCAAATTAATCTACAAGACCCGTCACAAATAAAATTCAAAATTGTAAGGAAGATTGCGAAATAGATACTCACATTTGATGGGTTAGACGGTGCATGAACTGGAGGTTTGTTCTGGTTCTTTTGGATGCCATATGAATAGATCAAATATCTTGAAAATATCCAGCAGTCGGTGAGGCGGTGTAAATTGAAATGTGTAAACGGTGTCGTTTTGGTCGACGATGAAAACGACGTCGTTTTGGTTGATGATGACGTCAAGAAACTGCCTCTTCTATATGTTTAAGGATTATAATGATTATCTACTACTTTCTTTTATTGCATCGAAGGTTTTATTTTTAGTCAGTAAGAATAGTCCTCCTTATGTAATGAGTGCAATTTCTCATCCTATTTGTAGTGTTATGAAGACAGACAAAATTACACTTCACATTCACAATAAATATTTAGGAGCCTAGTAAAGTATATTTTTGTAAAGTTCAGTTTTAGCTTATACATGATTAAACATATGTGGTAATTTTTTTTTTTTTCAGTATTTTTAGTTTCTGTTGCTAAAGTTGGACTCTAATTGGTCAACAATTTAACTTAGTGTTCTAATGGATATTTTCGAAACATGTGCTGATGGAGAGCCTGATTTAGTTAACCCTCATATTATTTTTCAAAGTCCAAACGAGTCATACCATGACTTCATTTGCTGATAACATAATCAAAGACAAAGAAAGGGATTGGTGAAATCGAGTTAAAATTGGGCGCATTGATCTTCACAAGAGGATAACTAACTGTATATTATCTAGAGACAATAGTTCGAGTGTTGGCCAAATGCATGAATCTACCCTTAGGGTAGTGTCAGAGGTGACCAATTTGGCCGAAATCAAAACTTTGAATTCTGTGCAATTCGTGACTGATTTTTCGATTCCTCCTGTTGTGGGCCCTACTATACTACACACGCCATGTATTCAGTGTGCCCATGAAAAGACGATGCTTCGATAGAAAAATCAGCCTGAAAGGAGCTCGGATGTGCCCATAATTGCCCCAAACATGAACACTCAGAAAGTCGGAAAAACTCAGATTTCGGCCAATCCTGACCTCATCTCCGATAATGCACCTCACCGCCACGCTCAGCATGAGATTCCGCACCCCTGTAAAAAATCATCAAATCCTGAGTCTGGAGGTCCATGGCTGCCAGACGCAGCCGTCGGCGGCCCACTGGTGGTGCCCCAACAATTTTTTGGCAGAATGTTGTCCCAGTTAATCTACGCACAATTTCATCGATGGATTCACCGACCGAGATCCCTAAGTTGCTGACAGGAATGTTAAATACATATTTTTCCCTCCTTATTTTATGCGCTCGTATATTTATTTTGTGCCAAAATATATTCAATATGCTCATATTTTGATTTAGGCGGCAGTTCTATGGATATAACGTAATTTGGAAGAAACAAGTGAAAATGGACCAAAATAGAAGAAAGTTATAGTTTAGGAACTAAAGTACAAATATTCTAAATTTGTTTCTAATCTTGTGATGAAGATTCGAGAGTGTTAGAGGTTAATTGGATGACGAAATGAGTCAAATGGATGAAATATAGCCAAAACATTATCACATATCAACTTTCAAGCTGAAAAAAGTTGCACTGATTTTCAGTCTCATATTGAGACCAGATTTTGATATAGAAAACAATCGAATTTGAAGATAGTCTCTGAAGCAAAGTTGTAGCCCTTTGAGTTAACTTCTCAATCAGATATCGGTGTTGAAAGATATAACCAAAACACCGAAAGTTGTCCAGCTGTGTGCGCCCCAACCCTGAATCTCAATATGAAAATCAAATATTTTGCCTGGGCGGCCGCCCCATTTTCTACTGGGCGCCTGCCCAAGCCAAATCGGGAAAAATTCTGGTTTCCGAATTTAAGTCAACTACCTATGGAAATAACTATAAATACATATTTTAAAACCCTAGAACAAAACCAGAATGTACAGAACGCCTCCCAACTTTATCATTCTCTATTTTTCTCTTAAATTCATGAATTGTAACTAAATATTTACATTTGGTCGAAGGAGATTGAAGCCTCGGAACCACATATTGTGAGATCTAAATGGTTTTTCTTAATTTAATTCATATTTTTTAGTATTGAATATTATTCTGCACTTATTTCCATGATTGTTATGTTTAATTACTAGGAAGCCTACTAGTTTATTATTTGTTACAATCTACCGCTAAGTTAAATATCAAATTCGTAATTGTTTGATTCATTTAACTCATAAAGCACTAGGATTTGATGATTTTCTGCGATAGATGTTATTAAATTTTAAGAAGAATGTTTAAATAGATTGAATGCAATCGTTGGTGTTTGTGCTATCTAATTCATCGATTTCTCTATTGTGTAAAGCTGTTATTAAATTGAATCTTGAGCGCTGTTTGGGTTATTTAATAATTAGGATTAATTAGAACGCTGATTTCTAACTAACTAAAATTAAGGAGAAATAGGAAAATTATTCCAACGGTGAATATTGAAAATATGAATTGAATTATCCTTGCATCTATGATCAATTGTGGATTTCCGAAAGTGGATATTGACTTGGACCCAGGTTAGTCTTTTGATTGTTTTCGTTAACTTAATTTTAATTGTTATTTATTGCGTCACTTATAATTATTTGCATACAAAAACCCCCCAATCATTGTACAAAGCATAAAATATTGAATTACACACTCTTCATAGGATCGACCTTTACTTCCACTACTAGTCTACTACATTAGTTTTAGAGGTTTAAGGACTATTTTTGGGTGCCTACTGTCAGCACACCAAATTTTGACGCCGTTGCCGGGGAGTGGTGTTAATTTGTTTGTGTACTTTTTAGTTGTTTATTTTATTTTTGAAAAAGAAAAAAATCATAATTTTCTAGGTTTTTAGGTATTTTATTGTTTTTAGAAATTTTAGCATATAATTTTATTTGTCTTTCTTAATCTAGTTTCATTTTTTAATTTATTTTTCATTTGTTCTGTTGTTTAATCAAAGTGATTTGCAGTACGATCCAGAAATTGAGAAAATTTTGCGCAGGTTAAGGAGTAACATCCGATAAAATCTTGAAGAAAGCAATCTCAACCCCAACATTCCATTTGCAAGTGATTTTGAGTTTGAAGGAGAAAGAACCATAGTCGAAAATAGAACTTTGAAGGAGCTTGCAGCCTCAATAATCAACAACATCTATACATTACTTTTCCTATTTTAGATGTTACTGCTACATTTGAGCTTAAATCTAGACTAATACACCTTTTGCCTACTTTTCATGGTCTTGCAGGTGAAAATCATCATAAACATTTGAAAGATTTTCATGTGGTCTGCACGAGTATAAAACTCAATGGAATTATTGAAGAACAGATTAAACTGAGAGTCTTTCCATTTTCTCTAAAGGATTCGGCTAAGGATTGACTCTACTATCTACCATCGGGAAGCATTACCATATGGGATGGAATGAAGAGATTATTTCTAGAGAAATATATTCTAGCTTCGAGGACAGCAAATATTAAGAAGGAAATTTGTGGTGTCAGACAAGATCATAGGGAATCTCTACATGAGTATTGGGAACGATTCAAGAAATTGTGTGCAAGTTGTCCCCATCATCAGATCAGTGAGCAACTTTTCATCTAATACTTCTATGAAGATCTTCAACCCACAGAAATGAGCATGATGATGCTGTAAGTGGAGGAGCTTTGGTTAATAAAACTCCCGAAGGAGCGAGGAATTTAATTGCAAATATGGCAGCCAACTCTCAACAATTTGGCGCTAGATTTGATCCTCATTCTAGACAAGTTAACGAAGTAAATATCTTATCCATTGAACAACAAATCGCGAGTCTGACCACTCTTGTTCGTCAAATGGCTGCAGGTACTATACAAATAGCGAAGGCATGTGGATTTTGTTATTAATAGACCATCCAACTGATATGTGTCCAACACTTCAAGAAGAATCCATTGAACACGTAAATGCAGCCGGTAGTTTTCCTGGACAACCATAAAGGAATTATAATCCCTATTCAAACACGTACAACCAAATATGGAGGGATCATCCAAATCTTAGCTATGAGAATCGACAAGTGAATCAACCTATGAATCAGAATCAACAGAATTTCCAACAATATAATCAGACTTACCCTCCTAGACAACAACATGGCCAAACTTCTAACTCTGGTGTGTCTTTAGAAGATATTGTTAAATCCCTTGCCACTAACACTTTGCAATTTCAACAGGAGACCAGGGCTAGCATTCAATGTTTGGAGAATCAAATGGGTCAAGTAGCTAATGCGGTCAGTCGACTAGAGGCGCAAAGTTCGGGAAAATTACTCTCTCAAAAATGGTGAATCCAAAAGAAAATGTGAGCGCCATTACCCTGAAAAGTGGTAAAGAGGTTGAGATTCCGGTAAAGGTATCCCCTAGGTCGTTGGAGCAAAAAGATGAAGAAAAAAAGGTTGCAAACAAGATTATCACCAATGATACTGAGGTGACTGAACGTAAGTTTTTACCCCTCTCTAATTATAAACCAATACCTCATTTTCCTCAAACTTTAGTAGTATCTAGAAAATATGGACAAAATTATAATAAGCTGCATGAAATTTTTAGTAAATGTGAGGTAAGTATTCCACTTTTAGATATTTTTAAACAAGTGCCTCGTTATGCTAAATTTTTGAAACAATTGTGCACAAGTAAAAAGAAACAGAAATTGAAGGAGATTGAAAGGGTAAAAGTTGGAGAACAGGTATCTGCAATAATTCAAGAGAAACTTCCTGCAAAGTGCACGGATCCAGGTACGTTCACTATCCCTTGCATGATAGGCGACACTAAGTTTGAAAATGTCATGTTAGATTCAGGAGCATCTATTAATGTCATGTCATATTCTGTATACACTTCCTTGAAACTTGGACCTTTAAATAAAACTGGTGTGATAATTCAACTAGATAATAAATCTAATGTCTATCCTAAGGGGATAATTGAAGATGTTCTCGTGAATGTTAATAAGTTGGTTTTTCCTGTTGATTTTTATGTGCTTGACATGGGCAATAGTAATCATACTACCCATATCTTGTTAGGAAGACCGTTCTTAAGGACATCCAAAACTAAAATGGACTTTCATAATGACACACTAACCATGGAATTTGATGATAAAACTATTACACTTGATATCTATGATTCTATTAAACATAGGTGTAATAATAATCAAGTTCATTTTATTGATGTGATTGATCAATAGCACATGATATTTTCGAATTTGTTGCTAAAAAGAATGGGAAACTGTCAATATTGAGCATCTTGGGAAACAAAAAGAAGAGGTGACCTTAAACATTGAGTTACAAAGAACTGTGGCATCATTAAATGATCTTCCAGAGTCAGGTAAGAGTTTTGGTTTTGTATTACCAGTTTCTAATGAGAAACATCTACTTTTTGTTTTGCAGACTTCCATTTCAGATTTGAATCCTCGCCTCAATCACTACAAGTATTTATTTCATGGAGGTGGAGGAACACTGCTAGTTATCATTCCTAATGGACTTGGTGCACCGCAAGGAAGATCGAAGCCAACCACGATAGACCCAGGCTAAATAAGGAAACTTTGAGTCGAGCCAAAGACAATAAATAAAGGCGCTGCTTGGGAGGCAACCCAAAGGGAGTTCGTTCATTTTTCCTTTTTATTTTTGCTTTTTTATTTTTATATTTATCCTTTTCTTTGCATTGCATCTTACATTGGGGACAATGTAAGTTTTAAGTGTGGGGGAGAGATTTAAATTTAGGTTGCATTTAGATTGAGTGAGTTAATTTTCAAAAAATAAAAATAAAAAAATTTGCATGATTTTTCAAGAAGAGGGGTTGAGGTTAAAAGATTTTTGGTTGTGTATGCTATTTGCTATAATTAATTAGGCTTTTGAAGAACTCATAACATGATTGAATGAATAATCCTCCAACTTAGAGTTGATTAGTGGAGTTATTTTCTTTGAGGATGGTAGTAACTAAATTCTGTAGACAAAAGTCGGTGAAATTTTTGAGCCTTTAGACTGATACATCCATAACAGTCTCATTTTTCATTTTCATGTGTGATATTCTTCCATGATTTTGTTTCTCTAGAACTTGCCTTGATTCTTTTCAAGATCATATTGACACATGCATGCACAAATATGATTAAGGTCATCTTTGTTACATAAATGAGCTTCAGTAGCCAACCATGTAATTGAGTTTTCTATTGTTGGGCCCCTTTGAGCCTTATTTGCCTTTTCTTTGTATAAACTCACATTACAAGTTTTAAACTAGAAAAAACAATGTTTTTACCCAAACCTTAGAGTTAGTTGAGTATTGTTGAATGTCATGAGAAGTGTGGGTATACAAGAAAATAAGTGTGGGGGTATCAAAATTTATGGTAGTGTTATTATTGGTGAATTGGAACAAATTTTCTATGTCAATTCAGGGAGTTCCAATATTAGTGTATAATTTGGAGTTTACGTTGTAAGAAAAATAAAAGAAGACGAAGGAAAAAAAATGAATGATTGAAGAAAAAAAAAATAAGTGATGAAGGAGAGTGATTTTAATGTGAAAAAGATCTATATCCATAACTCTTCCTATATCTCAAGAAAGAGTTCAATTTGTATGAGATAGATGCAAAAATGATGAAGCTATCGTGTGGAGTGATTGGTTTACATGTCTTATGTCTATGTTTGAGTTAAGTTTATTTATCTTTACTCCACTAGTTTCGATGGCTCTTGAGTCACATACCCAAATATTTCTCACCTTGACCATAAGCCACATTGCTACTTTTGAAAAGTCCTTATGATTCTTGTAAAGATGTGATCTAGGTGGTGGCGAATGGGAAGATATGCAAGCATATGGTAGAACATCTCCATTGGAATGAATTTGAGCGAAACACTTACCATTTTAAACACACGAGAGTTGAATGCTTATATCCGTGAGGGCTTACATGTTTAGTTTACTCCATCTTCATATGATAATGCTTACTAATTGATTATGAGTTGTGTAAAATGTTTATTCGTGATATTTTATGTATTTTGAAAAAGCCTAATGGTTCTATGTTCTTGGCATTATGACCTGGTGTTTTTAAGGAATTAAACTTGAGTTTTGTCCGAGGACGAGCAAAAGCTAAGTGTGGGGAAATTTGATAGGACTGTAAAATGCATATTTTTCCCTCCTTATTTTATGCACTCGTATGTTTATTTTGGGCCAAAATATACTCATGACGCTCATATTTTGATTTAGGCGGCAATTCTATGAATATGGTGTAATTTGGAAGAAACAAGTGAAAGTGGACCAAAATGGAAGAAATTGATAGTTTGGAACTAAAGTGCAAATATTATAAACTTGTTTCTAACCTTGTGATGAAGATTCGAGAGTGTTAGAGGTCAAGTGGATGAAGAAATGAGTCAAAGGGATAAAATATAGACAAAACATTATCACATATCAACTTTCAAGCTGAAAAAGGTTGCATCGGTTTTCAGTCTCATATTGAGACCAGATTTTGATTTAGAAAAAGATTGAATTTTAAAATAGTCTCTGAAGGAAAGTTTTAGCCCTTTGCGTTAGCTTTTCAACTATTTTTGAATCGTCTCAATCGGATATCGGTGTTGAAAACCATGACCAAAACACTGAAAGTTGTCCAGCTGTGTATTGGGCGCCCGCCCAAGCGCTCGCCCGACCTAAATTTCAATACAGAAAGCAAATATTTTCCCTGGACGGCCACCTCATTTTCTACTGGGCGCCTACCCATGCCAAATCGGGAAAAAATTTCGATTTCCAAATTTAAGTCAACTATCTATGGAAACAACTATAAATACATATTTTAAAACCATAGAACAAAACCAGAACGTACAGAACGCCTACCAACTTTATGCTTCTCTATTTTTCTCTTAGATTCATGAATTGTAACTAAACATTTACACTTGGTGGAAGGAAATTGAAGCCTGGGAACCACATATTGTGAGATCCAAATGGTTTTTCTTAATTTAATTCTTGTTTTTGAGTGTTGAATATTATTCTGCACTTATTTCCATGATTGTTATATCTAATTGCTAGATACTTTATTATTGACTTTACTACCGTCTACTAAGACCATGATTGCACAGCATCCAGTTTCTGCTACATCTACTCCGCAATTGGCTTCTACTCTGTTCTATGATCCGATGTTGGATGAGATATTGCAAAGGCCACATATATTTGATTATCCATCGGACACAATCACCAGGGTTGCTCATATTCGAAGCCCGACACAAGGTAGGGTTCAGACACCCATTTCTACATCTCCTCCTCCCATTTGTCATCAGAACATGAAAGAATCTATTCATTCTTTGCAGTTGGCTCAGTCAGATACAGAGGGTTCATCTCAGATTGAGGTTCACCGGTAGGGCCCTTTCTGTAGATCTTTTTGTGATGATTTGGTTGGTTTGAATGAGAGGACAGAGGATGATGGATTTGTCCCTGTTGTACGGAAGAGACATCCACGAGCTACTGACATCCAACTCCCGAGCAGGAGGATCACTAGGAGTCAGTCATAGAGTACCTCCTCGCATCCCACGTCCCTATGAGTGCCATCATATGTAATGTGAGAAATGTAGCTAGTGTAGCTATTCGCAGGTGTCTGAGAAAACTTATTCAACTTCATCAGGTTTATATCTTGGTTATTCTGGAGCCTATGGTTTTGGAGAGGATGTTTGATTTTGTTCGTCATTATCTACATTTCCACAGTGGGGTTCAGAATGAGTCGAATAAGATTTGGGTATTCTGGAATGTAGGTACTACCATTACTGTTATTGATAATCATATCCAGTTCCTACATGTCAGAGTTGTGGATCCTAGACTAGTACGGCCTATTTACTTGACTTCTGTTTATGCTACTTGTCAGGCCTCTGTTAGGAGGGACTTGTGGACGAGTCTTCACCACATTGTCATTTCTATGGATGATCCTTGGCTTGTTAGGGATGACTTTAATGTCATCACACATGATAGTGAGCGTACTGGTCATAGTCGTCAAGATTGCGATTTTATTGATTTTTCTGATATGATGTTGGACTGTGGCTTAGAGGACACTGGCTTTTCTGGGTCTCAGTTTACCTGGACGAATGGCAAGGTTAGTAAGAGATTGGATAGAGTTTTGGTTAACTCTTTAGCTGAAGATTTTTGTAGACAGCTTACCGTGACTCATCTGAATCGTACTTCATCTGATCACTCACATCTACTTTTACAGTGGATTTCTAATGATGATTCAGGTCCTAGACCGTTTAGATTCCTCAATGTTTGGACCAAACATCATGACTTCTCAGCATTCGTTTCTCAAAAGTGGTCACTCCCTACTCATCTTACAGGAATGACTGTCCTATGGAAGAAGTTCTTTAGGCTGAAACAGGGACTAAGGTGGTGGAATCGATGGGTATTTGGTGATGTGCTCCAGAGAGTTAGGGATGCTAAGGAAGGGGTTGACCATGCATAGATTAATTTTGAGGTTAATCCTACACCGGAGCACCGTGACTCACTTTATCATGCACAGGCTGATTTGAACCGAACCTTAGCTATTGAGGAGGGTTTTTGGAAGCAAAAGACTAGCTCTCGTTGGGTATGTGAAGGAGATCGCAACACCAAATATTTTCATTCGCTGGTACAGGGACGACGAATCAAATCTCATATCAGGACCATCACGACTCAGGTAATGGACGTTCTTACCACTCAGCGGATATTCAGAGCTCAGCAATCTATTTTTTCCGGGAATTATTATCAGATCCTTCATAGCCTCTGGAGTATATTCATCCTGATGTCATACCTAGGATACTGACAGAGGCAGACAATATGACGATGAACCGTCTTTCTTTAATTGATGAGGTGCAGGGGCTATTTTCAGTATTGATGCTGATAGTGCTGCGAGCCCTGATGGATTTTCATAATTGTGCTACCAACACTGTTGGGATATTATATAGGATGATGTAGACATTGCAATCATTAATTTCTTTGAGGGTGATCATTTGCCGAGAGGATTTGCTGCTACATTTATTATTTTGCTTCCGAAGAGAGAGAATGCTTATAGATAGACAGATTACCGACCTATCAGCCTGTGTACAGTGTTCAATAAGCTTATCACAAAACTCTTGAACAACAGATTGAGTTCATTTCTACCTTGTATTATTTTCCCTCAATAGAGTAGATTTATCCCCGGTCGACTTATTAGGGACAACGTTTTGTTGACCCAAGAGCTTCTACACACGTTGGATAATAGAATGCGTTAAGGCAATGTTATGCTGAAACTTGACATGGCTAAAGCATATGATCGTATGGATTGGGGATTCATTTATTCTATACTGGATGCGTTTGGTTTTGACCAGTTATGGATTGATCGGATCAGATGTTGTATATCGGAGTGTCGATTCTCAGTACTTCTGAATGGGCGACCACACATTTCTTTTCTTCATCACGGGGACTCAGACAAGGAGATCCTATCTCTCCATCCTTATTTGTTATTGCTGCAGATTACTTTTCTCGATTACTTACTCAGAGGTTTCAAATATATCCTAGTATGCAGTATCGACAGAGAGGTAGTATTCTTGTCTCTCATCTTGCTTTTCCAGATGATATGATTATATTTACCAATGGACAGAAAAAGTCTATCAGAAGGGTCATCGATTGTTTGGAACACTACGAGGTGGTCTCTGGCCAATTGGTGAATAGAGACAAGAGTGGTCTTATATTACCTAGGCAAGCATCTGATAATCAGATACGGAGGTTAGTGAATTTGACTGAATTTTCACATCAAAGACAAACGTTCACATATCTGGGAGTCCCTATGATTAAAAGGGCTAAGATGAGCATTCTGTATGATGATCTCATTATGAAGGTCAGGAGTAGGATTTCTGGATGGGCTTCACTCCTTCTCTCTCCTGGTGGTAAGATTACTCTACTGAGGTTTGTTCTTTCCTCTATACCACTGTATCTATTCCAGATTATGCGACCTCCTAAGGTCATTCTGAAAAGGATAGAGAGTATATTTACATGATTCTTATGGGATTCTAAGGATCATGCGCGTCGCCTACATTGGCGTAGTTGGAAGGCGATTTGCCTTCCTGCTGACGAGGGAGGTCTGAGCTTTAGACGATTACAGGATATAGTGGATACATCTTCATTGAAGTTATGGTGGTTATTCAGGTCTCAGAGTTCTCTTTGGGCTCAGGTTCTACTGGGCAAATATTGTAGAGGGATATATCATTCGCTTACAACAGTTCCTTACTTAGCCTTTCCTATTTGAAAGAGACTAAATAAATTTGGACCATATGCCGAGACACACATTGCATGACGCCTTGGGATAGAGCAGATCTTCTTTTGGCATGATGTTGGATGGGTAATTCTACATTTTCATCCATTTTTCCACACAGATAGCATACATCTGTGAGGGTACAGGACTTTTTCAAGGAGATTGGATGGAATTTTAGGCGATTACTTCAGGCTCTTCCATCAGTTATGGCAGAGAAGATCGCGACCATTCCACTAGTCTTAATGTCTCGAATTGTATTTTCTGGAGGGCCATATCAGATGGTACATTTAATAATAAATCAGCATGGCAGATGATCCGCTCTAGTAGGCCACTTCAGGATTCATTTCGCGTACTATGGAGCCCTATCATACCTACTACCATTTCGTTCTTCTGTTGGAGACTGTGGCAGGATTTAATACTAGTTGATGTCATTATCCAGATGAGGATCGACAGTCATTTGGCTTCTCGATGTCAGTGTTGTTCTGAGATTAAGACCATCACTCATATTTTTTTACTGGTAGCAGTATTTCAGATCATGTTTGGCAACATTTTGGGGCTTTATTCCAAATTACCATGAGTACGGAGAGAGTGTCAGACAAAGATTTCTGAAATTGAGGTATTCTTGACAGTTTGCAAGGACGAGACACATTCGCATCATTATTCATCTATTGATTTTCTGGTTTCTTTGGATTGAGATGAATAATTCAAAGCACATGAACATACGTATGAGCTCGAGATGTATTATCTGGAGAGTTTACCGTTTGGTATCCTTCCTCCATATTGGTGGACTATTCCAACCGTTACATTGGCGTAATGACATGCATCTTGCTATACCTTTTTGGTATTTCTTTGACTTTCCCCCCATCCCCTCCTCCTATCATGATTTAGTGGCACTTTCCATCATTTGGATCTGTTAAGATCAACAACAATGGTTGTGTCAAGGATGGGTTTGCAAGCGTGTGAGGCATCAGCATGGACTACACAGAAAATTGTATCAGGGCTTTCTCAGCTTCATATGGACAATGTATGATATTAGAGGCAGAACTCAGGGCTATTCGTGATGGGATACTATTGGCTAGAGATCTTAGTTTGTCAGATATTTGGGTTGAGGTATATTCGACTGTTGCCATTCACTGCATCACCAGAGGTGGCGGACCGTGGCCTATCCAGGAATACTCAGACAGATTGTAGATATCGTTTCATCTGACAGAGATATGGTCTCCACATTTTCAGATAGGGGAACCAAGTTATAGATGCACTTGCTATCGAGGGTTGGCATCATCGTAGATACCAGGAATATGGTCTAGCCGACGACATATCAGGGCGTTTGTTAAGATTGACAGGTATGGTTTGCCAAGCACTAAAGTTTAGGTATTTATATTTTGCTTTTATTTTTTTATTGCTTTAACTTGTTCTTTTTGTAAGGGAAGTAGTACTTCCTTATTTATTGACTTCATTGATATCATTTGTAGCCACGGTATTCCTCCGTCACAAGTGATGACATTTTAATAAAATCTTAGAGGTACCGTCCTCTTTCTACAAAATCACCAAATGAACTGTACGACTTGTTTACTTCTAAAGAGCCTATATATATGGAATTCAAAAAAAAAATTCAAGAGGATATAACAACCACTTTGCGTAAACTTCGTTTGGTATAAAGTATGATAGAGAACATTTGAGAGCATACAGAGGTATTTACACGTTTAGGGTTCAAGGGCAAGTGTAATTATGTAAATCAACTTATGTGAAAGGACTACATGCTTTCTTGTATGCAATTATATATTTACGATATAGATAATGAGCTTCAAAATCGTATGAAAATTTCAGAGAATTGTATTGAATCTACTTTGATTATTCTAATTGAAATCCTTAAAGTAAATCTATATAGTAGATTCTTTAGGTCTTTAAGTGATATGACTAATTTACACGATCATCGAATACATATAAGATGCGATCCAGCCATCCAGGAGTCGATCAAACAGTCTTCAATACTCCTACAATATCTCAAGTAGTTATTGTATGGGTCAAAGATGATAAAAATGTAAATTTTCGCTTTCGTGATATTATTAAATATAGTCATTTTGGTTATTTACACAGGGTTTAATGTTACTATGGTTGTTATAATCTTTTACAATATCCTTCGATTTTTTCATATGGGGAATTTGGTTGGCATGAAGGTATTAAGAGATGTAGAAGCATATACTTTCAGCCTCAGCATTTTCTCGACACTGTTGCTTTTCATAGTACAATTAATTCTACACCTGAAATTCTTGAAAAAGAGTATGCATGTTAGTGAATGCACCTTTTAGCAAATTTTATAACTTCTGCAATGTAAACATTGCAAATGAATACTGAAACTGGATTCTTTGTTACATCATACAGTGTGCTCAATAGAACGAAAAAATGTCTCAGGTTTCTAGCCGAGAATCCTATTTGTACAAATTACAAATTAGACTTTCTGGTACATTCGTGTTGTTTCACATTGGTAGACTATTTCAACAATATATTGTAAATATGTGTTAAGAATGAAACTGCTAGATTAGATTATTTTCGTAATAACCAGAAAAAAAAATTCGAGCTGAAACAAAGAGTACAAAATTTGAAGGAGTTTTGTTTTATCACAATTCTTTACATGTAGCTCTAGAGATTTGTTAAGGAGATACATGGATGCGATAACTATTGTACAACGTAAAGGCCCAATAATGGCTAACCAAGAGGTGGGTGAATATGTTTTTAAAACTTTTTCGAAAAATTAATCTAAATTCAAGCAAGTAAAAATAGATTAATTTAAATTATAAGTACAAATATAAAAGTGATAAGTAAAAGGGAGAGATGATGCAAGCAATATAATTGTAGATGTTCGATTCAAAGCAATGATCTACGTTCTTCGTTACCAAGCTCTCTGGCACGAGCAAGATATTTTCACTATGTTGATTGACTTATTTTGCAATCCAGCCATTTTCAACAATTTCGATGACTTACAAACAAGGATGACCGATCCTCATACAATATTGAGCTTTACGGGATCTCAACACGACCAACTATTGAGCTTTTATGAGACATCAATATGACCCACACTATTGAACTTTACAGGACCTTAATATGACCACACGGTGACTAATAACAAAGAGCACCGATCCTTACACAGTGTTGATCTTTATGAGACTTCAACACAACTCATACTTTATCAAAGTGATTTTATAATAGAATTCATCTCTTGATAAATAATACAAACAAGTTAATTACTAAGAGATTCTAACACTTCAATGAATATTAATAAATGATAGCTCAAGTGTTAGATGAAAAACTTTGATAAATATGATAATCAAAAATTAGATTCCATCAATCAAAGTGTTTCAATGAGAAGATGAAAAAGAAATAAATGTAATGTAGGCTAAAAAATATTCTCAAGATATATTTCTATTTAATGAATAATTGTAATAAATTAAATATTAAGAGAGAAATGAGAAACATTCATGAATATGATGATTTTACAAGTTTGATCCAATGAAATAAAGTTTTCAATATGAAAAAGTAGAAAAGTTTATGCAATATAAGTAAAAAAATCTTCTTCACAAATATATAAATAAGTTAAGCACAAAGAGATATGAATTTTTTTGATGAGATAAATAATTCAAGAAGTTGATTCAACAATCAAAGTTTTTTTTATGAAGAAATAAATTAAATGAATGTAAAAATATAAGTTCAAAGAAGATATTTCACAAGAAAGCTATCTTCTACTTGAAAAGTAAAGTAATATTTATAGTAGTCAAAATGCCAAAATTTCTGACCAACAAGACATTCGCCACTGAACCAGACAAATGAATTAGCCGTTGTGGGTTAAAAGTTAAAACGGTTAAAAACCTGACCATTGGATGAATCGGACGTCCGCATTGACTTTGACTTTTTTTTTTTTCTTAAATTGTGGGTTTTTGAAGAATGTTTTCAATTTATCTTTCAAGGTAAGTAACATTGTAAAAATTTAAACATCAAATTGAAACACTAACCTTTTTGAAAAATAAATTTTATTTAATAATAGATGTGAACTAGGATGGGGATGAATTTTGTATTCTAAGCCAAATAAATACAGTGATAAAAATGAAGAAAAAAAATTGTAGATATGCTAGTGGAAAATATAAGATAAAAGGAAAACACTTGACTAGTAGATTATGAAATAATGGCCATTATACATAGTATAGAAAGTTTTAAATTATTTTTAAATACCAAATTTACAATTAGAACAGACTGTGAAGCCATAGTAAAATTTATTTAAAAGACAAATTTTGATAAAATTAGACATAAACAATGGTTAAAATTATATGAGATATTAAACAGCTATAAAATTAATATAGAACATATAGACGGAAAAAATAATATTTTGGTTGATAATTTAAGTAGACAAGTTATTAATTTTCTAACCCATTATTTTCATGGTGTAGTTGAATCAGAGGATGATGAACTTTGGGAATGTCACTATAAGAGTGGCTCCACAAAGATCCAATCTCTGATTCAGAGGAAATAATTTAGAAAGATTACTAGAAAGGGAGCGTTGTCTACTAGATAATTTTTGGATGACATGTGACTTCAAACAAAAATTAGACAGCATTAATGCCTTAGCTAATCATTTTCGACAGATTCATAATCAAGTAGAAAACAAAGATTTTAACTTCTTTGCAGTAGTTAAATGTAGAAAGCCTTGTATATATAATTATTGGCTAGAAGTATTACAACAAGTAGAAAGATTTCCAAACCCCTTTTTAAAGGATTTTATACATTAGAAGAAGCTTTAATTTTTTATTTTTTTTGCAAAGAAATAATAGGATTTAACTTTTATATATCTGAAGAGTTAGATAGGCCATGCAACCCTCTTCTACTTCTCAAACGTCATCTGCATCTTCATCTTCAATATAACTTTGTGATAGTTGTGAAACTACAATCAAAGTTGTTAGAAATTTAAATCTTAGAAAGCAATCATTAGAAGAAAGATTACAGATTCTTGAAGACGAAATCTCTTTATCCCAACAAACTATTAGTAAATATCAACATGAGATTCTTCAGTTACATGATAGTTTAGAAAGATTAAGTTATAAAGATATTGCTAAAAGACCTATCTCTAAAGATATTACATCCTCAAGTAGAAATTATTCCAATAAAATAGAAATACTAATTGAATTAACTGGTTATACAGCTGCAGGGCAAGAGAAAACCTTATATGAATTAGAACAAAAAATCGACGACTGTGCAAGTATTGTCTGAAGTGCTATAAAAGAGTCGGTAGTACGAGAAATTATCGATTTCTCTAAAATTTTAAGCTATTATCATGACGAAAATCAATACTTTCTCAAACATGGCCTTAGTAAACATTGACTGCACAATTTTTGAAGATAAAGACCTTTTTTTATCCAGTTTTAAAGTTCGGCATTATAGACACCATCTGCATTCTAAACAGATCTTTCTGATTTTTTCGACCCAAACTTAAATACATTCTTAGTCAGTTAAGAGACCACCTTTTAATGATTCAATTCATTTTTAGACCACCTCTTATAAATAATGGTATCATAATTCCAGCTTATCGTCATATTTTAATATACGAAGGAGTCAAAAGATTTCGACCATCCTCAAAGACCAATACAAAAATAAAAATTAGACATTGATTATGAAAGATGAATCTCAAAAACCGTGGCAATGATGGAAGTGCAAAATAATAATTTCAGACTTGTAGCTTAATGGAATAATTAAGTTATTTTCAGCCAAGAGCATCTTACTTTAAAAGTTAAAACAGAAAAAATTCTAGCACCAAATACTGAACAAAAGGAGTTAAATATGATGGCCTTCTAAGAAGCAAACAATGAATCAACAAGACAATCAGACACAGAAGAAGAAGAGGAATACATATCAGATGGGCAAAATAATGAAATAGACGCAGATCTAGAAAAAGCCTACATAGAGATAATGGAAAGATAGGCAATTAATGAAGAAAAGACATAAAGATAAAGCAAAAGACAGAATAATAGAACTTAAAGGACAATTATCATGGCAAGGAAGTCAAAAAGTTGGAGACAAGAAAGCAAAAAAATTCAAAGAGATTCTCATAGTTGTAAATAGATATTTAATTCTTTAAATATATATCATACACTTGTAAAGTTATACAATATTTTTTTCAATTGTAAATCACACACATGTAAAGTTAAATAATATAGAAAATAATAAATGTGATGTACCACCTTCTATAAACAATCCAAACACTCTCGGCCTCTTTATTCTAGATTCCATGACCAAAAAAGATAAAGTAATCCTCTGAGTTAAGTTGACTATTTTACTTATTAACTAAGTTTCTTCAAAGCCTAATTAAACATGATGAAAATTCTTTTTGGTTAAAGTCTTAAACCTTTCTAGAAGGTCAAGAAAAAAGCTGAGAGAGAATTAAGAAAAAAAGTATTTGAAAAAATTAATTTGCTGAACGGTAAAGTACTCTCAGACCATAACAAACATATTGTTTTGAAGTCTCTATATTTTATGGCAGTAGACGATCATACTTTGCTTTATTGTTCTTTAGACAGTTTTAAAGAATCTATTAATATTCATCTAGAAAATCGAGCAATCGGTAGATTAGTTGTTATAGAAAGCCACATATTATCCGCATTAGATAGAAATACACACACACGTGTACACACACACACACACACATGATTGAATTAAAAAAAAAAAGCTTCCTTATGCACATTTATTGTTGATTTTAAAATGCGGCTACAAAATTTATTGTTCTAAAGATGTTAATAAGATAGTGTCTTGTGAAATTTCTGACAAACAAAAACACCCTAATTTTCATTCTGTTATTGTTGATATGCATGGCTCTTGTGAAAATCTAAATCTCAAAAATGTATGTATGGAGACAAATATATGTTGTAAAAATAAATACTCGAGGGATTATTGTAATACTACTATATTTGGTGATAACTCATACCCGTTGTATATACGACGTGATAATGGTATTTCTATTAATTAAAGTTAGAGGTTAAATGTTAGACAACCGTTGGGTCGTACCATACAATCCTTAAATGTGAAATTTGACTGCCACATTAATGTTGACATGTGTTCTTCTATCAAAAATATAAAATATTTGTATAAATACGTGTACAAATAACCCGATCATATTAATTTCTACGTTGACACAAATGAAACAAACAAGGAAATTGATGAAATTTTTGTTTATCAATCTGTTAGATGAATATCTCCACCTAAAACTATATGGAGAATTTTTTCTTTCAATTTATTAGATATTTATCTATATATTTATTCTTTACAGCTTCATACTAAGATCATTAACAAATAACATAGGTTGATCATGATGGTTTATCTACTATTATTGAAAAACAAAATACGAGAAGCACTTGTTAACTGAATTTTTTCGAATGAATGAAGCAAACGAGTTTGTTCGTACATTGTTGTATCAAGATTTCCTAAAACACTTTTTTTTTTTGGAATGCAAGTAACAAGATTTAAACTCCTAGAGAGAGAAAGATTTGTTAATAGGTTGATTGTAACAGCTAATCCATTTGAATGAGAACAATATTTCCTCCGCATTCTTCTTAATCATATTAGAGGTCTAGTATATTTTCATTATTTACGAACTTTGAATGGTGTAATTGTTGCTACATATCGAGAAGCAACACTTTTACATGGTTTATTAAATGGAGACAATCATTGGGAAAAATATATATTTGAAGCTATTGTTTACGAAATGACCGCTTCTTTAAGACGTCTCTTTACTACACTTCTTATACTTTGCAATCCTAACCATCCAAAGCTCTTGTGGGCTAAGTTTAATGTTTATATATTTGACGATTATGTACATCAAAATATACATAAGGAAATTGCTGAACTACGGGCTTTAGAAGACATTAGTTCTATCTTGAATCATAAAGTAAGAACACAAATGATTATGCAATGGTGCCATTCAATATAAATATAGATGAAATTGAAATGTTGATAAGAATGGTTGAAGATAAGAGAACCAATTTTGATAGTGAAGGGGGCATTGCTTGTGCAGTAACTTTAAATAAAGAACAACAGTTTGCGTACGATATCATATGGAAAAAGTAAAATCAGATTGAGCAGTGCTTTCTTCATCAACTGTCCAAGTGGAACATGCAAATTTATTTATTTTATATAAGTACTCTTAACTGGTGTAAGGTCACAAAATTTAATTGTTTTGGTAACTGCATCATCTAGAGTATTTGCAACTCTTTTTCCTGGAGGTCGAACAACTAATTCAAGATTAAAAACTCATTTGCAAATAGTTTGTAAAATAAGTTATTCTGTTAGTAAGCAATCAGCTTTAGGAAGTTTGTTAAAAATGTCCTGGTTGATCATTTGGAATGAAGCATCGATGGTAAATCGTTCTTGTTGCGTATATTTATATCGCAAGTGTACGATATCGTAACAAGTAATATAGTGGACCTAAGAGTCCGGATTATCGTTCCCACGAGGACTATACTTTAGTCTTAATCTACTTTTCTAACTCTTATCTAATGGAAGTAAATAAAATAAGGAATTGTGATAGTTGGAAAGATTGATTCTCTTAAATGAACTAAATGCCTAAAACTAATTAAAATTATGCTGAAATAACAAATACAAATAGATCAAAGATTCATATATATAAGATGTATTAGGGCAAAATAAATTCATCTAATGATCACCTTAATTCCCAATTCAAGATTCTAGCCTAATGTAGTGTTCGGTCAAATTCTCCTACGGTATTCAATTTACCCCTTTCGAGTTCTCATTGAGCCTATTTAACTAATTCAATTCCATATCTCTATGCGAATTACCCTTAGTTAAACGAGTTATGGCACTACGAATTCATATAACGACCGCAACACTAGTATATGTATCTCTACACGTTATACCTCGTTACCAGATTTTATTACACGTTCTAAGTCTCAAACTCACCTCTCGATTCGTAAGAAACTCAATAGATCATCAAATTATTGATCATGTAATTCAATACATTGCAATCATAATAAAATCAACATATGGAAGAATAAAACTCAGAACTCATGAATTAAAGAACTAATTAAGTGTCTCATAGATTACATTATTTGCCCTAATAATGAATTTAGCTACTCATAATCAAAACAATGAAATAAATAACTAAATTCGAATACATCACCGGATTTAAATGATAAAAAGATGGAAAAGAATCAGCTCTTGCACCAAGATCTTCTTCCACTTCCAATCCTTGATTTGAACTCGAGTCATTCCTCTTCGATCTTGTGTTTTTCTCTCAATGTTGCAAAGTGTGGAACTCTCTTTTCAATGTGTGGGAACCCCCTTTTTAATGTGTCCCTAGGTCTATTTATACTTTCATATACGTTCTTGGCCAAGTTGGAGTCTTTTTGTGGAGTTTTCGCGGCCCAAACAATAAAAACCTAAAATCTGTGGCGGCGCGCGACGCTTGAGTGCTACGGGACAGCGCTTGAGCGTTGAAAATCTATTAAAAATTCATTTTCTGGCTAGTGCAGCGCCCAAGAGTTTATAGCGCTTGGGCGCCGAGTTTCTGTCCACTTTGCATCTGCTTCAGTATTTTTGTCATAACATTTCCTTCCAATGTCCGATTGAGGTGATTCAAGATTCGTTAGAAAGATAACTCAAAGGGCTACAACTTTAATAGAAATAGCTCTTTTTCAATTCGAACGTTTACTAGGTCAAAAATGGGTCTCAATCTCCAACTAAAACTTTGGACATCCTTGTGCGGTTGAAAATTGATTTGTTTTTCACTCCTTTTGATCTTTAGTTGCATCCATTTGACCTCTAGCATTCTCGAATCTTCATCGTGAGCTTCGACACAACTTTTGAGTATTTGTACTTTAGTCCC
The DNA here is from genome assembly GCA_019097785.1 of Fraxinus excelsior. Taxonomy (NCBI): domain Eukaryota; kingdom Viridiplantae; phylum Streptophyta; class Magnoliopsida; order Lamiales; family Oleaceae; genus Fraxinus; species Fraxinus excelsior. Next base: position 20,357,917 of record CM032629.1, on the reverse strand, counting down.
CAAGCTTTGGATCTTGCCTTTTTTTCGCCAATTTTGCATTCTTTTCTCCAATTCTTCATCTTCCATCGAGTTTCACCTCATAACATATAATATCATAAATTAGGCTATAATCTCATTAGAAGAATGACAAAATGTCATTGTTTTGGAGCCTAAATAAGTGTATAAAATACACTTATCAGTTCTGCTGTTGAAGTTGTAGATAAAATTCTCAGAGATATTACTGATTGTAACTTGCTTTTTGGCGGGAAAGTTGGAGTTATTGGAGGAGATTTTCGTCAAGTTCTACAAGTGGTGCCAAAAGGAAAAAAAGACGACATAATGAAAGTTAGCTTAGTTTTATTAGACTTATGGCGTTTGTATTTGCATCTACCATTGATTGAGAATATTAGGGCAATGTTGGATCCCACATTTTTGTGATTAATTGCTAGGAATTGGAGATGGAACAGAGAGAACATAGTTGTAAATGCATTAAACTTTCAAACAATATAGTTTTTCCATTTGAAGATGAAATTAGATCTATAAAAAAATTTGATACATCATGTTTTTCTAGACATAGAAATATATGCATATAATCTCCATGCGATGGCCAAGCGAGTCATTCTTACGCCTACAAATGAATGTGTTGATCATATTAACCGAATTTTGCTCAAACATATTCTCGGTGAAATTTTCATGTACTATAATTTTGCTGAAGCAATTGATAAATCAAAACAAAGCTTGCAAGAAGATTTTTCAAATAATCCAACCATAAATGGTATTCCACCGCATAAATTGAAACTTAAGGTAAATTGTCATGTCATGTTATTGATTTATCAATCTTTCTGAAGGGTTATGCAACAGGGCATACCTTACTAGTTGAATGTTTAAAAGGAACGTAATTCTTACTGAAATTTCAACTAGCAAGTATTGTGAAAAAATATGTTTTCTTGCCGAGAATCCTTATACCTCTGAAAAGTGATTGAAACTCAATTCAATTTAAAAGAACTCAATTTCCAATTAGGCCGTACTTCACAATGGTGATAAACAAAGCATAGGGTCAAATACTTGATTTCGTCAGTTTGTTTTTTCTAGAGCCAATTTTCTATCATGGTCAGCTTTATGTAGCATTATCAAGGGTAAAAACAAGCACATCTATCAAAGTTCTACTTAAATCATCAAACGCAGAAAATTTACACAAAACATATACCGAAAATGTTGTCTACAAATAAATTCTTTTGTTCATAAATATGTAGAACTACAGCCTTTTCATACGTCTTTTCTAAAAGATCCGAAAAATAAGACATGGAACTCCCAAAGGGATTTTGGGCTTCTTTGTGGAACTTCATACGATTCTTGTCTTACTTTAGTGCCTTCTAATTCTTGGCTTTATCAAAAGTTTGTATCAATTGACCACTCTTTTTCTATTTCCTTATGTTTATTAGGATTTATCTGATGTAAAGCATTCACATTAGGGATACCTATTTTGCTAAATATAGTTTTCTTGTTCTGTTACACAGTTTTTTCATATTATCTTGTAACCTTTTACTGTAATCTATATCATTTGTAAATTTAAGTTTTCATCACTGATTGATTTGGCAAACTTGTATTTTTGAATTCCATGAATTTCTTTCATTCACTTAGGTTAAATACTGGAAACTTTCGTTAACGATGATTGTTTAAAGAGACAAGCTGTACTGTTGATTGTGTAGAAGTGTGTTTGTTACTTTAAAGTGTGCTAATATTATTAGCATTCTTCTTTCTTATCATTTCTTGATGCACGACACTGGAAATGTTTTATTATGGAATAAGATATTTGCTTCATGAGGCATTTTCCATTTTTTTTGTTTGCTTGAGGTATCATATTATTCCCATTCATATGCCTTATAATTAGTAATTACCATTGGGATATTTGGAATAATTTTGAGTTTTTGGATAATACACTTTTCTTATACATGTTATTGCATTTCGAGGTGTCCTGGAGCATTCCGACTTATACATGCTTGTGATATTTATACATAGTCATCGAACTTGATGTCTTCTTGTTTCTTATTATTTCTAAACAAAACAATTTGGGCCAGCTTTAATTCAAGGTTTTACTTTGCCAATGTACTGTTGCCATCTCAATTTTATGGCCTCCAGTTGGAATAGCCAGTAGCGTTTAAGGAGAGCAACATATGACTTCCTTGCACCAATGTTTGCCACTTTCAGACGGGCAGTGAAAGGAAGAGGGATAAACTTTATCCCTATTTTTATGTATGTGTAAATTGTATCAAGTCTTGGCACATATTTTCGCCTTTTTATTGGCTTCAAGCCACTGATTAGTTTGATCTTGTTCAATCATGCGTGCAAGATGGAACTTGGGATATGCTGATTTAATATTCCATTTGTCATTTAATAAAAATTAGATTCTTTTGTAATTATTTCCTACTTTTATAATGTTTTATAATAAAGTTGAGTATCAATAATTCTTATTAAAAAACGTGTGAGTATACAGGAAGTTAAGGAGATCAAATGGCCCAATCAATAAAGTAGGTAACAGTTCCATAATAATTTATTATTATTATTATTATTCAAATAAAAAATGGGAACTCTTAGGGGTTAAAGAATTCAAAAAGTTGGAACAATTAAATTTAGAAAAATGGTCCACAATTCTCAAAATTATTCAATTAATTTACAAAGACAAACTTTTTCTCATTTAAATTTAAATTATTAACTACTTTCATAAAATAATTAGGACGGTCGAATATTTAAGTATTGTCAATTAAAGACACATGCATAATTTAACATTCAATAAAAAGTTATGAATTTAAATAAATACTAACATTTTTCACGAAGTAATAAATCATATAAGTTATATGACATTTTGGGTAGTATGATTTTACAATTTTCTATAAGATGGTAAACCAAGAATATCTATAACTAATATAAAAGAGTGAGTTTACTATTCATAAGTCATATCCCGAGCTGAGCCGAGTGGCTTCATGGCTCGGCTCGGCTCGGCTCGGCTCGGCTCGCCTAAGCCACCCCCTCCCCTCCCCTTTTTTTTTTTTTAATTTAAACGTTTGATTCAATATTTTAGGTTACAAATATACATTTTAACCAATTTAAAATTTGTTGAGAATAATGAAGTGCGGCCTGATAAATATATGATCGATAAATTTTAAATATCAAAAATAATTTTACATTAATTATGAAACGTAAAGTCATGATTGTTTATGTTTCTTTCAATCTCAACCTCATTCCAATGTCATTTTTTCGAACTTTATTTTTCCTACAACATTTGATTTGATATTTCGCGATATGAATATTTGCATCCATTTAAATTTTTATAAAAAAACTTACAATGTAATAACAATAAATATATTATCAATTAAGTTTAATTATAAGAATTATCTTAAATTATTAAACGTAAAATCAGAATCGTTAAATTTTCTTTTCTACCCACCCTCAACCCTCATACTTACATCAATTTCTCTCAATTTCATTTTTCTTCAGTTTTTAACTTAAATTAAGCCAATTTTTTTTTTATTTTTTTTTAAGTTACAAATATGTGTTTTAAGCGATTTAGAATTTGTTGGAAATGTTGAAGTACAACTATGATAAATATATGGTCGACAACTTTTAAATATCAAAAATAATTTTAAATTAATTGTGAAACATAAAGTCGTAATTGTTTATGTTTATTTTCAATCTCAACCACATTCCAATATCTTTTTTTCGAACTTTATTTTTCATACTACGTTTGATTCGATATTTCACGATATGAATATGCATTTGGATCGATTTAATTTTTTTTTAAAAAAAAACTTAAAATATGATCATAATAAATATATTGTCGATTAAATTTAAATATACAAATTATCTTAAATTATTAAACATAAAATCATAATCGTTAATTTTTCTTTTCTATCTACCACAACCCCTATACTCACATTAATTTCTCTCAATTTCATTTTTTCAGTTTTTATCTTAAATTATTAAATTTAAAATCATAATCGTTAATTTTTCTTTTCTACCCACCATCAATCCATATACTCATACCAATTTCTCTCAATTTCATTTTTCTTCAATTTTTACGGTTCAAAATGGTAAATTTATGGCGTGAAAAATGGATATTGAAGGAACTCAATGATTTTCAAAAGAATTCTCATACATCATGCAGTACTCATAGACAAACATCTTCTATGAAATGAATTATTTTGATTTTTTTAAAAAAATTGATTTAATGTACGGTATCATTAGAATATGCTGAAAAGATATTCGACGAAATTTATGAAATTATGTGATCGTTTGTCATTCTTTTTACCTCTATGATGAAAGTTTTTGTTGTGTTGTGATTTTAATACTGATAGACACCCTTGATTTGTCCTAAATTATGCACTGTATTATTATTAATTAATTAATCTTGACTACATACATCTTGCATATGGTCTTTGTAAAGAAATTAAATAATGGTGCAACTGATACATGTAATTGGAGATTTTATGAGTACGAGATGAATAAGACATAATGTTTTACTTCAATAGGTAGAAAAAAGAGGGTTAGATCGAATTTCATTATTTTTTTAACAATGCATCAACAAATTAGAAACATGTATTGGAGACAAAATACCTTTCAATCTAAATAGTTTAACATACCCACTAATTTTGACACTAACATAATTTTCAAAAGTATCAAAACCCGTGCATTGCACGGGCTTTGACTAGTCATTTAAAAATGCATCCAAATACTCTTGATTCTTGAATAAGCAAGAGTGGCTCAATGGAGGGACTTGTCCTTAGTAACAAAGTTTTAGTTTAACAATTGGCGAGTCCTTGTGATTATATTAATAAGAACAAAAACTTCGACCTTATATTGCCCACACAAAGCTGAAAATACTGGATGCAATTGGAGCTTAACATTTACTTATGTCTTGTGGCAATCAATTATGACATACTATCTCGATAGCACGTCCATCTCTAATATGATATCAAAGACATGAAAATCCGTTAATACATCTTTCCTACTTATCACTATCCAAAAATCTCCTTACATCTAATTTGAGTTCAATTATGACTTCAAATTTAGATACCTAGATCTACAAGTATTATCATTTCATTTTCTCTTCAAATCATAAACGCGAAAAATAATTAAATTTTTCTTTGATATAATAAATATCAATGACTAGTTATTTTAAAATGATTTGCGCTTAATAAAATATATAAAATTAAATCGAATATTAACTTTAATTAAAAAAAGGAATTCAATATTTAAATATGATAGTACTAAATCCGAGTTACCATAAGTCGTCATCTCGAATCATATTGCCTTCATCATTTGAAAATGTAGTGGGATAACGTGGGATGAGCTAATGTTTAATAAGTGAATTTCATGCATATGATGTATGCTTATGATATGAACGTGAATTACTTTAAAATATGAAAGCCTTTATCAATATGTATCCCCCATTTCTTTCATTTCTTTAAAATCTTAATATTGATGCCGTGAACCCAATTAATGTAAATGCAGTGGGCAATTGAATTCTAGTGATTACTTTTAAATATAAAATTCAACAATTAATTAATGTACTATTAAAATTACACTACGCAGACACTTGCACAGTTTCATGCCATTTTATGAAATGAAATTATTATTTAATGCAATAATTTCTTATTGAATATAAATTTCAACCATTAAATAAAATACTATTAAAATCTCATACATTTATGTCCAACGCTAGATCTTTAGTATGGGAGCATAGAATGAGTACGTTTAACTATTAAGGGGTTAAGGTATAACTTTTGATTTAAAATCTAATCAAACTTAATTAGGCATGATTCGTGCAATTAAATCTTTAATACATATTATTTATCCCTTTTAGTTAACTAAAATTATTTATTTTAATTTACCAATTTAAAATTTTATTATTAAGTTGTCCAATTATTATTATTATTATTATTATTATTATTATTATTATTATTATTATTATTATTATTATTATTATTATTATTATATTGTTTATTTAGTTGTACAAATATACACTTGTTAAAAATGAGAAAATACGTCTAAGTTCAATGCGAGTAAGACAAGTTAAAATGCACATAATAAAATATATTTTGTTCATTTTAATCTAACTTACTAAGACTAAGACTTCTGTTAAATTTAAATTAAAAGAACGTCGATCGTATAGGGCATCCAAGATACCTTCTACAGTAAAAATATAATTAATTACGATAAAGATGATTATATAATTTAAGTAGTAAATGCAATATTAATGTAAGATCTAAACATGCATGATAATTGATAAGTGTAATTTTTATACTTATTCGAGACTCTAAATTATGATATTTTATTATCTTTTGAATAAAATTATACCCAATTTATGTTAAATTGTATTGTTTAGGTAAAACTTTATGTTTATTGAAGAATTGAAAAAAAGAATGCAAAATTCAAAGTAAATTGGCATGTGCTGCACAAATAAAATTATTTTAAGAATAAACTTGCATTACATAAAAAAAATTAAGGGCTTAAAAAGAAGAATTAATTTAATTTGGGGGAAATTACAAAAATCAGGTGTATAATTTACACCAATCCAAAAATCAAGGTAAAAGTTTAATTATTCAAAAATCAGGTATTTTATTTTAAATATTAAACCCAAATCATTTCAAACCCTATTCCATCTATAACTCTATCCCTCTCTTCACCATTTCTCTCACCCTTCCCCACCTCTCTCCCCATTCCCCTCCCTAGCAACGTCAGCAGCGCCTCGATGCCGCTGTGAATCGCAGCAGCGATTCGCACCGCTTCTACGATTCACAACAGCATCGCTGCTACGATTCACAGCAGCAGTCGCTGCTGATGTGAATCGCAACAGCGGCGCTGTCGGTGGGTGTGTGAAGTTGTGGTGCGCCTGATGTGATTCCCAGCGCTGTTGCCGTGTGGGTTCAAATACGGGGCTACTGCTGGCAGCCGGCGTCAGTGTGTGTGTGTGAGGTTGTGGTGGTTGTTGGTTGCGACTGTGTGTGTGAAGTGTTGTGTGGTTGTGGCAGTTGTGTGTTGGTTGCGACCGTGTGTGTGTTGGTTGTGACTGTGGTGGTTGTTGGTTGTGACTGGTGGTTGTTGGTTGTGACTGTGGTGGTGTTGTGGTTACGGTGTGTGTGGTGTGGGTCTATGGGTGTGTGCTGTGGTTGGCGACAGTGGTGATTGTGGCAATGACGACGGGATGAGGAGTGTTTGTAATTTTGGTTTCGTGACTAAAAATATGATATGTGACCTTAAAATTAGATAATCTGTGACCAACCATTTTTTTATCTACGACCTAGAAATTATATAATCTGTGACCGTAAAAAATCTGTGATTAATTAATTTGGAAATATGTGACTGTGTGACCTATAAAATTTGATCTGTGACCAACCGTAAAAAATCTGTGACCAATGAATTTGGAAATCTGTGACTGCGTGACCTATAATTTTGATCTGTGACCAACTAATTTTGAAATCTGGGACCAACGATTTAATTGTGACCTATAAAATTTTTGAACTGTGACTGCCGGAATTTGAACTGTGACGGTCGGAATAATTGTCGGAATCGGAGCCGTCGCCGAAACGATCGTCGGAGAAGAGTGGTGGTCGGAATGGTAAGGGGTGGTGGAGGTGTGGTGTGTTATATATATATATATATATATATATTATAAAGGGGGGCACGTACAAAGAATCCGGAGCCATTGGAAAAAAAAAAGAAAGAAAGAATACGCAGCAAAAGGGAGAAGCCGACAGAATTAATTAGAAGAAAAAACGACAGCCACGGAGGAAAAACAAGGACTTCAATTGTTTCTCATTCATGCACAGAAAGGCGGCTGGAAGGGAGAAAATTTGATTATATATATACACATACATATACATTCACGCATCGCACAGTCGACTTTTGTGTGAAATTGAGTGTTGTCGATACACACACTAAGGGGAAAACATTGGAGAAAAAGACAAAAAAGAAAAGAAGAAGAAAATGAAAGGAAAAGAAATAAGACCGCTTATATCAGAAATTTTTATGTTTCGTTAATTTTTGGTGATATTTTTCCAGTTTTGCGTGTTTAAATTCAAAGTTATGAGTGACTAAATATTTTTATTGTTGAGATTGATGACGTCGTAGCTTACGGTTTTTCTTATATGTTTAATTTCAAAATTTTCGTGCTATTTTGTTACTTGTTAATTAATTATTGTGTGTTTAATATTTTAATTGTTTGTACAATAATTAATTGATTTAGGAATAATATTGAAACCGATAGGTGATGTATAATTTTAGCTCGTGCAATAATTGACATAGACATTATAAGAGATCGAGAGATAATTATAAGTTATGCGTTTTTTGTTGAATTCCTATAGATTAATGCGTTCATATGTGTGTGAATTTATATAGAGATATAGTAAGTTCGGACATATGAATAAGATTAGTGTTGCTTGAGAGATATCATTAACTACATTAGGTTAATTCGATCGTTGGTATGTACGAAAATGGTTGAATAAATTGGAATTAAATGTATGATAAATAATATAAGTAAAACCGAAAATCCTAACTATCTAATCACATAAACTTAACTAAAATTTTAATTTGAGTTTGTTATTTTATTTAATAGTTTGTTATTTTATTTATTAAAATTTCACTTAAAAAATGATTTGATTTGATTATTTGTTACTATTTTAATTTTAATTGAAGTTAGGTTAATTTAAAACTTTATAAGAGATAATAATCTCCGTTGAACGATATTCGGACTTAATAAATTCATTTTATTACTTGTCATGATCTGTACACTTACAAAATCTCACAAACAATAATAATGACAATTAAGTATGGTGTGTTTCAAAATCCTACCACTTAAAATCAATTTTGTCATCGAAATTAAAACATACCAAATAAATAGGGGTTCTTGGTACATATTAAAATTTCATATTCTCATAGTTGTAGAAGTCAACAACAAATATTTAAGAATTGTATTAAAAACTGTAAGAATTCACAGCATTCTTTAACATAAATTTCGAGTCAATAAACTTACTCGAAATGATGAATTTCAAGATCTTTTGATGGTTGAATCACCTTGCATTCCAAATCTCCAACAATCTGCATTTCTTGTTCTCCAATTTTTCCAATCTTGATCACAATGGAAGGGGATTATTATCCACAATCTAAGTGACAATTTTTGTGAGATTTCATATCCAAAATATGGTTTTAAGGACTTTCCAATTTTGGTGTAAATTTTCATACGAATTTTCCCTTTATATTTCGTGTCATCTTTTTCCCTCTTTTTCAAATTCATAATCATTGGAGGTTATAGGGAGTTAATGGTGATTTGGGAGTTGTATGTTTGAATTTCAAGTTCAAACTCTTTCCAACCCTTTTAATAACTTGTGGGTCGGGTCATCCCACACGGGCGACCCACGACCCGTATTTTTTCTAACATCTCTCACTCACACATGATGAGTTTGATCCGAACCACAAGGTACAACGAATGTCACGCATTAGATCTTTCTCAAGATCTATCTTACAAAACTCATACGACAAATAGATCGTGCGACCAGCGAGTAACATTAGAGCTCACAATATTATAAACATGTTAGGGATATATAGTAGCTCAACTAGAGGAACATTACATCTCGTTATACCCCAAACTCATTTTCAACATCAATTCAAGTATTTCAGATCCCTCAAATATTTATCGAACATACTTGAACCCCACATCATATCATTGTATTCACAATTATGTTTTATACCCTAAATGGTTAAACACAATTGTCCGACCAGTGAATCTAAATAAAAATGTTGGTCAAAATAGTTTTCCTTTCCCATTTGAATCCTTCAACTTTAAATCAACTACTTTCCTAGACATGTCCCATCAAATCGAGTCAATTACTGTTATTGACAATATGCTAAAGTAGTAACACTGAAATAAAATCTCAAGAAACTGTCAAAAGTTATAAGGGCATATATGATGTTATATAAACCTCAAGGTCTCACACAATGAGGAAGCAGGGATCCATTCATTCATTTATCCATTATTGGTCGTAAAAGCACACGTGGTATGAACAAGCACTACAATGTTTTCTTCCATTCTTAGGGTGTATGTCATATCCTTTATAAACAAATAACACCGTACAAATCCTAGTTCAGGTATTCCCTGATACCTAACTTGAATTCTCCTTATGTTCATTCATCTAGACAATCTCAATCGAGAACTCAATCGACTACTAAATAGGTTTAATGGATAACAAAATCCATTTCAATTACTTGTTGTAATCTCATCTTAATATCTTATCAAGGTGACTGGATCACATACACAATATGATCACTTTGTCTCATCTCAGCACGCCTCAAAGTATCTAAGGCGATTGTTCGTGTGAGTGAACCAATCTCAACCTGTTTGACATACTTTATATGTGCATGCAAAATATTATCTCGTAATCTCAAGAATAGATTACACATGAACTCAAAGTTCATCTATGGGCATATAAAAATCAGTCAATAGTTTTATGATACACTAAGTATCATATTTTACGTAATTTCAAAGATTCGAAATTACCGACAAGTACATCTCTAAATATTTTTAGAGTATGATTACAGACCATCATTTACGAAGATATATTGTAAAGACACTTTCTTTGCTATTGTTTATCACAGAAACACTATCGAGTGTTTAGTTCCATCATGATATTTGAGATCATCAACACATGAGATAATTGTATAACTATTATAGATCTCATATTCACAACTAATATCATTAGATGTCCAATACATCTATATCAAACATTTTCTTCAGCAGTCAAGTTATATACTACAAGATATGTTTCTTGCTACTCTATGTAGTAAGATTGCACAAATCTAATAACTATTTGTGATCGACTAACTGTCATCATTAGTCGATATTGAATATATATTTCAATCACAAGTTATTCATTCTACAACAAATAGAATAACTGACAACAACACTCTTGAGGTATCCAATATCCTTTCTAAGAACAACATCGATACCTTCTGACTATATCCATGGCATGACAAATATTAGGGCAAGTATACATTATAGCATACTTGTAGCTCCTAATCGTACTAAATATGGTCATCTGGATATTTCTTTGTGCACTTATGAAGCCCTTGAAAATAAATGAAGACTCATATGGTCACCTTTCGACATAGAAATATCAACAGTGTAGCAAATTCCATAGTTAAAAAAATATTGTAGAATCATTATGGTAGATAACTCTTGTGATAGAGAAACAAAACTAGAATAATTTTTTTTTTAACACAAAATATACAATTTGTTAAACTCATGTCCTTCGTCTCAAAAAATAAGGACAACCATTTCAAAATTGTCTCAATACACTCCTTCTCATGCTTAGTCAATATAGTGTTATCAACATCAAAATTAGAATTACAACCTACTATTAGACTTTTACATAAATACAATGATTTTTATTTACATGATGAAAATTTTATATCAGATTTAAACCCTTTTAAAACTCAAGTACCACTATCAAGATAACCGCATTAGGCTACAAGTGTAACTATAGAGTTACCACAATACTATACAAGCCTTCAACATGAAGCCTACAAATCGATTCATATAGATCTCTTCAATTAATTCTCAATTGAGAATGAAATACAGTCTCAAAGTCTATTTGGTGTAATCTAAATTTAAACACACTATCATGGTTAGTATCAGCATATAGAAGTGAATCTCACTGCTAAGAAAAAAATTTATCAAACTCAATATACTCATATTGAGTCTAACATTTCTCTAAAAAAATGAGATTTATTTATCATAAACTCATTAGTCTTCCATTTAGTTTTTAAGAACCTAAATGTTCTCAATGTCCAATTAGAACTTCCACCACATCTCAAATTAGATTGAAATATTGTACATCATATATACTTCCATCACTTTCCTCAAATTTCTCCACTAGTTTCTAAACCAATAATCATTGAAATTAAATAGCTCTTAGATCCCACTCGGAACCAAAATTCACAAAAAGTGGATAGTTCTTTGATAGTTTCAACTCGGATAGATAGCTCCCACTCGGAATCAAATTACACCCACTTGACTCAGAAGTTTAAATCAACTTTTATGTATCCAAAAACTGATTTATAAATAATATCAATTTCAATAATATTATTCAAAATTCTCTCTCTTACTAAGAAGGAAATGTCAAATGTCACATATTGTGACCCAATATTCATTCAAAAACTCACTTAAGTACCTTTTTGGACTGTTATGTCTATCTCAGAGATTCATCTCGTTTTTAATAGACTCGTGTTCTCAAATTCATTATCAAAAACTTACATAATCAATTATGAGTTTAAGACAACCCATATTTGATTGTCCTCATATCCAAAGCTTATACAATTTTGAAAGTACTAATTTAGAAAAAAAAAACTCCGTTAATTGATACGTTGTAGTTAACCAACAATCTTTCGAAAAGCAAATACGTGAATTGGATTGCATATCTCAAACTTCATCATATTTAGTTATATTCCATCATTCTACACAATACACCATATAATTATTGGTGATTAAGGAATAGTCAATCAAATAATGATCTCTTTTATTACATAGATCACCCATATCTCGTGATATAGATTCATGCTATTAAATAATTCTCAAAGTCTTCACTTCCACAATCTGATTTTCTACTCCACTTCAGAGAAGTCTAAATAAATACAGTATTTTCAACTTAAGAAAATTAGAGGCACAACTGAAATGCATGAATCCATCTATAAATGTAATGAAAATATAAAAATTCATATCATCTCTCAAGAAATTTGAATGGATTTACTCAATTGAAGTTTAGCTCTTACAACTGTGAATGATTTTCTCAATACAAAATCTCAAGTCATTGCACAAATATCCAGAACCATAATTAAATATCACCACTATGAGTACGAGCAGAAATACTACGTATAAGTTCAAGTTAGAAATCACTCTTAGAAGAACAACTGAGATCAAGTTTACTAAAGTCTTTGATACTATCTTAATATCAAATGGGAGGACTGTTTCTCCACTTTGCAACACTAAGTTGCAGTATCAATCATATAAGCTTCCACTTCATCTTCATTATTTGTATAAATCTATTTTGTATCAAGTCAAGGACTCGACAAAAGAATAAGATACTTCCTGATCTCATATAAAGTGAGTTTCTAACCCTTGAATCCACTATCCACATAAGATAAGATCCAACATGTATAGTGTTGACACGTAAACAACACTAAGATGAATATATTCAAGTGCAATATCCTTTAACTTAACCACTTTCAAGCTAAGAGATTCAAAACATATGGTTGAAGCACTTGAACCTTTACAACATTGATGATCTACCTGATCCACTTTACTTACTATCCGATATGTTCTTCTTGGTCCATTTTCTAGTCTCTCTATCTATCCCTTTTGTTCTAGCTCATTTAATGCTTAAGATCCAAGTCTTATGCAAATTAGAACATTGATACACAAGTGTATTCTCGAGACTTAGCAACATCAAGTCGCATGTCTTTTAACTCACATAGCGGATAGTTTCAATGGAGAAAATTGACACTTCAATTAGTAAGCCATATTGACATTCAAAATTTTCATCTGTTAAAAAAGAGACTAGTTTGAACTTACTATTCATCTAAAAAAATGTGACCAACAAAAACTGTCAACTTTATGCTAATCGTCAAGTCACATTCGAGAAAAAAAATCATTTATAACATAACTTAACAATTTAAATGTTCAAGCAAAAGAATCTATATTTTCTCATACTTAACAAAGTTTCGATCTTTATTCTCTAGAGTAGTATGACCTACATAAGGTCTTCTATTGCGTGGTTGATGCTATCTAAACATCATGTCCTTCTAATACACTCAAAATCTTATTATGTCAAATGTTATTGCATTTAGCTTATCACATTTATTAAGGTTAACTACTATAGATTTTGATGTCATGATCTATCAATTTTTAGAAACATTTTATTCTCAACCAATGCCCATTTATGCACATTCAATTTTGCATAAATACAAATTAACATATACGATAGTTCAACGTTAGGTATGAAGTTGAAAGTTCACTATGTTCCCAATCATCGTCCGCAATCCTATTGTTTCACTTTCATAAACTTAATTTCATAATGCAGAATTTTATTATTTCTAAGTGATAATTACATCAATTCTTCCAACTTGAGAAATCCCACTCAGTTGGTGAATCAAACAGTTCAAGGTAAGATTTTATCTAAATGTTTCAATCACCGAACTATCACTCAACTAACAGTTCATAGGTCTAAATAAGAATCTCACTAATTCTACCGACCTTAGCATTTATAACAATACATGAATTAACGATATCATGTATTCAATTAGATAATTTCATAATATGAAATAAAAGCATAAATATGCACGTTTATCCAATTATGACATGTATCATGTTATAACAAATTAATTCTTCCAGAAGATAACTTCAATTATAATCCAACAATAAAACTAACATCACTTAAGTTTTATTTTACAAAACATCAATCTCATTTAAATCTCTATTGCAACACGGTTCCAACAAATAGGAAGTGATATCAGACTTCTCATATTCTTCTTATCACCAAAAGATTATGTCCAAAAATATTCACGTGTTCCACATTATGTCATGTTCCAGATCCATTTACTTATATCGTTAAGTACAGAACATTTTAACAAGTTCTATAACTTATGCTTTTCTAGTATTCTCTCTAAAGATGCTAAAAGTGTACATATAATCAACCATATCTGATCGAGTACAAAATTAAAAAACAAGTCACAATGGATCACATAACCTAATCAAGACCCACACAATTCATGAACGTATATAAAACGTGATATTTTAAGTATTTTTTTCATTTTAAAAAAATGAAACACTTAAAAAAAAAAAATAACTCCCACTAGGCAAGTACCACTTAACAAGTATTCTTGATTTTTATAAAATATTTCATAATTTAATCAAGCCCAAAAAATATTTTCAATACTAGAATAAAAAAAAAAAAATTGATTTTCTGAAAATTAATTTTAATTGCACATAAAAATCAAGAATATTTTAAGGATCCAATTGAAATTTTCAAAATTATTATTGGAATAATCAACTTTCAAAAAAATAATTTTAGGACCAATATGCAACATGCAATTCTTCAAACTGCATTTGGAATAATCAACATTCAAAAAGTGTGGGGACCAACATGCAATTTTCGAAATTGCATTTTGAATATTTAAAGGACCACTATGCAGTTCTCTCAAAATTGAATTTGGAATCATTCACTTCCACGGCAACAGTTCAGGTTTCTGTCATTTTTTTTTTCATATTTCTATCAAACCATACCAAATGGTTACCATGAAATATAGTGTGGAAGAAGTTATCATGTGATTAAGTTTCGGGTTTTACCGATTTTAAAAATCAGATTTTCATCTAAAATTTCGAATCCTCATAACTTCTTCATTTTAAGTCCAAAATTCGAGTTCTTTATATGACTGGAAAGCTTATGAGAAGATCTTTCTAACAATACTAATCTTACTGCATGAAGATGAACGAGCAGATGTCAGTCAATATTTAAAATTTCTGCAATTTTATTTAGGGTTTCGTTTTTCTCCAAATTTATAAAACCAAAAATTTCCAAACTTTGCAAATATAACCTACATCATATAAGGAATGTGCTGAAAAAATTTCGTGAATTTATGTTTCATATTTTATAACATGCCATTAACAATGCTTCAAATTTCAACAAAAATGACAACGTGCATTTTTCAACATAATAATTTTATTTACAGCAAGATAGTATGCAAAGGAAACAACTTTTACGGTTCTGATACTAATGTAAGAATTCACAGCATTCTTTAACGTGAATTTCGGATCAAGTAACTTACTTGAAATGATGAATCCAAGATCTTTTGATGGTTGAATCACATTGTATTTCAAATCTCCAACAATCTGCATTTCTTGTTCTCCAATGGTCCCAATACCGATCACAATGGAAGGGGATTATTATCCACAGTCTAAGTGTTAATTTTTGTGAGATTTCATGTCCAAAATATGGTTCTAAGGACTTTCCAATTTTGGTGTAAATCTACATACGAATTTTCCCTTTAGATTTCATGCCATCTTTTTCCCTCTTTTTCAAATTCATAATCATTGGAGGCTATAGGAAGTTAATGGTGATTTGGGAGTTATATGTTTGAATTTCAAGTTCAAACTCCCTCCAACCCTTTTAATAACTTGTGGATCGGGTCATCCCAATGGACAACCCATGACCCTTATTTTTTGTATTTTTTCAAACAATAACATTGGATGGCAAACTTATAAGTATCATTACGACATATATATGTACATATAATACATGTGGGCCCAAAAAATTACAGTAATACGCATTTAACACTGAGGAATATGCCTTGATCTTAAGTCGCGACAAAACTTTTATTCCCAAGCAAATTCTTTGGTCATGAGTTCCAAATACATAATTTCTTTTATTATTTTTTTTATGATTGTACTGAAAAGAACACAGTAACTCATTCATGACACTCATACAAAATATAGTAACTTAATAAAAATATAATAGCAATCAATAAATGATGAATGACAGAATTTGCATTTTTTTTCTTTAATCTATGAACTGACAATTCACAATTGTTCTTATTTTTTTTTATCAAAATGATTAAATTTCATTAACTTAGCAAAGAAAGCTAAACAAAATATTCGTGTATGAGACAAGGAAAAAAACTTTTCAACTTGTGATATTTATCGAGGTTTGTACCACTACGGGAGCACAAAATGATATTATTTGAGAATTAAAAACTTATAATTTTATGCTCTTCATGGGCAATAATACAATATTTCTTAATATATTATAATGTCATAATTTGCGTTTTTTTACGAGGAACAAAAATAATTTCTTCTAGAATAATGAGAGAATAGTATAATATTCTTCTAAAATATTGATTTTAGATTTACACTCTTCTAAGAGTAATAATACAATATATACCTCGAAGTTTATAAATTTGTGATTCTTCAACAATAACCATATAATATTTTTCAAGAAAATTAATAAATATAAAATTGTGCTACTTTCAAATCAAACACGATATTCTTTTAGAATATTGATTTGTATAAATTGATTCAAACGATTTAGGAATATTCTTTCGAAATATTTAAATATTATAATCATGTTTCGTTTCATAGCAACATTTGATTATCCTTAAAGTATATTAATTTAATGTAAAAGTATGCTTCCTCTGGAGCAATATGTCAGCATTCTTTTGGAATATTGAAATTGTAATGTCATGTTCTTCCGAAATATGTAATATTTTTCGAAACACGTGTTACTTCGAGAGCACGTTATATATTACTATCACTTCTTCAAAAGTATATGTCAATATTTTTCTAGAATATTAAAAATTATAAGTCATGCCCCTCAAGAGCAAGCAATATTCTTTTGGAATATCAATAGCATTATAAAATTGTGATACACCAAGAGTAACAATACGATTCATATCAATTTAATATAAATCATAAATAATTAAAATATGGCATACGGTAATTTAATCACTACGATTATGCAAACAATATAGAAAAATACAATATTAAATAATGATATGGTGATAATAATCACTTTAGAAAGAAAGAAATCATTATAAAATCTGGATAGAAACTAAGCACGTGATTTTTGGGCGAAAACTGAGTGCATGATTTTGAATTGTAAAAAAACCTGGACGAAAGCATAAATTTTTGGGTAACACTTATCATACATGTGTAAAAAAAATATTACCTTTTGACGAATTCGTTCGTGATACGAGGAAAAATCATAAAAAAAAAAAAAAATTTGAACCCTTTTTTGTTTCTTCCTAGAGAATATTAGACTTTGAAAAATTTCAGCTATCGTTATGATAACATATAATAAACTAGAGATGATATAGAGAAGTGAATAGATTTTCAACAATACATTTTTTAATAAAATAATATTATATGTAAACTCAAAATTATTTCTCACTTTTAACTACACATTTTTTTTTAAAAAAAATTACTATTTCAAAATATATTTTTCTAAAAACTTCATTTAAATGAAGCCCAAAGGCCACAAACAACGGCTTCATGTGATTCTCAGCTTTTATCAACTTTCAACCATAAATTTCATCAACTTTATTAAAATTTAATAAAAATCTAAAATTTAGCTAAAGTAAACAAAGGCTTCATCATAATATTTGTTACGTGCTAAAACAATTATTGCACACAAGGAGACGTACCACAAAAAGAATACATTAAGGGTCCGTTTGATTGCAAAGGTGGAAAATGGGTGGAAAGAAAATGTTTTACTGGGAATTGAAATGCTTAGAATTTGTTTTACTGGGAATTGTAATTAAGTGTGTTTGATTGGTATAATTTTCCACCTGAAAAATGTTGAAAGTTTGGTGTCCGTTTGACTTCATTTTTTATAGAAATTGTCCATTAAAATGATAATATTTTCTACCATTGAGTCTAGAATTTGTTCCAATTACCAAAAAGTAAAAAAAAAAAAAAATTTAAACAATTAGAAAAAAAAATCATATTCATTTGACTTTGTTTTGTATAGAAATTGTCAACAAAAGTGAAAATTCTTTTTGCAATAGTTAATAGAATTTGTTGCCATTGCTTAAAAAAAAAAAAGGTGGAAAATGTTTTCCCACCTAATAGGTGGGAAAACAAAATCAAGCTTTTGTGCATCAAATGATTATACCTAGAAAATAGGTGGAAATGGATTCCCTGGAAAAGAAGACGCATCAAACGGCTGAAAAGTGGGAAAATGGAAACGAATTCCATTTTCCCTAGAATTCGTGGCGTATCAAACACACCCTAAGTACTAGAGTGTCCATAAACAGTTGCAACGAGGCAGTGATGCCCCCCATTAAAGCATAAAACATCTCGGACACTGTAGCACCCTCTAGCTGCAAAATGCACATAACCATAATACTTGGATTAAGGACAGCGGGAAGCATTACCCCCAAAAGATGGAAACAAAGATTGGCTCAGCATCGGACATATATATTATTTTAAGTGCACATTTTGACATAATAAGCATGATCTTACATGTAGGAATGACAAAAGAGATGTCGGCTTGGGCGGCTCGGGCTAAGCTCCATTTTGAGGCGTCGGCTCGAGCTCGGGCTAGCCCGTGGCCCATATGAGCCTGCCTATAAAAAAAATTAAATTTTCTGAAAAGGCAATTATTTCAGGTAGCTATTTAAGCTGCATGCAGGCAGCCTTTATATATATATATATATATAAACCCGAGTCTAGCCTCATTTTTTTGGTCGGGCTTTTGCTCGACTCGGCTTGGGTCCAAAAAGCTCGAGCCGAGCCCGAGCTTCGAGTTTCGGTTCGTGACTCGACTCGTTGATATGGCTACTTAGATTCAAACTCATGCATTTACATAAGAATTGCATGACATGTTTCTTGAAAAGGCAAAATTCAGCAAAAAGATTTTGAAATTTGGGCTTAATTATGACTTCTAGTGTAATGGTGAGAATGCCAACTCATCAAAATGTTATAAACAAAGACAGTAAGTTGGATTTGATGAAACATTTTAGTCTATAGCCATGCTAAAGTCCATTTGGATTTTACTTGTAATAGTTGCATACCATAACTATAAGTTATGACAAATGGATGTCAAAACTGCATTCATTGACAGGAACTTACAAGAGGAAGTGTACATGACACAACCCAAAAATTTTGAGTCCAAAGAAGCCAACAAGGTATGAAAGCTTGGTGAATCCATATATGGATTAAAGCAAGCCTCTAAGAGCTTAAATCTTCGCTTTGATAAGACAATCAAAGGGTTTGATTTTATCAAGAATGAAGATAAATCATGTGTTTACAAGAAGATAGTGGGAGCATTGTTGCATTCTTAATATTATATGTATGAGACATATTATAGGAAACGACGTCTTTGTATTTCAATTGTTGAAATTATAGTTGTTAAATAATTTTTCGTGACGGATAGAAGTAACTTGATCTATAGAGATAGATTTAGAAGATTGCTTAACTCATCTCAATCTATATAGATAAAATCTTGAGAATATTTTATATGGAGAAAATGAACTGAGAGCTCATGGATACACTGATGCTAACTTCTAGTCGGACTAGAATGATATCATATGTCAATTAGGGTATTGGTTTACTCTTAAGCGGTGTGTTGGAAATGTTCTAAATATGAAATATCGTTAATTACATAATAGAAGCCTTATACATCATTGCTTTAGAAGGCAACAAAAGTTGTGGTATGGATCAGGAAGCTCATTAATGAACTTGGTGTAGTTCCTAACATTGTTGATCACATGTTTCTGTATTGTGATAATAATGGAGCCGTCGTGCAAGCGAAAGAACTAAGGTCTCATTAATGATCCAAACATGTGTTAAGGTGATATTATCTTATTGGAAAGATAATACTTTGAAATGACGTAAAGAAAGAACGAATTCTCACAAGTTATTAAATTGCAGATCCACTGACAAAGAGTTGTCGCAGTATTAACATGACCGTCATGTAGACTCTTATGATATAAGATACATAAGTTATTGAATCTAGTGCAAATGAAAGTTTGTAAGTGTTATGTCCTAATAATCGATGCATATTTATAGTAAGATTTAATATTTAATTTGAATTAATATTCTAATAAATTAAATAATAGAATCCGTAGATTCAAGTCTTGGTGATTTGTTAATCACAAAGAGTTGTGATGTAAAATACATATTACATATAACTGAATCTTAAATCGTCTGTCACTACAAGAAAAAAGGTCTTTTGCAATATGCAAAATGCAAGATTCATCAATTGCATGTTGCTAAAAGGGGTCTATGAAAACATTCAGCAAGTGCATGTTGTTATTGGTTGGCAAAATTGAGTTTTGACAACGTTTTTTTAATGAATGTCGCAAAAAGTTGGAACTCTACGGCGACATCAAAGCCCACAACGTGTACCCCGAACGCTGCAATGGCAACGTTTTTCGTGCGTTGCCATAGGCTGTTTCTGGTATAGTGTGTGGTCATATGTAATAACGAAATACGATATTACTATTACAGATAGACCATCACGTATGATTTTCTTACTTGTGAAGTAAGTAGTTGATCTCACAAGCTAAAGTGTAGTGACATGTGAATGAACATGTGAATGTTTTGTTATAGAAAAAAACATGAAGACCCGCTGAGAGATTCCACATGGATAAATATTTGAGTGTCAGTGGTTAATCTCTAACGTTCAGTAGTAGAATTGGTTTTTGACTTGAGATCATCATAGTACCTTATATGAGGACAGTTGATAAGGGCATTTTTTATACGTTTATTTTGGTTCACAAACATGAATAATTGTCGATAAACATTCGGAATAGAGCTTAATTTGTGTGAATTGTGTTTGTAGGGCAACAATGAAGATCATGGTGGAAATTAGAAGAAAAGTAGAGAAAATGGGCCAAAACGAAGGAAAACAAAAGTTCAGGGACCAAAATGTAAATAATCAAAAGATGACCCTATGCCAACTCAAGAGCGGACATAAGCTTAATCATACATTGAGGAATGCATGGGATGATTGGAGGACAAGAATGAACAAAAGAGGTCAAAACAAGAGAATAATGAAGTTGGAGGACCAAAATGAAGATATGTGATAGTTGTTTGTACCATGCGGCCGCAAGGTGTATCTTCCATGCGGCCGCAAGCAAGGATGCAGGGAAAAATTTTGGAAAAAAAGTTACTCCTTGCGGGTGCAAGGAATTTGTCCTTGCGGCCGCAAGGAAGAAATTCGACGCGATTTTTCTGGTTTCCTTATTTGACTCCAACACGTATGGTAATGATTCTAGGGCGACTATAAAAGCTAAAATACATCCAAAAACTAGGGTTATGCCTTCCTAGAGAGAAAAACAACCTTTTTGGAGCAAGAACGAAGGCAATGACGAAGAATTTCACTCCAAGATCCAAGATTTCAAGCTTTACATTCAAGAATTGGGTGATGTCTTCTCCTAAATATTTTCTTTGTTATTTTAATTTATTCATGCTAGGCTAGGTTTTTAATTGTACTAGGTGAACGATGAACCTCGTATTGTGAACTTTTAATTTCTATTTTGCAATTTGATATTTAAACACGTTTGATGGATGTTGAATGATTTATATACACTTTCTTGTCTCTACAATTATATGCGCAATAGTTGTATGAGTTTGGGTGATTTATTTTATGCATTCGAAAGAAGGGAAATAGATTCTACAAGGTATAAATCATCGTAAGGTCCGATAGGGGATAGAAATATACCGCTATGCTTTATGTGAATCTCTAAGTGTTTACAAAACGTCATGCATTCTTTTATATTGCATTTGTCATAGAAATATAGTCAAATGGTATATTAGAATAGGTTCAATTCTACTCGAAAGAGATTATTGAATAAGTTAGAAACATTGATTCTTCAACCAATTCCTCGTGTTGTCAAATTGTGAAATAGGAGTTACAAAGTGAACTTGCTTGGTGATTCGGGATCCTAGTACGCTTTTTCATACATTAATTTCATCAACCTTTTGCATTCGACATATTCTTGCATTTAATCATAATTTTAGTTTAATTCACGTAGTAGTCATAGCTTCATCAAAAATCACACGAACAATCATCTTGAGTTTAATAGATTCGGTTAAGGTCGAGATAATAATAATCACGTTAAATCAATCCTCGTGGGAACGATACTCGAAATTCTAGGATTTCCACTTTATTACTTGTCAACGAACCGTGCACTTGCGGTGATTTAAATTCGAAACATATTTTCGTGAACAACAGTCATACTTTGGCGATATTGGACGTTGCTCTGCCAATGGTTGTTAATATGACATCGTTTGGGTATGTCAAGACACATATGAAAGTTGTGAATGATCAATAGATGATTCGTCACTCTTAGATAGTAAGAGATTATGATCTGCATTTTATCCAGTTAAGTTGATAATGAAATCCTTGGTCAAGGTGAACTCATAAGTCGAAAATGAGTTTTCGACTTACATTGACTTAACAGTGGAATAAAAGATATGATTGATAATTGAGATTGACACATTCCATATCTCATAATTGATCGGGTCATATTGACGAAGGGATTATAATTTCAGGTGAAGGAACAAGTTTGGTTTTGTTATATCACGTGACATTTTTCGTAACATGTATTGCCATGACATATTACTAGATATCAATTTAGGACGACGGATGTGAATTGATGATAAATTAAATGTGGTAGTTTAATTAATCAATTTTGATTAGATAAAAATAATAATTCACGTCGTTAGATATCGTGATTAGGAACCTAATGGGCCACACACAAAAGAGCATCAAAAGAACGAGATTTACTAATTAATTAATTGACAAGTGTTGGATAATTAGTTAATTGATTGGCTTATTAATAGACCCGAATCAATTAATCGGATTAATTAATTCGTGGACCAAATTTAATTAATTTGATTAATTAAATATTGGATCGGGTTAAGGGTGTGTTTGAGCCATATTATTTTGGCAGAATGTATCCTGAAATAGTAGATTGATGGAGAATGTGTGGTTGAAAAAGAAGGAAACGTTATTGATGTGATAAAAAAATATTATTTTATTGAAAATGTGTGGTTGAAAATGAGTAGAAGGATGAAAATTAAAATTTTAATGTGTACCAAACAGATGCTAAGTTTAAGAAACAGGCAAGCCCGCTTGGAGTTATATTAATAGGCTGCTAGAGTTTGAAAACTATAAGGAAAAAAAATTATTATTCTTGCTTCCATAAGAAAAGAAAACTCTAGTCGTCATTCTTATTCTCTGTGTGGATTATCGATGGAGGTTGGACAACTTGGATTGCAAATCGTGATCATTCAAGTTCAAGAAAAGCAAATGAGCTTGTGGAATTCATCAAATGTTTAATTATTATCACAGTTTCTATCTAAATACAAAGTAGATCTTTGGTGAGAATTGAAATTTGTTTTATTTTTCACCGTGCATATTAAGTAAATTCTCAGCGAATATGTTAAGTTCGGATCATGGAGTATGCAACTGAAATCTGTGAGGAGTAATGTAACGCCCTAATTTTCATACATCTTGAAGTGTTACAAAAAAAATTTCATTTACTTAAAATACAAAACGATAAATTTCTTTAATAAACAAACTATTGGAACATTCATAAATTTAATTTTGAATCATGAGATTGTGTCTTTAAAAAAATAACTTAAACATTCTCGACTAATAAATTCGATAATAATGTTTGAACAAAACAAACTACTAAGAGCCTGTTTGGTACGGCTTAAAATTTAATTAAAATTGAAAATATGGTTGTTATTGGGTCCCACCCGTCTAATAAAAGTCAACAATAACGACTATATTTTCAATTTTAATTTGATTTTAATCTCTACCAAACACCCTCTAAATTTAAAAGCAATAAAACTTAATATTTTCTTATGTCGAAATCCCTTGGTAGTCCGCTACACCATCCCATCACAACTCCAATCGACCGGAACTAGCCTGTAAAAACTCGTAAGAGTGAATATTTTAAAAAAAAACACATAGTAAGATACGTGCAGTTTTCATACGCAATTATATAACAATAACATAGACAATTCATACCACATTTCTCTTTATAGAGTATATCGGCGACCAAGCGAGATACTCATCATTTCTCATTTTGAATTCCTGAAAGATTTCACATTTCGTTATGTCGAACCAGAAGGTCCATTGGTAATTCATGCATAAATTATTGAACATAAAAGTATAAGGAAACAAATCACTTGCACAAAAGTATTTTACATTGATTGATCAAACGAGCTTTTGAAAAAAATGTATTAGAAATTTACAGCTCTTTATATGAAAGCTACCGTATAAAATTTCTTTGATGGTGAATTGTGTGATTATTGCACACTATTTATAGTTGAAATTCTCAATTGAGTTTGTATACAAGTAGCATTTAAAACAATGTATATAATAAGGAATTTGGATAAGAATTGAATTTCAAAAATAGATTTATGATTACTTTTAAACTTTATCAAATTAAGATTGCAATCAAAATCTATCCAATTCACGAAAGGATTATCATTCTTAAAATTAACATTTATCACTTTATCGATACATAATTATTTGGCTCAAATAAGTTAGGAATTTAAAACATATTTTATTTTAGTTCTCATTTTTATATAATATACTATATAAAACAAATAAAATCTTATTTCTGAAATCTTCGAGGTGTTACAAGTAAGATGGACATGGACTCGCCCAAAGAGCTCAACATTCTTTCATCTTCCTCATCTAACGAGGCTATGGTTTGGGGTTTACTAAGGTTAATATTTGCAAGGAGAAGGTTAAATGAACGATAACTTTTATTTTAGAAGCTCTATTGTGAAGGACTAAGGTCTTGATCCGTGTATTCGAATCCATTTAGTTGTGCTTAGTGTTAGAGCTTTATATTTGATATGACAATAACCGTTAGGTACCCCGTACCCTCTATCTATTGGTTGAGTGTCTTTAGTTAAAATCTTATGTTTTATACGAGATTTGAAACTAATTATCATTTGTTTTTACCCTCTCCCTTTTATGTATTAGTTCTTTGTACATAGACAAGAAAAAAATAGTATTCATACATACTAACACAGTAACACTTATCATTTTCATATTTGAAATTAGTTTACAATTGACTGAAAATTCATTTTTAGTCGAGTCGATTATATTAAAGAAACCTAGATTTATTTAATTTTTTTCCTCATTTTTTGGGGTCAAGTTAAAAACTGTGAAAATCATTCGATGATGTTTGAGGATGATTTATGAAGATGAAGTTTGAGATGAAGCTGTTAAATTAATTAGCATGTCATCAAATCTGTTATGTTGTTTGACGAGGTCCAAATGGATTGTCGATACAAACGCATACATTAGTTCTAATTACTGTTCAAGGACCTAATTACAGTTAGGGTGAAAGTTGTGACAAACGCATACATTAGTTTTAATGGCTATCTGACATCGTACAAATAGAATGGTGTAATTACTATTAAATTGAAGTTAATTTCGAAGTTTAGTGACCGGCACCATTCTCCTGTATAATGAAATACCAAACCATCCCAAATGCGCACTCTAGTAGATCTAGCTATGTTCGGCTAAAGTGAGCTAGGATCTGCTTAACTTAGCTTTTCTCTAGAAATATCATCATCCAAGGCCTAAGGCCACGCTTCATTTTCCATAGACGAGAGAAACCAACTCCCTGCCATACAGAGAGAACAGATATGGGAAGCACAATTGCCTTAATCTACACACCGAATTTCTACAATAACACCCATTACTGCTTCAAATGCTTAAGCCCAATTCCAGTTCAACTTCCAGTATTTTCTTTTCACGTCAATTGCAGGAAATCCAAGTTTTTGAGCTTGTCAAACAGAAAAAGTTTCAAGAAACTTAGCACTATTGTTTTCTCGGCCACGGAGAAGCAGCAAGAATTGAGTAGCGGCGGTTTAAATGGTTCTGGCCCAGCTATTGATGATAAGCCTGGTAAATGTACTCCCATTGGATTTTGTATTTTCTTCCGATTAATTTTTCTTTCTATGGATACTCTATTTG
This sequence comes from Fraxinus excelsior, assembly GCA_019097785.1. NCBI lineage: Eukaryota > Viridiplantae > Streptophyta > Magnoliopsida > Lamiales > Oleaceae > Fraxinus > Fraxinus excelsior. Next base: position 20,331,383 of record CM032629.1, on the reverse strand, counting down.
AGAGAGTTTTTTTTGGGTTTCTTGAAATCAATTGGTTTTACTTGCCGATACTTAGTGTATTCATGCGTTGCCTGCGTTTCTCATTAATTGGTTTGATATTATTTGTTGTTCCTGTAATAACTAGAGAGCATATACTAAATAGACTTAATAGACACCAACTTTTATTGTTCCATGCTCAACGAATTCATGTTATTTCCTTAGGACATACTTTGCTGACGGTATTGAGAGTTATCTTTTAGGATTTTCGTCCAGCAGCTATTCGCCGGTCGATCATGGCCTTTAAACAGGGTTGCAAATTTTGAATAGGAAGGGTGTGAAAATCAGATGAAAGGTTATGATAAGGATAAAAAAAATGCAACTTCTTTCTCAGAATATAATCTTCTATTTTTCTTGTATTTTTTTATCATGAAAGGTATTCTGCTGATACATTATGATACTTATGATCTATTAGTAGTATTCCTTGGTTTTTAATGGCGAAAGATAAAGATCCTTTTATTGTTATCATGGTCAGTAACAATAATGTCTGAGACCACCACAGGTGTTGTGGTGTGGCATGATTGGAATTTCTTACAATTACATCTTATCATATTTATTGGAACTCTTGAAAGGGATGTTAAATGATTCGTGAGAACTTAAACAATGTCTTTTATGTATGATTTCGTTGCATAAATTCCTAAATATCAACCAGGTTCACCGTTTGCGTGCAAGGTGTAAGAATGATGTATAGGGTTTAGTTGCCTCATTACGCTAGCCTCCCACTTACGTCAGAAGTCAAGAAAATTAGAATTTCATTCAGCATATTATTGCTGTGTCCATGGGTACAATACTTCCAACAGCTGTTTTGAATTTAATTTTGTGGAAATTTGAGTGATGAAATTTACATGCTTAAATATTCTGCAGCTTTTATTTGTAGACCCATATTGATGGATCAGCATAAAGAATGTTTTAGGAGCTCGAAGGGAGCCATGCATTTTTGTCCAGTGCCTACTCTGCATCAAATAACAAAATAAAAAAATAGAGAAGAAACATAGGGCTTTTGTGTTATATTTGTGTCCAATTTCTATGTGCTGATTTCCATCTATCAAATGATGTGGAGGTGGTAGCAAGTTTATTGGGTCCCGATATTTACATCGATGCTGCATTGTGGAACACTTCCCTTTTTTTTTTTTTTTTTTGAATTGTTAGTTGCTATTTTATTTTGGTTAAAAGTACTATATCAAGTATTCAAGATTCTAAAATACATATGTATTATGGCATCCTAGATTCTAGTGGTGCAGGAGAAAATATATTTCAAAATGATCGGCCAGATAATGGAGGAAATGCTATTTATGATTTCCTTTATCCTAGCCAAGAGCTCCTTCCAGATGATAAAGAAATGACTATATTTGATCATTTAGAGGAGTTGCGGCAAAGAATCTTTGTCTCAGTTTTGGCTGTCGGAGCTGCTATCATGGGATGTTTTGCATTTTCCAAGGATCTCGTTATGTTTCTCGAATCTCCAGTTAGAGAACAAGGTGTTCGGTTTTTACAACTAGCTCCTGGCGAGTTTTTCTTTACAACTCTAAAGGTGTTATAACATACCTTATGCTCTATCTTTAATATCTCTCCTTTCCATTCTTATCCACCATTACCAAGTAATGTTCAATTATTCACGTATTGGGAAGTCTCGTGAAGTTCTGGTTACACACTACATAAACTTAAAAAATCTTGAACAAAAGGCAGTATAGATCATCCTAAACTTGTAAGCTATTCAATTCAAAATATAACTTAGTTTTTCCTTATAATATAACTATTACAAGCTGTAAAATAGTAATGTGTGATATATGTGCATTAGTTACAAACAAATATCAGCGTCACAAAACTAGGTTTGTTATATGAAAATTTAACTGTATTTTACGTCAAGAATGGTCCATTATTTCTAAACTTAAAAGTTTAAAACCCCAGTCCTTTATGAAGAATGGTTTTCTTACTATGATTTATCAAAAGAATTAAAAAAAAAAAAAATGTATTGTTATTTTCTTATTCTACATATGCACATAGGATTCTGGAAAAGGTTTGAAATAGTCATCATTTTTTTCAGTGTTGAGAAGGAACATTTACCGTATTTATCAATTGCTCCTCTTAAGCTGGTTGTAGCTTGTATTCTTTTCTTCATGGAAGGAGTTCGGGTGCTTAGGCTTTGTGATCTGAACTTTATAACTCAAAGACTTGTAACACAAAAAATCACCCCTTCGACTTAGTGTCTTCTCCGATGAAACCTCCCCAAAAATGGATAATTTGAACACCAAAATTCTATCTCTCATGGATGAGAAATAGTGTATAAAGAAGTGCTTCGAATCATTACTATTTGACTCATAACTGTTTTAAAAAAGTCAGAGGTATTTTGAATTGTTTGTTGACACGGACAAAGTCATGGAAAACCTCTGAAATTATTTTCATATTGAACCTTAGACATATAATAGTTTTGAATCATTTCTCTCTAGAAAGAAGATCTTTTGTCTCATGGTAGCCTAATAACGGTTTCACGTTTGATGCAGGTATCAGGATATTGTGGCCTTCTATTAGGAAGTCCTGTGATTTTTTATGAAATCATAGCCTTCGTTGTTCCTGGTTTAACGAAGGCAGAGAGAAGATTCCTGGGGCCTATTGTCTTTGGGTCATCGATACTTTTTTATGCTGGCATCATATTTTCTTACTATGTTCTGACTCCTGCAGCCTTGACATTCTTTGTCAGTTATGCTGAAGGGGTAGTTGAATCTTTGTGGTCTATTGATCAGTACTTTGAGTTTGTCCTTGTGCTCATGTTTAGCACTGGATTATCTTTCCAGGTAAAGTTTGTTCTTTACATGTTTTACCTTTCCACATGGATAACTTGTATATTATATTTTTGAACTGATCTTCTTTCCTTCTGTCAGAAAAATATAGTTCAATAATATTATCCATTTCCTAGTGGCAGTGGCAGTGGCGGACCCAGCACCCGGCCAGCCCTGGCGGCCGCCCGTGCTGGATCCGCCGGGAAGAATTTTTTTTTTCTTTTACTTCTGATAAAAGTTTTAGAATATATACTTGGTAATTCGTTTTAATTCCTAACATTCCTTGTAGCTCAGCTGGTTGGAGCTCCTTTTTGCATATAGGAAGTCCCGGTTTCGAGTCAATTTCCACCATTTTTATTGTGAAAATTTTTAATTCTTTAATTTGAAGTTTTGAACCAAAATCAACTGGGAAGGGAAGACTCGAAACCGCGACCACTGTTTTGAATGTTAAGGCTTTGACCACTGTGACAGACATTGGATTTGATAATAATCTTACAAGAATAATATATGTTATATTTTGGAAGGCTTAATGCAATTCTAAAAATTTGAACGGCCCATGATCTTTTTTTGAATTATACAGAACTTGGCCCCAATATCATTTGGTGAATATTGATAATTTTTACAACAAAATTATATATGTTCAATTTGAACAAAATAATAATTATATTTAAATTTTAGACATTATGTGATTTTTTTTTATTTTTTCAAAATACATTTTTCTTTTTTTCTTTCAACAACACATTTTTCAATAAAATAATATTATATTAAAATTTAAAACTTTTCCTTATTTTTAACCACATGCTATCCATTAAATTACTATCCCAAAATGCACTTTTTGCCCAAAAAAAAAAAAGGACATCAAACGGGGCTCCTAATATTTTATTGTTAACAACGGTCGACGATCCACGGCCGCCCATGCTGACTCAAAATTCTGGATCCGTCACTGCCTAGTGGATGATGGTTTGGGTAGAAGTAATAGGGTGAATGCAAATTAACAAATCCACCCCTTCCTCACCCCCCTCGGTATTTGCTAATTAGTCATTTTGGTGCTCGACAATTACCTACTAAGCTCATGATAGTTTTTGAAATCATGTTACTTGCACACCTTTAGTGTAAGTTTGTTCAACCTGTGTTACGTGATTACTTAGGGGTATTTGATTTGGATAGAAAATAGATTTTTGTTAGATTTTGATAAAAGTTAATGAAATTTGTGATTGAAAAGATGATAAAAGTTATGAGCCCCATTTAATGTTTGGTTGGAAATGAATTTGGAAAAAATGAGTTTTATGAAATGGGGGTCAAACGGGGACTTAATTCATTTTTGTGGAATGACTTTTCTAGCCAGTTATTAATTTTCCGTCGTTAGCTTTTGCATTGATGACTCTGTAACCAGTTGATAAAGAATAGATGTATTGAATTACTAACATTAAGCTCCTGTTTGAAACCCATTTTGAGGAAAAGAAAAATTTTGGAATAGTGATTGAGGTGAGAATGTGTGGTGGAAAAGTAATGAAAAGTTTTTGATTTGTGTGTAATATTATTTTATTTGGAGAATGTGTGGTTGAAATGAAGAATGAGAATGATAAATTAATGTGTGTCAAACGAGGGCTAAGTCAATTGGGTAATCGGCAGAATTAATAAACCACAAGATAGGGTGGGTGGGTGTGTGTGCTTAAATTGAAACTAACAAAAACTAAAAAGGCTATGATTATTGCATTCAAAAGACTGATGGTTCTTTTGCATTGAAAAACTCACACTCAATTGGATCAAGTCATAAGCTAAGCCATCAAATAATATGCTACTATGGTCTATGGGGAGACTAGGCTATATTTCACAGATTGGACTCAAAATTTGATAATCTCTTCCTAGTAAGAAACTGTTCCCGATCCAGGTTCCCTGGATCCAAGTCTTCTTAGTTGGGCCTGAATGGCTGAATGAAGAAGCTTGCCCAGGAAGTTGCTTCTGATGGAATCTTCTTGTACATGGTACTTTTCTTAATTGTTATTGCGTAAACTAATGGGAAAAACTTGAATTTTAAATTAGTAATTTGAATGCATGAATTTGTGGTTGTATGGTCTCGTTATGATGAGGTTCTTAGTTACAAATGCTTGTCCATTACCACTGATTATGAAATAGCGTTTTCTGTCTTAGAAAGCTATTGTATTTGGACAGTGGAAAACATACATACACATAAATTGTTCAAATGGCTCCAATGGAGATTTAGATTACTTTTCAATGTGCTTTACAGATATCACATAAGTGACGTAGTAGAAAATTGACTAAACAAATTGATGCATTTCTTTTCAACAGGTTCCGGTTGTACAGCTTCTTTTGGGACAAGTTGGTTTAGTGTCAGGAGACCAAATGTTGTCGATTTGGAGATACGTGGTAGTAGGGGCTGTAGTTGCAGCCGCTATACTCACACCATCAACAGATCCTCTTACACAAGTACTCTTAGCGGGCCCCCTTCTCGGTCTTTACTTAGGTGGTGCATGGTTGGTAAAGCTGACCGGCCGGTGATTCATATTGAAATTCATGTCGGCTAGTATAACAAAGTTCCAATGTAAGATGCCACACGAACCCCTAGAAGTATGTAAAAAAGAAATATAGTAAAGGGTATCATTTTCTAGTGTGTACAAGATTAACATATGCTGGTGAACGGTTAGTGTGTACAAGATTAACATATGCTGGTGAACGGTCAGAGTGAGTTCTAGTTAGTTGTCCTCGCAGTTTTTCTTCTGTGAAGTACTTTGGTCACTAAGGGGGCCCCAACAATGGATGCTAATTTGTAAATCTTTTCTAGTATTCTCCAAGAATTTTGCTAGATGAACATAACCCTTGACATAGGGGGTGACATAATGGCCAAATGTCACCCCCCCTATTGGTGGGTTGGCTGTCAAGACAGTCTTGACAGCCAACCCACCAATAGGGGGGGTGACATTTGGCCATTATGTCACCCCCTATGTGACAGCCAACCCACCAATAGGGGGGATGACATTTGGCCATTATGTCACCCCCTATGTCAAGGGTTATGTTCCCATAGCATGGCTCATTCTCCAAACTCAGCTACACGTTGGTGGGCACTTTCTAGAATAAGACCGAATTGAATCTAGGACAGGGTAAGTGTGCATGAGTACCTGTGTCAAGAAAGTTGGAAATTCAATATTAACGTTTATAGTCGACGGTTTAATGACTAACTTGTCTTGCAAATAAAATACACATGGATAATCATTGGGTAAAACAATCTTTCGGTTCTTTAAAGGATGTCCATGTGAGTTGTTTATTATTCGATGCATTATTATAGATCCTTGATATTCAAGTCGATCAAGTCAAAGTATAATTTTTTTTTTGGATCAACGAACTTCTGGTTTATGATAATATTTGATTTATTCATTTTTATAAATGTATCATAAATGTCATATGGGAGTGTATAGAGTTTTTCTTTTATCTGTTTTTGGCCAGATACCAAAAAAAAATTATAGAAAGGTATTCAACATTATTTATTTTTGTTGCATTGTCTCAAAATGATATCCATTGTAGCGGATATATTTAAAACTAAGCAAACTTTTTTTGGATTTGCTAGAATAAAATGCATTTTCAATATATAATTTTGTATTATTTGGTAAAATAATAATAAAAGCTCTTTTGAATCCTTCAACGATGTTCATGCACCTAATATCGTATTAACATTATTTTTTGTTAATATTAAGTCTAAAAAATATTTTTTATTTTGAAGAATAGTATGTGTAGTTGTACTATCAATCAAGCAAGTATCTTGACAATCCATCATAAATTTATAAGAAAATAGATATATTTTTGTTACTGGCCTTTGGAGGTCCTTCACTTCGTCCATCCACCTCATTTGCCATGCGTTGGACGAACTGATTTGACATTGTCCACGTGGCAGTCGAACTAAATTCATGCTGGACGAACCGATTCTATCGTACCAAACTGAAGTGATATATCCGTTACATGTCACAATCCACCTTGCCAGACCTCTACCAAGATCTTTTACGAGATCTCTCCAGTCAAATCCTTGACTGATTGATGGGACGTGTGGCAGGCAACAAACGGTCAACTCGGTTGCTATGTTAGAAATCATTTAATGCCCACCGCCTATGGATTAACATATTGCCGCTTATGAAAGGATGACCCACCGAGATCCGAAGCTACGTGTCTCCCCATCTAACAGTTCTCCTTTTCCATTCTCTAGTATAAATACCCCCACACTATGGTAAGGAAGGGGTTTCCATTCTAATCTTGGCATTCTAGTCTTTTAACTTAAAAATCCTTTCATTACATCCATATATTCTCAACCATATACTCGTGACCATTTCACTGCTAGACACCACTTTCCAGTTGACCAAAATACTGACTTGACCATCAGAGTGCTTGCGGTGACTAACGACCATGAGTGACTAACAGCGTATTACCGTGTGCATGGAGGAATATATGCAAAGACATTTTGTTGGCCATGTGTCGGAGCCATTTTTCGGGGTCAATAGATTGGTGTCGTTTGTAGGAAATTACTGTAACCACGAGTATCCCCACGAAAGGAAAAGCTTGCCGGAATGTCCGGTTGATGTTTCACATTGAAAAAGGGATTTGTTCTTGAAAAAAAGGATAAACGGCCGTGAACTAAAATCAGTTTTATTTGGAAGAGAGTATACAACATCGAATCCATGAGTTCCAGCAACGAAGATGTGAATCCAAGGAGAGTAAATGAGGTCTCTAAAGAAGAGATCATCCGGAATAATGTCACGTATCAGCGGCCTCATCACTGATATAAGAATTGCCGCACGACTAACGACTGAAGTGGTTCGCATGGCCACTAACATAAGGAACATAGTGGCTCAAAATGCGGCCATGCAAGAACTCCTCATGCAAGTGCAAAATCAAGGTGGCTTCCAAGCCCACCAAAATCACCCGCAATCGACCTACGATTGACAAGCTGAGGAAGAGTCGAACTCGAAAACTCATTTAAGTCCACAAGCAGAGGCTCCGATTGAAAGGGAAGTGGGATGGACACGTCCAATTAAACAGTCGCCCCACCTGATAATGTCCCAGTCGAGGAAATTTTTCCCCCAGATTATGAAGAGTGGCCTTAGAAGTCTACACGACGCGTCTTAGACCGAATCGGACGGATGCTTAGAAATAGGGATCAGTCCACCCATCAAATATTTCGCCTACAAGAACACGTACAAAGTCAGGAAGCTCAGACTCCACTGCCTAGGAATGGCGAGAAAGGCAGAACCTAGTGGATTGAGGAAACTGAAGTGGGACTGTACTACAACCACCTCGCCATTCAGCAGACAGGAACGATTCTGATGGGCCGTCCGGTCTTATGAACTTGACGATGGTGATACAATTTTCCCTTCTCTAGGGAGCTCCATAGCTTGCACATGCCATAGAACTTCGTTCCTCCCAAAATTCCCTGAACAAATACAAGATGCAAATGAGCCTTCGAGGCGCCTCGCTTATCTTAAAGTGCAAGGATTTTCACTTAACACTCAGTGGTGCAGCTGAAGTGTGGTATAATAGGTTGGCACCTCTTAGCATCAGGAGCTGGCTAGACCTCAAGAAGGCATTCCTAAACCAATATTTGTCAAGGAAGGAAGGAGATGCACGATAGGAAAAATACTGAAAAGTTACCTCGCTCGTTTCAATGATGAAATAACTTATTGCAAACAAGTGACAGACAAAGAAGCTCTGTCAGCTTTGAAGGGAGGATTGAATATGAATATGTTGTTTTGGAGAGGTGTCCGAAGTAAAAACCCCTCTACTTACGATGAACTGGTTGAGATGATGAAAGTTGAAATTGTTAACGAGGAGATGATTGACCACCGAAACAGGGCGGTGCAAGGGCTTTCCTGCCTCACGGCAGATTGGTAGAGGGCCCACATCTCATATTGTGAGCCAGCAATGGACTCATGCCAGATATCCAGTGGCTCTCACCTCGAGACAGGCGCTGGCTACAACCACACTAAATGTTGTACCTACATTAGCCTATGAAAATGTCGAACCAAGTGTCAATAACTTGACTAGAAATCCTGGGTGGCCTTCTACCTCTAGAAATAGGGGAGAGGCGGGAGACCAAAAGATAGGCCTCAAGAGGAGCATCGGCCTTATTGCACTTTCCATTATTTTCAGGGCCACAACACGAGTGAATGGTGAATGCTAGGGAAAACCACAACCAGAATGAAACACTGAGGTATAGCTCTCCAAGGAGAGGTGAAAAGAGGCGACATTCACCCTAAAGTGAACAAAAAAAATATAGGGAGAGGCTTAGGAGTAGGCAACAACCTAGGAGGGAACTGTTCGCCTCGAATGAACACCAACCCATTCGGGAGATCGACACGATCATTAGAGGACCCTGCATAGGAGGTGAATCCAGAAACGCACAGATGAACTATAGCAGGGAAGCCAGGGACCCCCCTATGGCCAGTTATATAGTAAGCCAGTCTCAAGGGACGAGGTTGGTGGAGCCTATAACATTGACTCAAGAAGACGCGGTGGTGTACATTACCCTCACTGCGACGCACTGGTGGTAAGGGCCATAGTAGCTCGGAATGGGTTAAAATACATGTTAGTTGACTACGAGAGTTCGGTCAATATCCTGTTCGATTCTACCTATGACAAAATGGTAGTAGACCATGAGCTTACTCTCATGATATCCCCTTTATACGAATTCACTGGAGATAGCATTGTCCCAAGAGGGAAGATCACCTTGATCGTTGAAATGGGAACCTTACCCCTGGTGGCACACCACTTCATGGAGTTCTTAGTGGTTGACCGTCGGTCCGCATATCATGGAGTGTTAGGAAGACCAGCCCTGAAATAGCTGTGAGCAGTTACCTCCATCCACCACCTAAGCATGAAATTCCCTACCGAGCGAAGGATAGCCACCGTTCGAGGTAATCAAATGGGCTCAAGGGAATGTTACCTCAACTCCTTGAGAAAGGCTGGCCCATGAGGGGTAAACATGGTGCTCCTTGACACGGAGATAGCGAAAGCCCTTGAAGAAGGGCAACCCCTCGCAGAAGATGTTGAGATGACCGAAGCTTCCCTGAAGGGCCACCTTGAAAAAGTAGCTCTGGATGAACTAGACCCTTGAATAATAGAATCAGAATCACAAACTGCCCCAATAGAAGAACTAGAGAGCTTTCTAGTGGATCCACATGATGATTCAAAAGTCATGCAGGTCGAGAAAGACTTGGAAGAAGACACCAAGGGACAATTGAAGGACTTTCTCTACAAGAACACAGATGTTTTCGTGTGGAAACACGAAGACATGATAGGGATAGACCCAAAAGTTAGCTGCCATCACTTGCAAATTGACTCGAGCTGTACTCCACACAGGCAAAAGAAAAGGGCATTGAATGCGGAAATGTAAAAAGCTCTAAAAGAAGAAGTGGAGAAACTGATCAGTAATGGCTTCATCAGGGAGGCCACCTATCCGAAGTGGATATCCAATCATGTGCTAGTAAAGAAGCACAATAGTAAGTGAAGAGTTTGCATTGACTTCTTCAATCTCAATCAGGCCTGCCCCAAGGATAGTTTCCCACTTTCCCTAATAGACCAATTGGTAGACTCGACTGTTGGACATGAGTTGCTAAGTTTCATGGATGTTTATTCGAGTTATAACCGGATTCCCATGTACTTGGGCGATGAGGACATCACCTCTTTCATCATAGATAGATGATTGTATTGCTACAAGGTAATGCCCTTTGGTATGAAGAATGTAGGAGCCACTTACCAAAGATTGGTCTACAAGATGTTCGTCGATCAGCTCGACAGAACGATGGAAGTCTACGTTGACGACATGTTCGTGAAAAGCCTCCGAGGCGAGAAGCACATGAGGCATTTGGACGAGACATTTCAAATCCTGAAGAGATATCAGATGAGACTAACCCGCTCAAATGTGCATTCAGAGTAGCATCCAGAAAGTTCCTAGGATACATTGTAAATCAGAGCGGAATCGAGGCAAATCCAGAGAAGATCAAGGCTTTGATTGAAATGAGGTCGCCACAAAAACAAAAGGAGGTGCAACAGCTTACTGGTAGGGAGCCGCACTCAATCGCTTTATATCTAAAGCCACTAAGAAATGTTTTGCCTTCTTTAAGATTCTCAAATGAGGGAAAAGGTTCCAATGGATGTCGGAGTGCGATGAGGCATTCCAAGCGCTGAAAGGCTACCTTGGGCAAGCACCTCTTCTTAGCAAGCTAAAGGAGGGCGAACATCTACTGTTTTACCTAGCTGTAGTTGAAGATGCAATCAGCTCGATCCTTATAAAGGAAGAGGGGGCTCACCAACTACCCATTTACTATGCAAGCATGGCTTTACTACCTGCAGAACTGTGTTACCCTGATATGGAAAAGCTCGCTCTTTCCCTGGTCACTGCATCCCGAAAGCTAATGCCGTATTTCTAGGGCCACAACATTCGTGTACTGACGAATATCTTCCTTAGGCAAGTCATCCAAAAATGAGACGCCTCGGGGAGACTATTGAAATGGTTAGTGGAGCTCAGTGAGTTCGACATAATGTATATACCCACGCCACAGTCAAAGGACAAGCTTAGATTGACTTTGTTGCTGAATTTGCGAAGGCCCCTGTGGTCAAAGTGAGTATGGAACCTGTTGAGCTTCTTACTTGGAGTCTCTTTGTAGATGGCTTTTCTGGGAAAGCTACTTCAGGAGCAGGAGTTGTCCTGGAGAGCTTGGAGGGACACAAGCTCAATTGTGCATTAAGGCTTAGATTCAAAACATCCAACAATGTAGCTGAGTATAAAGCACTTTTGCCCGGCCTCAGTCTAGCTAAGGATCTGCAAGTGAAAAGGTTGGCCATCAATAGCGATTCACATCTGGTAGTGAATCAGGTTAATGGAAGCTTCGCAGCTAGAAGTTCGAACTAGTCCAGGTACCCATCCAAGAAAACTCCCACGTGGACGCTATGTCAAAATTGGCCAGCAGCAAGGATTTGAAGCTCTTTAAGGTAGTTCCTATAGAACACCTCGCTGAGCCTTCAATCAAAAAAGGAGATGAAACAATGTGGATAGAGAGCACTCCGCCATGGATGCAACCTATCGTTACCTTTCTGAAAGAGCAAATGGTGCCAGACAACAAGGCAGAAGCTGGGCGGCTTCGGAGGAGAGTTGCTCACTTCATCCTGTAGGATGATGTTCTGTACAAACGATGTTTATCATCCCCCGTCCTTAGGTGCACAGGGGGCAAAGATGCGAATTACATCCTAAGGGGGTTTGCGAAAATCACTTTGGAGGGCCGGCACTAACTCACAAAGTGCTGAGACAAGGATATTACTGGCCCACCCTGAAAATGGACTAATAGAATTCGTACACCAGTGCAATAAATGCCAGCGGTTCTCCAACGTGCAGAGACATGAGCTTACGGTCGTGTCCAGCCTGTGGCCATTCGCCAAATGAGGAGTTGATTTCATTGGCCCATTGCCAAAAGGGAAGGGGAGCACCTGCTTCACCATTGTTGCAATTGATTATTTTACAAAACGGGTTGAGGCAGAGCCGCTATCCAAAATCACTAAGGTGAATATATCCAAGTTTCTCTTGAAGAACATTATATGCAAGTTTGGCATACCCCATTTCATGGTTTCAGATAATGGCAAACAATTTGATAACAAGTAAATCAGGGATTTGTGCGATGAATTCGGGATTAAGAAGCATTTCTCAACTCCTCATCACCCCAAGTCAACGACCTGGTCGAAGCGGTCAATAAGAACATCAAACTCACCCTGAAAAGGAAGCTATATGTTTCGAAGGGAGCCGAGGTTGACGAACTCTCCTATGTTTTCTAAGCCATATAACAACTTGCAAGACAGCTATCGGGGATACCTCTTTCTCCTTGACGTACGGAGCCGAAGCCATGAGTCCAGTAGAAGTTGGGGTGCCTTCTCCTCGTCGCATCCACTTTAATAAAATATCCAATGTTGAGCCGAGAAGGCTTGAGCTTGAATTCCTCGAGGAAAAGAGAGATGACTCCCAAATTAGGCTTGCTTCCTACCAACGCAAGATGATGCGATACTATAATGCCAAAGTGAAGAAAATGGCCTTTCGCATTGGTGATTTGGTGCTCCGACAGGTGTTCCCGTCTTCAAGAGAGCTAGGAATAGGAACGCTAGGGCTGAACTGGGAATACCCGTACCGCATCACTAATGAAGTGCGCCCCCGGTACGTACAAAATTGAAAATCTGGAAATCAAGATGATGCCTCACCATTGGAATATCGAGCACTTAAGGAAGTACTATCAGTAGGAGGATTGTGGTTCCCTATGTAAATATTGTCAATGAATGAAGTAATTTCCATTTTCGCATTGTTCTCAACATATTCTCCTCGACAAATATCTATTTCATCAGGGGAGGTGCGGGTGCCACCTCTGGTGAAGCAAATCACCTGTGTTCTCACAAGTTTACCCTTTGCTGAAGTGTTTATACTCCCAAGGGGTTATCTCAACCAAGGATATCCGCTCTATCAGGAGAGGTGCGGGTGCCACCTTTAATGAAGCAGATCACTTGTGTTCTCACACGTTTACCCCTTGCCGATGTGTATATACCCCCAACGGGTCATCTCGACCGAGGATATCTACTCCATCAAGGAATGTGCGTGTGCCACCTTTGGTGAAGCAAATCACTTGTGTTCTCACACGTTCACCCCTTGTCGAGGTATTTATTCCCCCAACGGGTCACCTCAGCCAAGGACGTTTACTCCATCGGGAGAGGTGCGAGTGCCACCTCTGGTGAAGCAGATCATCGGTATTCTCTCCTTGTCAAGGTGTTTATACCCCTAAGGGATCACCTCAACCAGGAATGCGAGTGCCACTTCTGGTGAAGCAGATTAAATGTTCATTTGGTTCTTCCATTTTCTTAAGTAGTTAAGCTTAGGCAAAGTGTTTACATTTGTAGTTCATTTGCTTCTTCTATTGTCTTAAGTGGTTAAGCTTAGGCGAAGTGTTTACACTTGTAGTTTATTTGCTTCGTCCATTTTCTTAAGTAGTTAAGCTTAGGCGAAGTGTTTACACTTGCACTTCATTTGCTTCTTCTATTTTCTTAAGTGGTTAAGCTTATGCGAAGTGATCACACTGTTCAGCTATGTTCTTGAATGGTTATGCTAGCAGGATAGTGTGTTAGGAATGAAGAGACAACACTTGAAGCAAATTAAAGAAATTTCATTGCCAACAAAATCGAGGCCGAAGCCATTACATAAGAAGAGAAAAAGGCTAAAACTAAGGATGTATATTTACAATTGCCCCTGTCCCTACCTCCTCCTAGGAGGCCTCTTCCTCAGCCTCTATGTCGGGCCGGCCACTAGTGGGTCCACCGAACTCTTTTAAGAAAGCAATATCTAGCTCTGGATGTACCCCTTTTAGGTGAGACATCATCTGTTGGCCACTCCATGAAGCCCAGTTGTTGGCGAAGTCACCATACTCATTCGTTTCATCGAAGTAGGCAATGTAGTGATGGACTGCCGCCTTGCCTGCTAACTTTACTTCGGTTTTAAAAGATTCAATCTCCCCTACTTGAGCTTCAGAGAGCATTCTAAGTTCTGCTTTCTCCTTGTTGGCCCCCTCCAAAGCCTTTAAGGCTATCCTCTGTGTTCGTTGGACTGATCGATTCGCTTTGTAAGCGCGGCCACCTGGGAAACTGACTCATGAAGTTCATTTTTCAACTGGTTCACTTGTATTTCAGCAGAGTCAAGCTTCACTTCAACCTCAGTCCTTTTTTCCTAGGCCTCCCTTTTGGCTTTCTTCACTTCTTCCTCCCAATTCTTCGAGGCCTTTATTCTCCGTTCCAACTCTTCGTTTCTCTTTCGGAGGCTTCAGACTTAGTCTTCGGCCACCACACCAATACTGAGAGCTCTAAGCGACACAAGCGTTATTGGCGGCTAGAAGATCCTCCGCCTCGCAGGAGGTAACATGATCTTGCCAGTCCCTGGTCCAGTACTTGTTATGAACTCAGGTGGCAGAAACGGTCTCTGAAGGCAGCATTTCCAATACTACATCGAGGAGGTTGTCCTTATTGCTCCCTAGAAAATCAGTTGTTTTACCGCAAGGTGTGGGTGGGACGTTAGCAGACTTCTTTAGCTTTTTTCGGGCAAGCCTTTTAGTCGGGATAACAGTAACAGGCACGAAGGCCTATGGAACCTCATGAGGGGCTACGATGGTCACTTCGGTTGGAATAGGAGGAGGGGGCTTGGCCACTGTGGCAGATGAAGAAGCCCTTGTTGGACCGGAGTGTTTCTTTTTTACGAGGGAGGTGCATTTCTCCTCTACGTCATCTTCGGGGTGCTGTTGGCTCTTACTCAGGAAGTTCAGCCTCTCAGACTACTTTTTGTAGGCAGTCAAACTAGTTTTGAGCATGCACACCTCGGCCACGCTACGACGAATGGTAGCAAAGTCAGTCCTCTTCTTAAAGAAATCTTCTGCAAGAAGAGAACGGTTAAAACATCTTCCGAATAAAACTAAAAAATGTACCAGTCGAAGTGAAAATAGAATTGAAGGTTGGTCTTACCTTGGGTAGCTATTAATCCATGTAGTGCAAAGCTAGAGTTTATCAGTTCGGCGTAGCTTCGATCCTTTGGAGGTTGCTGGTAGATATGGCTGATTATATCCCACTACTCTTCGGAAATTTCGCACCTCGAAAGAAAACCTGCAAATAGGAAAAGTATTAAGCTATAAGAAATCGCCTAAGTTAAATCTACTAGGTCAGATTACTTACTGGCTGTTGAGTAAGACGTGGGGACGGTGAGGGGAGCCATGTGGTCATTCTTCATGGGGTCCCACTTCCCAACTGTCCAGAACCATGACTTTTGCCACTCCTTTATCAAAGTGGGCAAATCAACCACGAATGGGGAGTGGAACCCCCAGGGGGATATGTAATACCACCCCTTACTCTTTTATCCTCCGACCACACTCTTTGGAAAATAAAAAGAATGAAAAAGACTAAATGGCATGTCTATGCCTAGGTTGGGCTGACGCCAGAGCATCCACGATCCAACCATTTGGGACCAGGATTTTGGGTGGAGTTGGGTCGGAGCCAATCCATTTGAACGGAGAACTAACCTAAAGAATAGGTGGGTGGGGAGTCTAAGTGGTCACGAAAATATGTTTCGGATTTAAATCACCGCAAGTGCACGGTTCGTTGACAAGTAATAAAGTGGAAATTCAAGAATTTCGAGTATCGTTCCCACGAGAATTGATTTAACGTGATTGTTATTATCTCGACCTTAACCGAATCTATTAAATTCAAGATGATTGTTTTAGATTTTATGATTAAACTATGACTAACATGCAAATTAAATTAGAATTACGACTAAATGCAAGAATGATGGTTAAATGCAAAAGTTGAAGAAATTAATGTATGAAAAAGCGTACTAGGATCCCGAATCACCAAGCAAGTTCACTTTTAACTCCTATTTCACAATTTGACGACACGATGAATTGGTTGAAGAATCAATGTTTCTAACTTATTCAATAATCTCTTTCGAGTAGAACTGAACCTATTCTAGCATACTATTTGACTATATTTCTATGACAAATGCAATATACAAGAATGCATGACGTTTTGTAAACACTTAGAGATTCACATAAAGTATAGCGGTATATTTCTATCCCCTATCGAACCTTACGATGATTTATACCTTGTAGAATCTATTTCCCTTCTTTAGAATGCATAAAATAAATCACCCAAACTCATACAACTATTGCGCATATAATTGTAGAGACAAGAAAGTGTATATAAATCATTCAACATCCATCAAACGTGTTTAAATATCAAATTGCAAAATAAAGAATTAAAAGTTCACAATACGAGGTTCATCGTTCACCTAGTACATAAAAAGTCTAGCCTAGCATGAATAAAATTAAAGAATAACAAAAATAATCAAGAGAAGACATCACCAAAGAATTAGGGTTTAAAGCTTGAATCTTGAATCTTCAAGTGAAACCCTTGTTCTCGCCTTTTTCTTTGCTCTTCAATGGTGTTTTTCTCTCTAAGAATGCATAATAACCTAGTCTAGGACGAGTTTATACTTTTATAGTTGCCCTAGGATCATTACCATAAGAGTTGTAGTTGGATAAGGAAACTTAAGAATTCTCGCCCAGAATACTCCTTGCTATAGCAAGGTACATTTTCATGCTGTAGCATGGGCAAAGTAAAAATCACTGTTGAGGTCTGTGCTATAGCATGGTATAAACTCATGTTATAGCATGGATGAATTTTCGCTTCTAGTTCAAATTGGTCCCCAATCTTCTTTTCATTCCACTTTTTGGCTTTTCTTCATCTTCCATCTTCTTCTAGTCATCCAAAATATTGACAATTAGATCTTTGGTGACTTTCCATGCTCGGTCATTGTTCGGGTCAATTTATGAATAATTGCGATTTAGTCCCCGAACTTTCATGTCCTTCTATTTTGGTCATTTTCGCCTTTTTTCGCACATATTTCATATTTCATTATTAAGCCATAAACCTACAAACAATTCATATTCAAGCATTTATATCAACAATTAATCATGTTTTGTCGCATAATTAAGTGCGCAAAACGCACTTATCAAATCCCCCAAACTTGAATTGGTGTTTGTCCTCAAACAAGATGATGACCTAACTTTACGTAAAACATGGTTTAACAGCCTGCCGTATCTCAGGATTAGAATTCAGTAATTAACCAATGAACAGTTTCCACAGTGTAAACTCAAATCGACCTCCACCTATCACGTGCAGAACTTGATGTGTATGTGTGTGCATACTCATGCAAAGCATACCAAACTGATGATGGGTGCAAATCCCGACCTGCAATAGTTAAATTTTCTTTCTTTCTTCACTCGAGAGATTCACACCCCCCAAACTTATTCTTTTCACTCAACGGTCCATGGGTGTGTTCTAGAGTGTAGTTTTGATTTACTTAGTCCTCACCCTCTCTGTTTGGATAGATCTCGCGGTCATAAGTTCACAATTCAACAAGCATGGATTCTCCTATTTCTTTGATTGTTTCAACCGTTAAGACTAGACTAGGTTACTTGCTTCGCATCAGAGATATGATTCTATCAACAAGATGTCTGGGGCTAATCAATGCATTTCATACATAGAAACATGTATAATTTCATCAAATGATAGATTTTTGTTCTTTTTTTTATTATCTGACACCTTCCATTTGCTTTCTATATAACCCCTGTAGCGAGCTTTAGGCCGATAACTCCCAAGTCAGATGACCATAGGGCACCAGGTTTTAAACCCTTACAGGCTTAATCACTCGAGTTATACAAGCTCGAACAGATGTCTTAGCGATTCAATGATTAGTGCAATGCCCCTTTTCTTTTAGACACCCAATTTCTAGACCCAATCTCTGACTTGGAACTTTTACCTCGTTTTCATCTCATTGATCTAATCCAATCCACACAACACAATTCTCACACATGGAATCCATACTTATCTCAATGTTCTCATGTAACAGCTAAATCATCTCCAAACTTCTAAAATGATGATTTTTCGAATGGTGCAATAGAATTTTTCGAGGTTGACCTATCATGTTCAACTCCACTATGACTCAAACATCCCATCATTAGCTTAGTATGCCCAACACAATTATTGTGCGCAAAAATGTCAAGTTCCACATAGACAAGTATCGATCAATTAAGCATACATAATTTCCCTTATTCATAGTTATACTGATTCCAATATTCTCATCATTGCCGGCAAGACCATTAAAATCACATAAAAATACAATTTTGTTTCACACAATCACATAAACGTATATAGAACAACATTGTCCCACCCCCAAACGTATATAGAACATTGTCCTCAATGTTTAAAGAATAATAAAATACAAACTTAGCAGCGCAGAAAATCAAGGACAAATTCACAAGAGATAAAGAATAAAAGGGTGACGAATACTCCCCTGATCGATAGAGATGCGAATGTGAAGATGGTGGAGGAAAAATAATGTGGACCATGCATAGGCTCTTTTATTACCTGTAGAGACGATGAAAAAGTAATCTTATTAAAAATTATAAAAAATTTGAAAAAGAAATTCATAATCTAATGCATAAAGCGAAATAAATAAAAGGGAAGAATTGTTGGGTTGCCTCCCAACCAGCGCTTGTTTATAGTCTATAGCTCGACTGTATGACGGCTAATCACGGGCACCTAAAGAAAGCTTTTGATGTTTTGTCCATCTTTCTTCTTTTGGCTTTGATCCATTTTTCATTTGATCTCCACACATCTTCATTGCCATTTTCAACATAATAGGACTTATCTATTCCATCTGACTCAACTTCAACTATGTAGATCTGTATTTCCTTGTCGGGCTTAATCACAAAATCAATTTTTGGACAATCAATAAAGTCGAAAAAATATGAGTTGATTTCCTCCTTATTGATCGCCTCATCCTCGCTGAGCTCCACTGTGATTAAATTTTCACTCGTTTTTTGCTCTTCTTCAATTGATGAACTCCCATCAGGTGGAATGATTGGTCCGCAATCTAAATCCATGGGCAATGAAAAGTCGGTCCTTACGACCCTTTCAAGTGGATTGTACCCCCAATAACGAAATTCTTCCCAATACGTGCAATCTCCCAAAAGCATATCGCCTTCATCCAACTTGACCAATTTTTCAAAATACTTTGCAATTACTTTTTCATGAAATAGAGGAGGACCATCTCCTACCAGTTTGAAGTCCTCATCCCAATTGTCAGGTATAAACTCACAAACAATCAACATGTACCCTTCATGGTTTTCGTCAATTGCTCGCTTCCGACACTTTAAATATTCTCTAAATATCATAAGTTTCGGCGTGTTGAAACAAGGGTGCCATCGCAAACATTGTCCAGTACAATGCATCTCGTAGCAATTATAACAACTCGGGTATCCTCCAAACATAACTTCATAATGTATACGGAGATTATCCATTGCAAAATTTCATTGCCTTACCAAGTTAGAATCATGCAATCTTCTGAAAAAGTATAGGGAGATAGTGCAAATACGAGATAGATTAATAGTACGGGGTTAGCCAAAAAATAAAAACAATAACAAAATAATAAAAAAAGAGTTCGAATTAGTGTTTAAATAACAAAAATCAAATTAATACTCAATCCCCGGCAACGGCGCCAAAAACTTGGTGGAGGAAAATATGTTTCGAATTTAAATCACTGCAAGTGCACGGTTCGTTGACAAGTAATAAAGTGGAAATCCTAGAATTTCGAGTATCGTTCCCACGAGGATTGATTTAACGTGATTATTATTATCTCGACCTTAACCAAATCTATTAAATTCAAGATGATTGTTTTAGATTTTATGATTAAACTATGACTAACATGCAAATTAAATTAGAATTACGACTCAATGCAAGAATGATGGTTAACTGCAAAAGTTGAAGAAATTAATGTATGAAAAAGCGTACTAGGATCCCGAATCACCAAGCAAGTTCACTTTTAACTCCTATTTCACAATTTGACGACACGATGAATTGGTTGAAGAATCAATGTTTCTAACTTATTCAATAATCTCTTTCGAGTAGAATTGAACCTATTCTAGCATACCATTTGACTATATTTCTATGACAAATGCAATATACAAGAATGCATGACGTTTTGTAAACACTTAGAGATTCACATAAAGCATAGCGGTATATTTCTATCCCCTATCGGACCTTACGATGATTTATACCTTGTAGAATCTATTTCCCTTCTTTAGAATGCATAAAATAAATCACCCAAACTCATACAACTATTGCGCATATAATTGTAGAGACAAGAAAGTGTATATAAATCATTCAACATCCATCAAACGTGTTTAAATATCAAATTGCAAAATAGAAATTAAAAGTTCACAATACGAGGTTCATCGTTCACCTAGTACATAAAAAGTCTAGCCTAGCATGAATAAAATTAAAGAATAACAAAAATAATCAAGAGAAGACATCACTAAAGAATTAGGGTTTAAAGCTTGAATCTTGAATCTTCAATTGAAACCCTTGTTCTCGCCTTTTTCCTTACTCTTCAATGGTGTTTTTCTCTCTAAGAATGCATCATAACCTAGTCTAGGACGAGTTTAGGCTTTTATAGTTGCCCTAGAATCATTACCATAAGAGTTGTAGTTGGATAAGGAAACTTAAGAATTTCTCGCCCAGAATACCCCTTGCTATAGCAAGGTATATTTTCATGCTGTAGCATGGGCAAAGTGAATCCTTCCTGAAAATCACTGTTGAGGTCTGTGCTATAGCAAGGTATAATCTCATGCTATAGTATGATTGATTTTTCGCTTCTAATTCAAATTGGTCCCCAATCTTTTTTTCATTCCACTTTTGGCTTTTCTTCCTCTTCCATCTTCTTCTAGTCATCCATAATATTGACAATTAAATCTTTAGCGAGGTTCCATGCTCGGTTCATTGTTCGGGTCAACTTATGAATAATTGCGATTTAGTCCCCGAACTTTCATTTCCTTCCATTTTGGTCATTTTCGTCTATTTTCGCGCATATTTCATTATTTCCATCAAAGTAAACCTACAAACACAATTCATATTAGATTAAACCGTATTCAAGCATTTATATCAACAATTAATCATGTTTTGTCGCATAATTAAGTGCGCAAAACGCACTTATCACTAAGGCCTGCCCTAAACAAGTTTTCACTCACGGCCACACATCTTGGCTAAGGATAGCACACCATCGCTTGGATCGGGTATAATTAGTTCTAAGCTATCCTGTATCCTAAAAACCTTTTCTACACTTTTCTAGGGTTTCCGAAGTGGCTTTAAAAGGACATTTAGAGGTCCCCCATTAGATAGAAGTGTCTACGGGCGGAGCGGGTAGCCTCCAGATATTTTCTTCTGCTCTGATCGCCCTCATATGAGAGACTTGTACTTTATATAGGTGTTTCCAAATCCACCCCAGTTGTTGAATCATCTCAAGTCGCATCTGGGCCATCCAAATCTATGGCTTATTATCACCGTTGAAACCAAAAGTCACACAAACCAATGGCCTTGAAGGAGTGGTGTGCTCCACGCATTAGCCTAAACGCATCGCGTTGACCATAAGCAACCGTCGTTGTGATTACCATTTATAGTAATGAAGGCGTGCCTTGGAAGCAAGTGACGCCTACCATGATTACCTTAGGAAGTCGCAATAACTTTCAAATTATTAGCACACAACCCAAGGCTGTCTCTTCGCTTCGTCCTTTAGCTAGGACTTC
The DNA here is from genome assembly GCA_019097785.1 of Fraxinus excelsior. NCBI lineage: Eukaryota > Viridiplantae > Streptophyta > Magnoliopsida > Lamiales > Oleaceae > Fraxinus > Fraxinus excelsior. Next base: position 20,309,365 of record CM032629.1, on the reverse strand, counting down.
ACATTGCTACAACTCTCCTTAGAGTTGCCAACCACCATCACTTCGTCCAAGTTGAGACTTCGCTTTGCAACAACTCTCCTTAGAGTTGCCAACATCAATCGCTTCAACCTTAAGCTAGGACTTCGCCTTACATCAACTCTCCACAGAGTTGCCAACCCTCATCGCTTCGTTTAAGCGGGATTTCGTTTTGCAACAGCTTTCCTCAGAGTTGCCAATATCAATTGCTTCGTCCTTCAGCTATGATTTTTCTTTGCAACAACTCTCCTCAGAGTTGCCAACATTAATCGCTTCGTCCTTCAGCTCGGACTTCGCCTTACAACAACTCTCCTCAGAGTTGCCAATCCCCATCGCTTCGTCCAAGCTGGGACTTCGCTTTGCAACAACTCTCCTCAGAGTTGCCAACATCAATTGCTTGGTCTTTTAGCTAGGACTTCACTTTGTAACAAGCTTTTCTCCGAGTTGCCAACACTCATCACCTCGTCTCTTTGTCCATCCACCTCATTCGCCACGCGTTGGATGAATTGATTTGGCATGTCCACTTGGCAACCGAACGAACCGACTCTATCGTCCCAAACTGAAGTGCTATCGTCCTACTTGGTAGAAGAACCGAACTCATCCTCCGTGATGGAGGATGCAAAGGCCCGCACTCCGGATTCGTTACACTTCACAATCCACCTCGCTACACCTCTACCAAGATCTTTTATGAGATCTCTCCAGTCAAATCCTTGACTGATTGATGGGACGTGTGGCAAGCAACAAACGGTCAACTCGGTTGCTATGTCAGAAATCATTTAATACCCGTTGGCCTATGGATTAACAGATTGACGCTTATGAAAGGATGGCCCACCTAGGATCCGAATCCACGTGTCCCCCCATCCAACGGATCTCATTTTCTCTTCTCTAGTATAAATACCACACACTATGGTAAGGAAAGGGTTCCTATTCTAATCTTGGCATTATAGTCTTTTAACTTTAAAAATCCTTTGATTACATCAATATATTCTCAACCACATCCTGATGACCACTTCACTGTCGGACACAACTTTCCGGTTAATCGAAATTCTAACTTGACCGTCGGAGTGCTTGTGGTCGCTTCCACTCACGCCAGAAAAAGCCACGAGTGACTAACGACGTGTTACCATGTGCAGAGAGGAATATACACAAAGACTTATTCTGTTGGTCACATGTTAGAGCTATTTTTCGGGGTCAACAATTTTTAAAAAAACATGAATTTAAATTTCAAAGAGTTAAACATAATTCAATAGTATGAAATTAACGATGCATAATAAAGTTTTAATTTTTTTGCGAAAAGTAAGAACATATTTCAAATTAAATTTCTAAAACAAAAGAAAATACTAGAAAGTAAATTAATCTAAGTCTTTCATCACACAACCCCCAATCAAATAGTTAATATTTTTATTAGATTAGCAACAAAATCGGAAACATCCAAATGAGTCACATCAATTGGACTATCATAATCAGCAAAATTTGTCTTCACTTTTTCCTCCCTTGATTGATTTTTGGTAGAAAGTTTTGTCGTATGACATATGTGCCCAATGACTTTTCATTCTACATCTAAAGCAACTTTATTCCTTCTCATGTTTAGATGTGCTACTTTCGTTTGCTTGTGCATTTTGAAATTATTGCCTTATGCTGATGGTTTTGTCGATTATTTCGTCCATGATTAATTTCCTGCGTGCACGTCAAAATATGTGTCCACGTCCACGTCCATGTCCTTGTCTTGATATTGTATTTGCTTTAGGCAATGCATTACAATTTGTTTCATACAATGGTACAAACTAGTTGGACGTAAGTCGTGATTTTTCATCAACAGTTCATTATTTTGTTCAGTCACAAGCATGTAAGATATGAGTTTTGAGTAACTTTTAAAATCACGCTCATGGTATTGCTGCTGCAAGAGCACATTCGAAGCGTGAAAGGTGGAAAAAGTTTTCACCAACATATCTTTATCAGTGGTTATTTTCTCCATACAATGTCAATTTTAAACATATTCTGAACAATTTAGAAATTGTACTCCCTAATAGTTTTGAAATCTTGCAAACAAATGTGTATCCACTCATAACAAGCTTTGGGGAGGACTATAATCCTCTAATCAAATCTTTTAGTTAATTGTTTCCAAAGAACCTATGAATCTTTCAATCTTCAATCCATCATGAAGATGACGACGAAGAAAGATGAGTGCTTGTGCATGATCCTGCATGGATTCTTTATTTACTTCTTTTATTGTCTCTCCCAAAATTTTTGAGACAAGATGGATATTAGTATCGAGTACCCATAACAAATAGTTTTTGCCAGATATGATAAGCGCGACAAACTCAAACTTTGTAATGTTTGTCATTTGATAACTGCACAATAAAGCAAAAACGATACAATTAGTTTCAAACAATATGATTAAATATCAAGTAATCAATATCAACATGATATAAGTTACGTGTTTTTCTTCAGGGATAAACACTAATTTAAAATAATATGTTTTTCGAAATATGTGCTACTTCAAAAGCACGTTGTATTTTACTATTATTTCTTAGCCCCTGTTTGGTTCAGATTAAAATTTGATTTTAATTCAAGTTAAAGTCAAACAATCAATATTAACTACATCTTTCATGTGCCATACAACTTTTCAACCACAGATTTCAAAAGATTCTATCACAATTTACTAAAAATCTAATTTTAACTCCAACAAAACACCCTCTTAATATTGAAAATTATAATTCATGCTTTTCAAGAGCAAATGATATTCTTGTGGAATATTAATTATAATGTTGTGCTACTTCAAAAGCAATTACATGATAAATTATCAATTTAAATTTTATGAAAAACCTCAAAAATGTTTAATCATGTTAAAGACATAAAGAGCATTTAACAATCATCATAAATGTATATATTTTACAAACATAAAAAGAGAAATTAAAGAAACGAATACGTGTTTTGGATTGAAAAAGTAAATATATTAACGTTAAATTTCCCCATTAACTTGAATTTACTTGATTTCAATATTGATTAATGAAAATAATTATGTATAAAGACAAATGAATAAAGAAACGGTGCTGGCTGTCAGGGGCGGAGCCAGGAAATTGGTTCAGTGTGGGTACAATTTAGTCGACCCCAAACTTTGAGTTTTTGGTCATGAATTTAATGATGATAAAAATATAAAATAGTATTACGAGAACTAGTTGATGAAAACTTAGAAAACTTGTTTGAAGATTTGGTTGACTCCTCAGGGATTGGAGGAAAAAGGGCCTGCTACAAATGAACATTTGGAAGCATTTAACAAATCTTGATGTTCAAGAACAACATAATCTTTGTTTTTATCCAAAAATTGATCAGACTGGTTTTGAACCTGGAAGGAGAAAAGGGGATGAAAATCTTCAATAAAGAAGACCAAATTACAAAAACACAAGTGACTAACAACAAAGTATGAAATTTGGATTACCTTCCCAGCATAATGAGCAATTGTAAAATCGGTACGAGACAATTTTGGTTTGATAAAATGTTTGTGGGATTTGAACGTCTCATAAAGCTTTTATGAAAATGTTTCATGCGTTGACTTGGGAAACATGCTGAAAACAGAACAAGAAAGAATAAAAGATTCATTACAAAGTTACTTAAGTTTATTTGTTGTAATATGTAGTATAAAATCAACTATATTTTGGTAGCTATGTGTGAGCAGACAAGTAAATGTTCTCCACTAAATTGCACATTAAGAATACATATGTACGAGATCATAGATTCTACCAGGCTTCATCAAGAAGAGGAACAATCCCTCTAGGTTTCTGCAAAAGCCAAGCAAAAACAGTAGTATAAAAAATACTGCTTCAGGAAGCAGAGTTTTCATAATGAAATATCAAACTTGAAGTATAGAACTAAAAACATAATTGAGAAAGAGATTAGGATAGGAAATGATTGCATCACATTAACATTTGAAAAGATATCTCTCAAAGCTTGACAATGGAGAAGATGCAAGATTCTGAGCTTCAAGGAAGTAAGAATGTTCATGGCCTTTTATAAATGTTAAAATATGTATTTTATTGTTTAAAAAGATAATTAACACTTGATTTTTTAAAACAATTCTTAGAAACCTGATTAATAAGAATCAATTCTTAAAATCATGATTTCATTTAATTTTGTAATGGCTTTGACTGGAAGTTGGCATGTTAAAAAAAGAAGAAGTTCTTGGGCTATGGATTGTGCCCAGAAGTTCAGTGTGAGCCTGTGCCCACACTGGAGCTAAGGGAGCTCCGCCCTTGGTGGCTTTCCACAATTATGCAATAATAAAAAAATTTCATTCAAAATTAGCCCTGATTAATAAACACCAAACTATAATTAAAACTAAAATTAAACAAAAAAAATCAGCCACTAATAATGAAAGTGCATGTGATTGAGATAAATGAATACTTATATGAACGAAGTGTGGAAGTGAGATACTAAAGGAACAAAAGTGCATGAACTAAAGCAAAGAGACAATTCCATGTAAATTCACATAATTGATTGCAGCAGAAAAAAAAAAAAATTATGTCAAGTTCCGTGTAAATTGCAGCAAGCTCAAATTGAATTCACACACACTTGCATGTCACCGAATTGATTTTGGTACATGAGATAGATAATTATTTTTATAAAAGTTACTATTTTCTAACTAATTTACTTTGACTTTGAGATTAACGTGTTGTGAAAAGAAAGGAAAAAAAAACGAAGGAAGAAAAGTCAATTGTGTGTATTATAATGATAATTAAAACCCTATATTTACGGGGGGAAATTAGGCAAAGTACGATTATGTTGTTAAAAAATTGATTAATACACTTGGCATCTTTGACTTTTCCTGTGCACGTATTTAATACGATAAAATGGAGCATTATTTCCTTATTGTTAAGCACATGCGCCTGCGCCTGCATAATTGTTTCCTTAATTATTATTATCTTGATTAATTTGGAATTATTCAATTATATTAATAAAAAAAATCATCAACAATACAAGGAATGCGACTAATTTTCTTATTTTTTTACACTGTTTTAATAAAATATTTATATGACTCATTGTGTAACATCTGAGTCTCAAAATATCATCATGCTTTTTTATTTTATTATATGATCGAAATAATCCAAGTTGATGTAAATATAATTTTAATACTATTGATTTAAAAGGTAAATGACGTTGGATTGTTAGATTAAATTCTAGCAATATTTGGCTTATTATTATTTTTCAATGTTTAAAGTTTTTCAATCAAAAAGATGCGTTCCAAATTTTACAATGAATGCTTTGAAAAAAAAAAATTGTTAGTCAACAACGTGAATGAAATGTGACATATTGTGTTACTTTTTAATTTAAATTTATCGTTTTTCTTTTTTTAATTTTTTTTTAGTATTCGTCACTTTTTTTGAATTTGTGTCGTTTTTTTAATGTTTGACACATTTTATTAAATTTTTATCACTTTTTTAATGTCGGTTACTTTTTTTGTCAATTCTTTGAAATTTCTATCACTTTTTGAGTGACAAACATTATTATTTTTTTAATAAAAGTGACGTTGCATATTATTTTTAATAAAAAAAATGACACTTAACTTTAAAAAGTGACAGTTGATCACCTTTTCAGTGTCAAAATTGCTCGTCAATTTTATAAAAGTTACATTATGTCACTTTTTTAAATTGTCATTTTTTAAGCAGATAAAAAAAAACACAAATGAATGGTGCTATTTTGGTATTTGTCACTTTTTTTGAGTTTGTATCACTTTTTGAGAGTGTGTGTCACTTTTTTTTTTTTAGTTTTGTCACTTTTTTTGAGTTTGTATCACTTTTTGACAGTGTGTCACTTTTTTTTTAGTTTTGTCATTTTTTTCTAAAAAAAAAGTAAAAAAGTGACAATTGTTTTAAAAAAAGTGACATTGTGTCACTTTTTTATTTTACACAGTATTTTTTACTTCCTAAAAATATTTCATATGATTTTTCAAAATATCCCTAATTTTAAGAGTATTTTTGTAAGTACCCTATTTACAGGGCATGATTAAGGTTATAGTAATAATAATTTTTAGGGCTTCGAGTACAATTGTCATTCACAAACTTACCATTTAAAATAGGGACCATGCTACACTTACAGACTGCTGGTTCACAGATGTCTTACAGACACTCACAAAGATTTTTAATAATATAAAATTGATTCTATAAAAATACTATTTTACCATTCTTCTCTATATTTGCAAGATATATCCTATATCTTTTAGTTGTTGAATTTTTTAGGATTATTTCTTTTCTTCTTGGTCCGTAAATTTAATCAGGATTATGTAACATTTTCTTAAATTTCTCAATTTGTCCTAAATATTCTCTGTATCTTGTTAATTTTTCAAAGGCTTTTGGTTGATCCTCTTTAGTTATATATCCTAAAACAATTCCTTCTGAAACTTCTTCCTCGATATCTTTATATTCAGTTATTATATCATTTATATTTTTTATTCTTCTACTAGTTTCTACAGGATCAAATCTTATATTATGTTTGCAAGCATAATCTATATCAAGATATATTTCCTTAAGGTTTTCTTGGCCAGAAGGAAGTACTTTTTCAGATTTTTTAACTAATCTTAATAAAAACGAAATATCTACATTATTTAAGTAAAGCTTAAGGCTATCATTATTAGATGTTGATGCTTGTGAAGTGTTCATAATAATCAGAGAATAATTATGTAAAGATAAGTATATAAAAGCATGTAAATGACTTACAGTAATCAATGGAAATAATCAGGTTTTCCCTTCAGTATGTCTTTATAGTTGTTTTGCATGTACTTAATCAATCTTCTGAATCAGATGAATGCTTAAAATGTTTTGAAATCGTTTGGGTCCACAACTGCTTCCGCAAAAGGCTTTTCAATTAAGGTTGCATTTCTCACTCTAAAGAACTAGCCGTGTTTCCACAGACGCTATCTCACAGTATTCAAAGTCTTTGTTTTCACCTCTATCCAAACTCTTTTCAGAAACGAGTTCTTACTTGAAACGAAATTTTAAAAGATAAACTCACATACAAGGTGCTACAATTTTGTTAGAAATATGCCTTTTTCCCCCAAAACATTAATCCAGACGGGTACTTTTGGCATGGCTAACATCCATTCAAAAACAATGTTTTGAAAATCTTTTAAAATCTCTATCTGTACTGTCGAGGAATCCTGAGAAACTTAACGAAATCCTTTTATGAAAGGTTTGTTGAACATAACAAACTTCATCTTTATATTCATAAACTGAAACAGTACATGCTTACACACTATATTTACATACCTTTGGTACTCACCTTATGAACTTTAGAACTCCATAAGTGATTACCTTATTACAAGCTTTGCTATCTTCAAGCTATCTAACAATATTTCTGAATACAAGTGGTGTATACAGATTAAAGAATAGAATTTGAGATGTGTTTTTCTTCAAGGTATTTCGAGTCTTCTTTGGATCTTAATTCCTCTTTTTATAGAGGTCTTGAGTCATTCCTTAAGTGACAAGGAGTCTTATCTTTACAGCTATCATCCCACTATCCTTTGTTAGGTAGTGAAAATAACCTCTGTCTGCCACTATCTTCTGGCCTTTTGTGTCTTTAGTCTTTGGGAAATCTTATCTTCACGGATCTCTTTTATTATTTCTTGCTAGTTGGCTTCATGGATTGTGACATACGACCAAATGGTGGGTGAATGATCATTTATCACAAAGACTTCTTCGTATTAACTTCTGTCTTCTAGTGACCATAATTTTTCTTTAATAATTTGCTTTATTAAAGTAGTGATAAATGGTCACTATCTTGTCTCCATTATTTTTCCATCCTTGATTCAAAGAATTCAGCTGGGAATTCTTCACTGTTGAGGGATGCTCCTTGGCTCATATCTTCTACAACACAGTGCTCGTAATGATGATCACTGTAATCCCAGAGTATTTTGCACAGTTCTTTGGACATATCTTCTGATCCATTAACTTGATTTGAAATTATGGTGGAGAGTAAATTGTCAAGGAGATATAAGTTTTCGTCTTTTGTAGGGATCCTTACATTGGAATAAATTATATATTATTCAGATGGATAGATCCATATCTTTTCTTTCTCAGTAATTAACTGAGTCACATGTTCAAATATTTCTTTATACCCTTTTGCTCTTCTGTAGGGCATTATATTAATGATATCTTGATATCCATTTTTCACAACCTTTTGACTGGTTGGTGAGTCCCAATTTTATAACATGGAACGATGGATGCATATATTCAAGAACAGGATCCCATTCCATTGGCGCCGAGTGAAACCTGATATATATATTTGTACTTTTAACAACCTCTGTATATCTCTTAATTGCTTTCCTGACATCTGCCGGGAGTTGAGCTATCTCTATGAGGTCCTTGCTAGGATATATACAGAGTATATTTCCTATTTCAAAGCAATTTTTCACCCAGTTGGCTGGTGTTTCTGGATAAAAGTTTATCTTGTTGTATTTTCCATAGTGGAGAGTTCTCATCCACTTTCCTATTTCAAGATACCAATTAGATAAAATATTAAAAATAACAAGAAAGAATATTACTTCTTCATAGTTATCCTTTTTGGGTATCTTCATTCCATGGCATATCTTGACAACATCTTTTGGATCAATAGTTTCAATAGTTAGCTTTGGTAATTTCTGGCTTGATGAAGAGCTACCATCGCTAATTTTGATATCTTGTAAATCACTGAGAGGGGTTTTTATTTCTTCTTTACTAACAATAGGTTTGAGTATTCCCTGTGAAGGGGTTCCTATTGTTTTCTTGTCTTTCCCTTTATCCTCGGGAAGAGCGCTAGTATTCACAAGTCCCGGTGAAGGGATACTAGACTTGGTACAAGTTACTTTTGCCTCAAGGGCTATATTTTTGTCTCGAAGGCTATCTTGGATATTTTGCATTTGTGCTTCTAAGTAGGAAACTTTTATTTCAAGAATTTGGACTTTCGTCCTTAGTTGTTCTAGCTTCATCCCTGCTAAGATAATCAGGAAGAAAGTTAGCTTTTCCTCTTATATATTCAATATCAAATTTGAAATAAGAAAACCAAATTTGAATTCTAATAATATATATGTTAGCAATAGATGGATCAACATTATTTTTCAAGAATGCTTTAACTTGAGTATTATCAGTTCTAATTAAGAACTTCTTTGGCAATAAATAATCTTCATATTTTTGTACTCCTCGCTTGACAGCAATGAGTTCTTTTCTATTTGTTTCATACCTTGTTTCGACTTCTTTGAATGTTCCTGATGTATATCCTGCAAGTATCTCGGGACAAGAACAATTCTTTTCACAGTTATATTCTTTATGATTCTTTTTAACCTTTAATACTGCACCCCAGTAATTATCTGAAGCGTCAATTTCAAGGATAAAGAAATCTTCTTCTTGTGGAATTACAAGTTTAGGTAAAACTTTCAATTCCTCTTTTACTTTCCTTATATTTTTGCAATCTTGTTCTTCCCAAGACCACATTACATTTTTCCTTAATTTTGGAAGAAAATAATTTTTTAGTTTGGCACAATTTTCAATGAATCCTTCAGCATAATTCAATATACCAAGAAAACTTTGTAACTGTTTTTTATCTTTGATTTCTTCAGGAAATTTTTGAAGTTTTTCACCAATATGAGATTGCAATTGCAATTCTCCTTCTTTTATGTGTAATCCAAGAAATTCTATTTCTGTTTTGGCTATCTCAGCCTTCTTTTGAGAAAGTGTAATACCATGCTTTTTCATAATATAACAAAATTTCTCAAGATGTTCATTTATATCATTTGAATGAATAAGTAAATCATCAACATAAGCAATACAAAAATGAGTGATTGGCTTGATTACCTCATCCATTCTTCTTTGAAATATTTGTGGTGCATTTTTCAACCCAAATGGCATTACATTCCATTCATATTGTCCTAAAGGATTAGGGGTGCTAAATGCAGTTAGTGGCTTACTTTCTTCTGTAAGTACAATTTGCCAAAACCCAGACTTACAATCAAATTTTGAAAATATCTTCTTATTTTGTACTTGTTTGATAAGAGTGTCCTTATGAGGCAAGTAATATCCATCAAATTTAGTAACTTCATTTAGTTTCTTATAATTAATCACCATTCTGGCTTTTCCTCTTTTTATTTCGCTATGTTTTCTAACCATAAAGGCTGGGCTGCTATGTGGGCTTTTACTAGGTCTGATTAGTTTGACTTCTAGCAATTCTTTTATCTGGACCTTAAATTCATTTTGGTCTTCTACACTATATTTCATTGGTTTAACTCTTACTATAGTGTCTGGATTAATTAATTCTATTTTTACTTTTACCTTATCTGTGTTCCATTTTTCTAATGGATTTTCAGAATAGGTTTCAGAGATTTCTTTTTTCAATTTTTCTAACTTACTTTCTGTTGTCATTTTCAAAACTGTAATTGGTTTAAATTTTTCTGTACTCCAACATCCACCACGCTGGGTTGAGGAGCTCTGATATTTAATTTCTTTATATGCTATGCTAATAGCTTTAGTGATTTTTGGTGTAAATATCTTATGTGCACAAGGGGTTGTGAACATATATTTATCAAGATATTGTGTAAATGGTGCATATTTTAGTAGGAAATTTTGTCTTAATAAAATATCACATCCAATTGTGGTTGACATATATATTGTATCAACAAAAACTTCTCTAAAGGATATAAGAAAATGTACTTGTGTAGCATATTTGCTGTATATTATCTTGTTTCCACCTGCTGTTGTAGCGGTGACAACCTTTTTAGAATCATATTTCCAATACTCAGATGGTAGTACATTCGGTAAGCATAAACTTATTGTACTTCCTGTATCTAAGTATGCATGAAATTTAACTCTGCAGTAACTTCTTATATTGAGTGTTATTTCAATATATGGACTCATAGGATTAGTACTTATTATTCTTTCCATGACAACAATGATTTCATATTTTCATCTATTCTTGATATGATGATTGGATTATCATCAACTGTTATTTTTAAGTATCATTGGCAAATTTTGTAAGGACTAAATTTTCCAAGGAAGTTCATTCCTAGCATTATAGGTGAACGGTTGACTCCATATAATTCATCTTTATATAGAATTATTTCTTTAGTAAATTCTTTTTGATCCTCCCTTACAAATATAAGAGGGAATTTCACATATTTTCTTATTTCAAGATTATTTCCCAAATAATCCTTAAACATATATGGTTCGGGTAATTCAAAGTCTATTAAATGGCTAACAAATTTAGCATTTACATGACTTTTATCTGCTCCAGTATCTATAAGAACAAGAAGATTTTTCTTGAATCCTTCTTGGTTGATATATCTAGTTTTGATATAGTATTGTGAGCTTGTTGGTTCAGAAATACTTAATTTTCTCAGTTGACTTATCTTAGAGTTTTGTCTGGAGGGGAATCTTGCAATAAGATTATCTCCTTCTAGACTAATACTATTTCTTCTTATCAATTTTCCTTCAGAATTGATTTCTCTTGCTTGTTTATGAAAATCAAGCATTATATGTTCTGGTATGATTACTTCATGTTCTTGGTATTTTCTAGGAGGTATATATTCAGCTAATTCTTTAAAGTCTTTATGTATGATAATATTATCAGTTATTTTCCTTAAATTATTATGATGGCTAGTACTAAAAGCAAAAATTGATTTTATGCTTATACTAATAGCTTTACTTTTTTGTGGCATTTTTAAATTTCCAACTCTATAGTATAGATTGAAACTTTGATCTATATTTTCATCAATTAATGACACTGCATAATTTGGTCTTACTGTGAACATTATCTTTTGGTAAACTAGATTTCCTACAATAGTTCCTAATAGAACATCCACAGGATCTTGTAAGATTCTATTGTCCATACAATATATTTCTATTGGTATATTCATACCTTCTCTAAAGTATCCTTTTACCATAACTTGTATTCCTCCTATTTCAATACATTTCAATTTGCTTCTTACATTCTATGGTATTTTAGATAACTTTTGTTTTACACACTCTTTTGTAATTATAGAAATTCTTGTTTTTCCCATTATATCTTCTATGTAAATAGGCATTTCTCTATAATTCATACTTACAATTGTTTTATTTACCCTTGGTAATATTCCTAAGAATTCTTGATGGAATACATCTTTTTCTTGTAAATCTAGTATTTGCTTAGTTATTTCTTTGTATTTTTTAATATCAAAAGTAATTTCTTGCTTTATACCTTCTACTGAATCTTCAACTTCCTCAGTTGTTTCCAATTCTATTTCTTGGTCTATTTCTTGTATTTCTTGATTCATATACACTATCTCTTCAGAATCTTCTTCTGATGAGGATGTATCTAATTCATAAATACTACTACATTCACTACTCAAATTTTCAAAATATTCAATTGGTTCTATATCACTATCATCTTTGAATTCTTCATAAATTCTAAGAGTTTTTATATTCTGTTTATCTTTCTTTTTAGGACATTGAGGGGCAATATGTCCTTCTTCATTACATATGAAACATCTACATTTTTTAATATATTTTGGCTTGGGTTTTACAGTCCAATTCTTTTTCTTAAAATATTTTTTATTTGGTTTAAAACTTCTTTTCTTAAACCTTTTATAATTTTTGAATTTTCTTTTATATTTCTTATAAGGTTTATATTTCTTTTTGTAACATCCAAATTGTTCAACTTGACCTAAATCTTTGTAACAACACAAATAATTTTTCCTTATTTTATATGCTTTCTTATTTTCTAGAGCTTCTCTACACCAAGTGCTTATCATTCGTTTTGTAAATTCAATCCTAGTTCCAAGACTATCTAATTTTATACCTTCTTCTTCTCCAGCTGATAATATTTTTTCATATTCTTTTAATAACTTCATTCCCCAGGGGTATGGTAATTTTGTAAAATAGGATCTTAACATTGGTTTATTTTCTTGGTAATCTCCTTGATTCAATACATAATATATTTCTTCAAACTTACATGTGTACCTATCTAATTCACATATATCACATATTTTTAAAATTTCCATTGTTATTGTTCCTGAATTATATTCTTCTTGTTTTCTAAATTATTCATCAGAACTGAATCTATGTCCTAAGAATTCTGTTCTTAAGGCTCTTTCAAGTCTTTTCAATATTTCTTGTATATTTTGTTCATTTAAGGCATTATCTAATGCTTCAGTTGTATCTTCTCCATACTTTATTCTTCTTTTAATATTTTCTGGTAATTTTCTCCACCATTCAGATGCAATTCCCCTGAATGTATGTTCTATAAATCCAAATGCTGTATATGTTTCCCATTTATTAAATTGTATCGCTAAATCTGTACTCTTTATCCATATATCTATAGCTTTATCTTTATCTACACAATCAATATCTAACCATATTCATGTTGTGTGAATTAGTTCATTATAAGATTTCATAGGACTTATTTCTTTTACAGATTGTTTTCTTATATTTCCAGTATATCTTTTTTGTGTCTTCCTATATTGATTAAGACCATCTTTATTAGGTATTGGGTGATGAAGAAGCCATTTCTCATATTCTTCATCACTACTAAAGTCTTCTGGTTTTATATTATAACTAGATGTTGTATTAGTATTCATTTTTATATTTTCCATTTTCTCATTCTTCTAACTGTCTTTTATATTCATTATATTCTTCGCTAGTAGATTCTAATAATTTTTGTTCTATTTCTTCAACTTCTGTAATCATATATTGATTTATCTCTTGATTTTTTCCTTTATTTTCATCTTTTTGTGTTATCCTAAAATCTAAAGGTGGATTAATTATAATCCTATCTTTTCCTTTAAGATTATCATTTAAAAGAGCCTTTCCTATTTGTAGATTATATTCTAAATTTTCTAATCTTTTGTGGACATCTTCAAAACTTTCATTTATACTATTTTTAGGTAAATAAGGATAACTTGGTTTTTTATGTTTTCCTATTTTATTCAAAAATTCCTCAATTATACTTTCTTCATCTATTATGTTCATCATTATGTTAGGTTCGTAACTTAGCTCTGATACCATTTTTACCAAAGTGCGCGGAATTTTAATTTTAATCTTAGATAGTTGTATATTCTAAGTAATTTCTTAACTCAGAATATTTTAATCTATTATTTATTATGGATATATAAAATCTAAAAGTTAATTTATATCTTAATTCTTTATTAATTTTACTAATTTTATGAGTTTTAGGGCTTCTCATAAGATACAATATTTTTAAGGCTAAAATTTATGTTTATAAATCTTTAGGGACTTATTTGAAGTTTCCTATATTCTTGTAATGGCTTTAGTTGCAATTTTTGTATAGGAGGGTATTTTTGGAAATAAATTATTTCTGTAGCTTTTCTGTAAAGGGTTTTCTGTAGGTTTAGTTTTTTTCTTTAAAATAGGGTTGACAATTTTTCAATTACAAATTTTATCAAAATTTACTAAGCTTGTGTTTGACACCCATTTTGGGAAAAAAGTAAATTCTGGAATAGTGATTGATGGAAGAATATGTGGTTAAAAAGTAAGGAGAATTTTTTGGTTTATGTGTAATATTATTTTATTGATAGAATGTGTGGTTAAAATGAAGAAAGAGAAAGAAAAATGAGAAATAGAATGAATTACAAACCAGGGCTAAAATTTCAATTTTAATTGCTACCGGAGAAAGGCTAAATTCTACTAGCAATTTGTCGATGAAGCCAAATAATTGGATTAATTAATGCAAGCTTGTTGAAATCAATTTTATTGATGTGAAAGGAAACTGCCCTATATTTAATTAATTTACGTTTAATAGAAATAGTTAGTGTGTGTCTGGTAATGAATTTGGATTGGATCAATGGAAGAAGAAGAAGAAGGGATTGTTGTCTCTCCTCTAATCTCTGAGCAACAAACAAGGCACGAAGAAAGTGCTTCAGATTTTATTGGTGAGTTGATAGGAGAAGCCAAGCAGAATCTAAATTTAGCATTGCCTTTGATAGCAGTAAACATTTTGCAGTATTGTTTACAAGTGATTTCGATTATGTTTGTTGGACACTTGGGAGAGTTGCCTCTCTCTAGTGCTTCCATGGCTACTTCTTTTGCTTCCGTCACGGGCTTCAGTGTATTGGTAAGCAACACCTCACGTCCCTTGGAGTTCTTTTATTTTCTTAGCGCACAATTTCCAGCAGAGAATTGAGGGTAAAATCCCACGTCGATTGTGTGGCTACTTTTAACGAGGTTGACATCTTGAGATGGAAAATCATAGCCTACTAAACTCAAACAAGCAATTCGATATAAAAGCTTAAGCTTAAGCTTACATATGCGATTTGTGTATTTTCACATACTGTTCTGTTTGGAGGGTGTTGGTTTGCAATCCAGATTGAATTTTATCATTCTTGTTTGACTAGAATGCTAAAAATATTTGGGTTTATTGTCAACAATCAGTTGTTTTTCACCATAAATTGTAATACTATGCCAGATGTGATGGAAAAAAAAAAAAAAAAAAAAAAAAAAAATACCCTGCAGTTTTTTGCAATTCGAATTTCTAATAAATTTCTTATAGGAAGGATAGCGTCAACAATCAGTTGTTTTTCACCATAAATTGTAATACTATGCCAGATGTGATGGAAAAAAAAAAAAAAAAAAAAAAAAAAAAAAATACCCTGCAGTTTTTTGCAATTCGAATTTCTAATAAATTTCTTATAGGAAGGATAGCAGTTCACATTTCAAGAACAGTATTTGTAAACATGCAGCAGTTATATTATTCAGTAGCATAGTCCTGGTTATTGGAGTTCGTGGGCGAATTTTATTAGAATAATTGGCGATCTTGCATAATTATCAAGTATTCTGTTTAAGATTGAAGTATTATTTTCATTGTTGCTGGTAATTGTTGATTATACTTCTGGGTTTTATATTTACAACAGAAGATGTGCCCTAGAATGGATTAACAACACTCTTAAACAAACCTAAATGTACAGCTCAATATGCTTAAAAATTAGACACTAGATTCAGTTCATGATGGGATAACTGCAGTCTCACTCATCGTTCGTGTCAAACTAAGCTTATTACATGTTGAAAGTTTATCTGAATCTTGACTTGATTTCTCACGACCTTTTTAAGCTAGGAATGGGCAGTGCGTTGGAAACATTGGCTGGGCAAGCCTATGGGGCAAAACAATACCATATGCTTGGTATTTACACCCAACGAGCAATCTTAGTTCTTTTATCCTTTAGCATTCCCCTCTCATTCATTTGGTTCTACACCAGCACCATTCTTGTAAGTTTTGGTCAAGATCAAGATATATCTATTGGAGCAGGAGTGTTTAACTGTTGGATGATCCCGGGCCTTTTTCCTTATGGCATCCTCCAATGTCTCAACAGATTTTTGCAGACGCAGAATACTGTAATTCCTATGGTGATAAGCTCTGGAATTGCAGCTTTGTTGCACATTTTCATATGTTGGCTTTTCGTGTTTAAAATCAAGCTTGGAATCAAAGGAGCAGCTTTGGCTAACGCCATCTCATATTGGATCAATGTGCTATTGTTGGCACTATATATCAAGTTCTCCTCAGCTTGCTCGAAAACTTTCATGGGGTTTTCAAGAGAAGCCTTTGATAATTTACTTGGGTTTTTGAAGCTTGCAATTCCTTCGGCCATAATGATATGGTAACTCCAGTTTTTTCTCCTATCATATCATGATTAGGTGTCTATAACTTGAAAAGCATATCAAGTTTGACAATTTAGTGGTAGAACTTGAAAAGGCATACAAACTCAATTTTATCTTCATCTCGTCAAAAAAGCCACACGTATCATCACAATTTTTACCATCTTCGGTCAATTGTAATGTGCATTTGTTAAAAAGTCTTTAGATGGTTTGAAGAGTATATGTTGACTATTTGGAGTGCAGCTTCGAATACTGGTCATTTGAAATGGTAGTCCTTTTGTCCGGTCTTCTCCCAAATCCAAAATTAGAGACATCAGTATTATCTATAAGGTTTGTATTTATCAATCTTCAAGTTCAGAGAATGAAATAAGCAGCATGTTTGGCTTAGTTTCTTTTGTGGGTTTTCTCGGCAGTATCAACTTCTTTTGTAGAAGCTGCAGAGCCAAACATGCTCTAAAAGGTCTATTATTTACTATATTTCTCCCATTTTTTCGACAGCCTTAACACGTGTTGGATGGTGTATATGATCTCAGTCGGTCTGGGTGGTGCTATAAGGTCAGTAAATACTAATGTTTTCCACAAAAATATTTTGTTTCTATTTTGTTATATATATATATATATATATCAGATTGTGACAACCATTCCTTGTAATAAATACCATAGTACGCGGGTTTCAAATGAATTGGGTGCTGGGCGCCCACAATGTGCACGTAGAGCTGTACGTGTTGCAGCAGGGATTGCCATTTTAGAGGGTGCAATTGTTGGAACAACTACCATTCTTGTTCGGCATGTCTGGGGAAAGCTGTATAGCAACGACAAAGAAGTAATCAGATATGTGGAAAAAATCATGCCTCTATTAGCATTGTCCGACTTTCTAGACGGATTTCAATGCGTGCTATCAGGTAAAGTCTGCACAATTCTTTTCCAGTTGGTAAAATTTATATGAGAAAAAGTTGGGATGGGCAATAGTTTCATGCTTTCTAGATAAAATGTGTTGTATTGACACGTTTGTTTACCAATTTAAGGTGCGGCTAGAGGATGCGGATGGCAAAAGTTATGTGCTTTCATCAACCTTGGAGCCTATTATGTCGTGGGAATACCTTGTGCTGTGATTTTTGCGTTCGTCTTTCACATCGGAGGACTGGTGCATTCTCTGTCTCTCTCTATCGAAAAAGCAACAAGTCAGTGTATTCTCTTAATGAAGCTAAGCTTATAATTGTCGGTTGTTATTAGCAGGGACTTTGGATGGGGATCATTTGTGGACTTTCCGTTCAAGCTATTGCACTCTTGATGATAAATCTATGCACTAATTGGGATAGAGAGGTGAGGCGTACTGATTAATATACATTTCTTACTTCTCCAAACCAATTAGCTAAATTTGAACTTCATTTCTCAAACAGGCGAAGAAGGCCATGGATGGAGTTCAAAAATCCAATGTCAACATTAACAATTGAGGTTAGTCAAATTTATGCCATACCATTGTGATTATGAAAGTTCATTATGTTTTTAGTACAAAATACTGATGAACTATGAAATGATGGTTAATCATGAGGGGTTGTTCAA
Organism: Fraxinus excelsior; assembly: GCA_019097785.1. Lineage (NCBI taxonomy): Eukaryota > Viridiplantae > Streptophyta > Magnoliopsida > Lamiales > Oleaceae > Fraxinus > Fraxinus excelsior. The sequence goes on along the minus strand of CM032629.1, from coordinate 20,291,189 downwards.
TTGGTCACCAGTTTGAGTCCCATCATGGTCATTGGGGTGAGTATTCAATCGTAAGTTTCAGGGTTTCGTGGGATTAGTCGAGGTGCTCGCAAACTGGTCCGGAAATCCACGAATATAAAAATAAAAATAAAAATGGAAGGATGGTTAATTTGGTACAAATTTCAATTTGAGGACTGATTTGAAAGTTAATTGTTATTTGCAGTTATTCTTGTGTCCTTGTTTTGTATAAATAAGTTTCTTTTATTTATTAAAATTAGAAATTAAGGGGAAGAAATATCTTTTTTACTAAATAAGAACGTAGAAACTTTATTAAAATACCTAATAAAAAAGAAACTTACACTAACACGTTCGAAATTATGCCTGCATCACCACTTTCATAGTGCAACAGTCCAAACTAACTTTCCAAACAATTGCGAGCTTCAACGAACAATATTATTAATCAAGTTCTACGTAGCCAGTTGTTATCAAACTAAACAATGCATACAAATTTCGCTTATTGCTGAATTTAACGAGTTAAAGTCAAGTCTAAGTGTTAGTGGGTCTTGTTCGTTTCAAACTATGGATTCAACATAAGTACAAAAAGAAAAGAAAATATCAAAATTTCCAATATTTAAATTTTATTTTCTATCTCGCAGCAATTGCCGATTTTCTTTTCATTTCAATCGCACAACTATAAGCTTTTGGTACATAGAGAAATCTTTGTCTGCCCACAGTGGAAAGTCGTATCTTGCTTACTTGGAGAAAACCGTTTTGTTGATACATAAATCTTCTTGACTAAAACCTAGATAAATCTAAAGAAAAAAAATGAATTTTAATTGCACTATTATAATTCTAGACGACGATGGTCAGAACTTCTTATAATCAGTTTTTACGATTCTGATTGCAACGAGCAAATTGTCACTGTGTTCAAGCAGTTTTTTATTTAGGGTCCGTTTGATTGGCGGAGTTTTCCATGGAAGTAGGAAAATATTTTCCTACTTTTCACTTTTTGACTGTTTGATATGCGAAATTTTCTACGGAAAATGTTTTCTTCCATTTTTCTAGGTACAACCATTTGATGCACAAATGGTGGAAAATGTTTTCCCAACTAATAGGTGGGAAAACATTTTTCACCTTTTTTTTTTGCAATGAGAACAAATTCTAGATACAATGGTAAAAAAAAAATTCACTTTTATCGACAACTTTCATGAAATAAAGTCAAACGAATGATATTCAGTATAGTAAAAAAAAAAATTCAATTTTTTTTTTTTTGAGAATGAGAACAAATTTTAGATTCAATAGTAGAAAAAATGATCACTTTAATGGACAAATTCCATAAAAAACGAAGTCAAATGGACACCAAATTTTCAACATTTTCCATGGAAAATTATACCAATAAAAAACAATTAATTACAATTCCCAATAAAATATTTTCTAAGAAAATCAATTCCCTGTAAAACATTTTCTTTTCACCCTTGCAATCAAACGGACCCTTAGTTTAAAAAACAAATAGCAAATCAATACTTGAACATCGGATAAAACGTAGAAAATGTCGAAGGAAAAGATTTACGGACCCCATGCCACGCGGGTAAATCAATTTACTAATTAATAGATAAAAAAATATAGCAGTATCCATTTTTGAAATTTTGCAAAAAAATAAAAAAAATAAAAAAAATCAGAAGAATTAATAACAACTTCCTTTGCATCCTCTTTTCACTTGTTGATGAAGTGGAATCAAATTCATCGATATTAACTTTAATACTTTATCATAACTTCCATATTGTAATAGACCACAACCACCACTTAGATTAAGAATCACCGTTCTTAGCTTCACGTCAAGTAGCTTGATCAATTGATGGAATTCAACATTTAGAGCAGGTTGATTTGCGTTCTTCAAATACTAGAAGAAAACGTTGACTTTGTTGCTGGTTAACGGTGAAACTACTTGCTGCTGGATAATAGTAGAATGACTACCCACAGGTTCATCGGATGGAATTTGGTTTTTTCAAATCTTAATTTTATTGTTGATTAATTGCCTTACTTATAAGTAAAAAAATTATCAAAAATAAAAATAAAATCTTATCAACTAATCTGCAACAAACAAGATAACAATCTTAGCATAAGAGATAAGCCCAAAATGATTTTCTAAATTTTTAGAAGACTATTATAAGGAAAAATAATTTTAATTTACCTTGTCCTCATATCATCCTTCTAAATACATATGAAAAAAAATCTAACAATCTTATCATAAAAGATATGTTAAAAGATATCCTAAATTTGTTAGAAATCTAATATAAGGAAGAATAACTTTAATATAACAAATCCTTATTAAGTCAGAAAATATATATGATAGTATAAAATTTGTTATGCACGAGCTGTATATGTATAACAAGAAATCAAATCCTGTTATATAAGGAAAAATGATAAAATTCGCTATTCAAATATTTTGGGCGAATTTGCTTACCAATCCCAATCAATCAAGACTGTCCGTGTAGTCCAAATGTATCTTGTAATATTTTTTTTTCATAGTTTTGACAATTAAAAATAAAAAAAATATATTAAGCAAGCTAATAAATAAAATTTGTAAGAATATGAAATATTTTTCCAATGGACACACATTACAAGCAATTTTGCTCGATTAGTTCACAAGGGGACACTTGGCATTGTTCTATTGTACATTGACAAAAAAAAAAAAAAAAAAAATTCCTACCACATGTGCTAACAATGCAACACATGTACTGATGTACACCCTTGTACAATGAAAATAACCCGTTATTTAAATTGAGATTCAAAGAATAAATCCTCACGTACAGAGGATTTAAGGCCCCTCACAAGGGGTCGGGACTAGAGATGGCAAAAAAACCCGTCCCGTCCCGCCCTGTCGGGGCCCGCTCCGATGGGTTGGCGGGGCGGGGATTGCCGCCCCGCCTCGGGTAGCGGGGCGGGGCGGGCCACGTTGTTTATTTAATTTTGGACATTGTTTGATTTTGATATTGATGTAATTATTTTAAATATTATTTGCTTTGGATTATAAAATTTTGAATTGTATTTAATTGGGAATTTTTGATTTTTTTTTTAAAAAAAAAAACTAAATGGGGCATTAAACGGGGCAAAAATCCGCCCCACCCCGTCAAAGGCGGGGCGGGGACGGGGATTGGCGGGGCGAGGGTGCCCCGCCCCGAACCCGCCCCGTTGCCATCACTAGTCGGGACCCACATGTATTAAAAAAAAATTATTATGAGGACCTGATCATGTGTGTTGTCTGTACAATATTTGTAAAAAAATTTCTGTACACCAAGGGGGGTCGGAGATTCAAAACATCCTCATAATAACTTGGTCAGCTTTTATGTTGCCTCAATCCAGTCACTCATTTTTGGTCCAAAATTGCAATAAGCTTAACTAACGGAAAATTGTGGGTGTGTTTGATGGATATTATTGAGGAAAAAATGAATTTTAAATAGAAATATAATGATAAATATGTGATTAAAAAGTAAGAAAATTATTGATGTGATAAAAAATATTATTTTATTAAAAAATGTGTGGTTGAAAATGAGTTTTGAAAGAATACATTTTTAAAGAATATGTGTTAAATAGGGGCTGCATATTTGGTTTTTCAACCTTTCAAAAACGTTGTAGATCTACCTCAGCCTTCAAAAATAACCCAAACATTCCCAACATTTGAAAAAATATGCTTGGTGTATGTCACTATTAACATAACCCATCCATTTTGACTGTTAATATGGAATTAAAAGATAACTTTTACACTTAGTTTTAAATAAATAAAATAGGTAAATTACATTTGGGGTCTCAAAACTTTCCAAAAGTACTACAACGTCCCTAACTTGTTATTTTGGACATGTTCTTCCTTTCCCTATTTAAAAAATGATTAAAAAAAAAAAATGGAACAAACAAAAGGAAAGGAATTGAAAAAAAAAAAGAAGAAGGAAAAACCAATCATTTTTGCATCCACCCCATCCTACAACCAAATAACCATAACACAAGTTGGATAGCGAAACAAGAATTACCAAAAAATAAAATTTTACGTAGTTAAAAAATTCAAGATCCTCCCTAGATATTCATTTGTATGTTATAATAAAGAAACTTTGATTGAGAATTTGCCCAAATTCAATAATCAATTCTTGAACTTGACCCGAATCATGAACTTGCAACTTTTGATTCCAAGAACTTGATGCTTCCAACCTTCACATTTTCTATGGTTCTTTAATGCCAAGATTACACGACTTGTAGATTCCTTCTTTTGATTAAATCAAAGATCAAATTATAAACTAGATGGACCAAGAAAAGACCAAGAAAAAAACTAGATTTTTCTCTCTGTTTCCAATTCTGAATTTGTAGTCCCTAGAGTACTATTTGTAGGCAAAATTTCAATCTCCAAGTCCATTTCAAATTAGGGGTATGTTTGAGCCTCATTTTCTTTTGAGAATGAATTTTGAAATAGTAGATTGATGGAAAAAGTGTGATTAAAAAATAAAGAAATTTTTTGAGTTTGTATGTAATATTATTTTATTGAAAAGTATGTGATTGAGAAGAAAAGAGAGAAAAATGTATTTTTTAAATAACAGCGATCAAACAAGGGCTACGCCTCAATTGATTTAATTGCACGTTTAGTCTCTAGACTTTGATTATAGTTATAAATAAGTCCAAAACTTTTCAAGTAATTGTGATTGAGTTCGAAACATTTTTGAGCTACCATAGGGACTTAATTGGTCATATATTATTCAAACTCCAATAATTAGATCATATCAAGTCAACCATAAACCTCTTAATTTAAGAGATAAATGCAGCAAAAACCTCAAACATTTGAAACATTAGTAGACCTTTTCCAACTTTTTGATTTGTTAGAGTCGTTACCTCTAACATTTGCAAATGTTGCAGGTGAGGTCCTTTTGGACAGTTTCCATCTATTTCTCCGTCAGTTGACAATCAAAATAAAAAATTGACCAAAATTGACCACTTTCTACAAAAATAGGGGAGGCTAAAATGGCAGCTTACGATTTTTCCTATAAAACAATTAAAAAGTTAAATCAAAAACAAAAAAATAAAAGAAAAAGGAAAATGTATCTTCTTCTCCCTCATCCTACCCCTAACCCTACCCCTACCCCCACGCACAAGCCCAACCCCTCAACCTAAAACTAGAAATCTATCACCGCCACACCCACCACCATCACCACCACCACCACCACCACCACCACCACTACCACTATTGCGAACACCAATTCCTTGTTAAACCAAGAACAATCGCTCCGAGAAATGAATAATAATAATAAAAAAAAAACTAAAAAGCCTAAATGGAGACGCGTCACTTCACCACTTTAACCACCTCCTTGCGACCTCCAAAGCTATCGGAAAAATATCTCCCACATTGATGGTATCACATCCCCAACACAAAATAGAATCTCCTCAGAGAATAAAAATAAATAATCACAAAATGTGGGAAATAACTTGATTTTTCATTCTAAAAAAGACTACCAAATATTCTAAATAAATGTTCGGCTATCTATTTCCATGTCAAACTTACATTTGAAACATGGTTACAAATGGTACTATAGTCCTCTACAAGGTTTACTCAGAACACTTCTGCACTTAAAGATACATGAAGCCAAAAATCCTACTGAACTTCTCCAAAATTTTCGACCATTTACCTTCTCCAAAAATTTATTGATCTTTGATGGGTGCTGGCGCTGGCAGTTTGTGTTGTCTGCAGTAATTTTCGCTGGTGCCGATGGTGAGAGACAGATTGGGATTGGGTGATTTTTGTTTGGGGTGATTTTGTGGTTAGGAGTGGAGGGAATGGTGATGGGGATGGGTAAATAAGATGAAGGTTACTTTTTTTTTTATTTTAAATTTTTTATTCAGTTATCCCTTTTCTTAATTATTTTAATAGATATTTACTATTTTGCCCCTTTATAATTGATTAAAATATGGTCAAACTTAACTTTTGGGTTAATTGACGGAGAAATGGATGAAACCCGTTCAAAAGGACCTCACTTACAACGTTTGGAAATGTTAGGGGTCAGGGCTGAAACAAATCCAAGGTTTGAGAAAAGTCTATTAATGTTTCAACGATTTGGAGCTTTTGAGCTACTATAGTGACTTAATTGATCATATATTATTCAACCTCTAATAATTAGATCATATCAAGTCAACCATAAACCTCTTAATTTAATTATTAGTCTTTACAATACAACTAAATGCAAAAGATTGCACATTCGGAATATATAAGATTATTGAAACTATTATATAAATATATGTAATACTTTCCTCAGACTTATCGTATTTGTATTTTTTTCCTTGTCTGATATCCGATAATTAGGTACGGATACAAATGACCATTTTCCCCTATAATTATTTTCCCTAACTTAATTACCTTTTTTCAATGATTCGGTAAACCAATCACACATGTCAAAATTTGGCCATCGATAATTACTAAGCTTTGATTTTAACCATTGAAAACACATAAGTGACTTCTCAAATCAAAGGTTTGAGAAAAGTTTATTAATGTTTCAAAGGTTTGGGGCTTTTGAGCTACCATAGTGACTTAATTGATCATATATTATTCAACCTCCAATAATTAAATCATATCAAGTCAAGCATAAATCTCTTAATTTAATTATTAGTCTTTACAATACCACTAAATGCAAAAGATTTCACATTCAGAATAATAAGATTACTGAAACTAATATATATATGTAATACTTTCCTTAGACTTATCATATTTGTATTTTATCCTCGTCTGATATCCAATAATTAGGTACAGATACAAATGACCATTTTCCCTTATAATTACTTTCCCTAACTTAATTACCTTTTTTTTCAATGATCTGGTAAACCACTCATACATGTCAAAATTTAGCCATCGATAATTACTAAGCTTTGATTTTAACCATTATTGAAAACACATAAGTGACTTCTCGCCCGTTTTTTCACAATGGTTCTCGACACGATTTTGCATTTTATACTTTGCTTATTCTCTAACTTTCAACTTACCAAGATAATTAATTAATTAAATCGATCTCACTCATTAGTGAATAAAGAACCATTAATTTCACAAAAAGATACACCACTATCTCTAGAGGTTTAAATGAAATACTTGACAATCAATTGGAATCTAATTTTCTGCACGTTCATGCTTAAATTCAACACATGGTCCATTCAATACATACTAATTATCTAGTATTACCTTCAACTATTTCTTTGAAAAGAAAAAATTGCAAACCCCAAATAGTGAATCCATCAACTCTACAATCTTCCAATATAAGGCGCCAAACCTTGTATATTGATTGTGTACAAATTATTTATGATAAAAAAACAAATTATGTTATTCCATACTTCTCAACGCAGGTACCCAACTTATATTATAACAAGTGATTATAGACTCATTAATGTGTGTGTTCAATATTAAACAAGTGATATAACACAAAATAAATAAATACAATGATTTAGACATTATCAAAATGTTATTTTATCAAGGAAAATATACTCTATGTCACCCAGCCAAACAAACACCCACTGCAATCGATCGCATAATTTGATACTTTAGTATTGTTATTATTTTGACATTTTTCTTATCGAATTGAAAATTTCATTAATTTCTATAGGTTGAACTAGTTCCAATAATAATTCAGGAACTGTTAAAACTGAGGAGAAAAATTCCAGTGACTGATCAAAATAAGTTGGAAGCAAAACTAACCACCAAGATAGTGACAGAAGACCGCCAAAGAAACCTGCTACAATTCCAGGCACAGGCCATCCCAGCTACCACCAGTGCCTAAAAATAGGCTGCAACCACCACCCCACACAGACAATCGAAGGAGAGACAATGACACGTCCCACGAGCTGCTCTGCCTAGAAATAAGAGCAACAAAAGGGAGAAAATGGTGAGAGATCAGGCGGGCCCATCTCATCCTCACCCTAGATATCAGGCTGATGAAGATAAGGACTTGGACGAACCTCAAAGGTCTTGTGACCTTGATGATGATGATTAAAATTTGTCATTTTTACAAGAACTAAGAAAGGTACTCGTCCCAAGGTATTATGTGCTGCTAAAGATATCAAAGTATGACCGGAAGGATGACCCGTCTAAGCACTTGGACAACTACAAAACACACATGAGCCTAAGAGGCGCATCCCTTACCGTCAAATACATGACCTTCCATTTGACTTTGAGCAGAGCCGCTGAAATTTAGTACAGTAGATTACCCCATGGAGTATTAGGAGATGGATAGAATTTAAAAATAAATTCTTGAAATGGTTTGTAATAAGTAAAAAAAGGAGAGGCTCCTATCCAATACCTTCAGGACATGAGGCAACAACCCGAGGATATGTTGAAGAGTTTCTTAGCCCACTTTATCGATATGATAACTTATTGTGTGCAAGTCATTGACTGGAAGACGTTGTCTACACTGCGGGATAGGCTAAACATGAACACATGCTTTTCGAAGAAAGTGAAGAATCAAGACCCCATCAGGTACGATGCTCTCTTAGAAATGATCAACGAGAAGTTGATTGATCACCAAAACTAAGCCAACATGGGTCTTCTACCTCCCTCAAAGACAATGTGGGAAATGACCCTTCTCTCATCTAATGGACCACCACTGGAATCAAGACGATCATGAGGCCATTCACAATTCTGGGCAAGTATTTGCTACAGCTATATTAAATACAGTACCCACGCTGGATTATGAGGATGTAATCCCTGACACTAACATGCGACAGACTGTGTTTGGACAATAGGCCCCCTAAAGAGGAAGAGGTCAAAGGCAGGGTTTGAAACCTAGAAATAGATTGAGCACCCCTCAATACTGTACTTATCATCATTTCTACAGTAATGATACATCGGACTACACTGATATAGCCCAACACCATAGGTAGGTTAATCCTCAGAACGACCAATGAGGTGATCACCCTCTTTCTAGGAACTTGCTCCCACCTAAGCAGGAACAAAGACCTAGGTGCGAAGAGGTCAGACCTTCATGTCGGGAGCCATCCCTAGGTAGATGAGATAATGTGATAGAAAGATGCCTAGAGAAGGACAACTACAGCGTAGGAAACACCCGACTAGTATGGAAGACGTACCTATCCACGAAATTGACATGAGTTTTGGAGAACCTTACATTGGGGACAACACAAGGAATTCCCAACGGAATTATGCTAGATACGCCAAGGCTCCCCCAATGGTTAGCTATACAGTAGATAGCAATTCCCATATAAGGCAACTACCACCCATCACTTTAACCCAAGAGGATGCCAAGGGTGTACATTTTCCCCGTTGTGACGCCCTCATGGTTAGGGTAGTTATAGCTCGTAATTGGTTGAAACAAATGCTAGTTGATAATAGCAGTTCTGTCAACATCCTCTTTGGAGCCACTTTTAATAAAATGATTGTGAATTGACTCCCATCATCATTTGTATTGTTCAACCGACAATAGTATCATCTTAAGAGGAAAAATAACCCTTGTAGTGGAAATGGGAGAGCTTTCCCAGATAGTTCTAAACTTCATGGAATTTTTGTTAGTAGATAACAAGTTCGCCTACCATGGAGTAGGTAGACCCGCCTTAAAAGACTTATGGGCCGTTACCTCTATCCACTAGATATGCTTGAAATTCCCTACTGAACGTGGGATTTCCATAGTTAGGGACGACCGGAGAGGAGCGTGGGAGTGCTACTTGAACTCAATAAGGAAGGCCAAACCTAGGGATGTTAATATGGTGCTAATGCATGTTGACATGGTCAATGTTCCAGGAGGGAAAAATTCTGGACAAGAAGATGTTGAGATGACAGATGCTCTAGGGTAGGGGGTTATACTTGATAAACTGGACACTCGTATTATCAAATTCGAATCCCAACTAGGCCCAGGAGTTGGAAAGTTTTCCAATGGATCCTCAAGACCCCACTAAGGCATTATTGTAGGAAAAAAGCCTGCCATCGAAGGCCAAAGAAAGACCCAAAAACTTATTGTGCAGAAATGCCTTTGCATGGATACATGAGGACACGGTGAGCATTGACCCCAAGGTTAGTTTCCAGTACAAGAAAATTGATCATATGATTGCCCTGTATAGACAAAAGATGTGGGCCCTTAACCCGGAAAGATATAAGGCCCTGAAGGAGGAAGTGCAAAAGTTGGTAAACAATGGCTTCATCAGGGAGGCAACTTACCCGAAATGGGTCTCCAACCAAGTTTTGGTAAAGAAGCACAATGGTAAATAGAGGGTATGCATTGATTTCTCCAAGCTCACCCAAAGGACAATGTTCATCTTCCAATGATAGACCAACATGTAGACTCCACCTCTAGGCACAAACTTTTGAGCTTCATAGACGCCTATTCAAGCAATAATAAAATTATCACGTACCCTACAAATGAAGAAAATATATTTTTCATCATTGATAGAGACCTTTATTGTTACAGAATGATGCCTTTTGGATTGAAAAATATAGGGAGCTACCTATCAGAGACTCATTAACAAAATGTTTGTCGGCCTTATGGCAAAACAATGGAGGTCTATCTGGATGATTGCTCGTGAAGAGCTTGAAGGCAAATGACAAAGTAATGTACCTAAATGAAACCTTCCAAATTCTATGGAGACACGAGATGAGGTTGAACTCCCTTAAGTGCTCGTTTGGTGTTGCCTTCAGAAAAGTCATTGGATACATGGTCAACCAGTGGGGCATAAAGGATAATTCAGAAAAAATCAAGCCCTGGTCTGGATGAAGTCCCCACAGAAACAAAAGGAGGTGCAAAGCTTAACAGAGCGCGTAGCGACTTTAAGCCGTTTCATACGAAAGGCCACCGACAAGCCTTTCCTTCTTTAAGATCTTAAAAGGAGGTAATAAGTTCCAATGGACGAAGGAGTGTAAAGAGGCCTTCTAGGAGCTGAAAAAGCTCCGAGGGCAAACCTCCCTCCTTTCAAAGCCCAAGGTCGAAGAGGCCTACAAATCTATCTGGTCGTATTTAATAAAGCCATTAGCGTAGTTTTTGTAAAAGAAGATGGTACCCTCTAGTTGCCTATTTATTACGTGAGTAAGGCACTCTTGGCGATAGAAACCCGCTACCCTGACATGGAGAAATTAGCTCTAGCCTTGATCACCGTATCCAGAAAATTGAGGCCATACTTACAAGCTCATACAATACTAGGCTGATATGTAATGTCGGATCTGACTATTGCAGCTTACAAAAAAAATGCTATAATAAATTCTACGGTACTTCGATCGCCCTATTTTCAATAGCATATGATAGATAACTCATAAAGGATCACTTTTCAATTTGAAATATACTAAAATTCTAAATATATAGATCGTAGGAAAATTTTAAAGACAGTGACAAAATGCTGGAAATTAACGAAAACACATGTTCAAACGTTAAAGTTATCCGTATTGAAATATAAACTTAAACTACAATTTCTTAGACACCAAGAGGATTATGAACTATAAAAAATGACAATCCAAAAAATAAGAAATAAATTTGTCTACAAATAAAATATGAAATCAATGTCGAGCCACTACAGGATCTCCGATTATTCTGAAATTGTTAAATGAAAATGAGCATCTCAAATAAATACTTAGTGGGCTACAAATGCTACATGAACATAATAATTATACATCTAATTATGTATTCTTACATATCACCTTCATTAATAAGCTAATCGATGATCAAACGATCTACTTAAAGTTTTGATGAACCTCTACGACTATTAGTTAAGCATATTATGTGTTTGAGCCACATTATTTTGGAAGAATGTATTCTGGAATAGTAGATTAATGGAAAATGTGTGGTTGAAAAAGAAGGAAAAGTTATTGATGTGATGGAAAGTATTATTTTATTGAAGAATGTATGGTTGAAAATGAGTAGAAGAATGAAAGTAAAAATTTTAATGTGTACCAAATAGGGGCATATAATTAAAGTTGTGATGAGCTTCTGCGAGCATCAATTAATCATATAATATTTTTGCCATTTACATTTAAAGGAACTTCACATACTTTCATGAGAAAACATAAAGAATAACATGCATGAATGAATGACAATTAAATCTATATAGCGATCACTAAGTGTAGGGATCCTAGCTTAGTTCGAAATGAAACATCATTGACTACCTCCAATGGTATTTCTTTTCAATCTTAAATACGAAAATGGTCTTTCCTTCCCTTGATAAATAATCTGATGAGGTATATAAATAATGGCGTGAATAGGATAAGCTATTACATAACCGATCTCTTATGAGAAAAAACAGGAAACTCAGGATTAGGTGCCTCAATTGATTTGGACTCCCATAAATATTTATCAATCCTAGCAATGTAAATTGATTTTTACCTTAATAATAGTGCAAGTCTCTTAATTATGGTCTTTATTATGAAATAACTACATGTAAATTAAGTTGTAAATGGGTTAAGTGGGATTACATAGAATTCAAATGGAAAACTAATAAACTAATTCTAATTATCTTAAATTCAAATCAATACATCAATTCATTTTAGCGATCTTGAGCTATCTTAATCATCATTTTGATCTATCGATAGCCTCCACGGTCTTCTTAATAAGTTATGGACCCAAAATTCTCCTCTCGCCAACCTTATCCTCGCATACCGACGAACGACATCTTCAACCATACAATGCTTTGTACGGTGCCATGCCGATAGTAGTTTGAAAACTATTATTGTATGTAAACTCAACCAACGGCAAAAGGTTTCCATTTACCACCCAATTCTAGTATACATGCTCTCAACATATCTTTTAGTACTTGGATAGTTCGTTCTGACTATCCATCGGTCCAATAATGATATGTAGTACTGAAAGACAATGTTGTTCCCATAGCTGTATGAAGACTCCTCCAGAATTTTGAGGTGAATCTTGGGTCTCTATCCGACAAAATAAACATTGGTACCCCATGAAGTTGAATGATTTCTTTAACATATGATTGTGCAAACTGTTCCAAACTAAAAGTCATAAAACTAGTAGAAAATGGATAGGTAGACTTTCATAGACATAGGAAAACCTACTACAAAATCCATCTAAATCTTTTCCCACTTACATTCTGGTATGTCTTGGATTTAATAGTGATGATGGCCTCTGATGCTCTGTTTTCACTTGCTGACAAACTATACACTTCGATACGAACAAAGCTATTATTCCTTTCATATTCCTCCAATGAAAGGTATTACGTAAGTCTTTATACATTTTTGTGGACCCCGGATGTGCAGCATAAGGAGTGGAGTAAGCCTCAATCATGATCTCCTTTCTTAGTCCTTCATTTTTAAGTACACACAGCTGGAATATAAACATAAGTGCTTTATCACTGCTTATCTCAAAATCTTTCATTTTCTCAGTTCCCACATTGGCCTTGATCTTTTCCATTTTGTGCTACTATAATCTTGTTCCTGAGATTGGTTTTAAAACCAAACTTCTTAACTGTGATGCTCGAGCTAGTAGTGTTAGCACTTCTATTCTCAAATTTTCAAAGTCTTTGATTAAGTGGCTCTACTTTGTGTTGCTATAGGTGGCATTATCGGTACATTTTGTCCCGTCAGAGCCAATGGTGTTGTCAGAGTAGCTTGTGCCATTAAGACCCGTCTAATTTCTTCTACTGCTTGTTGTAGTTCTCTAATTGCCCTCACGTGTGACTTTGGAGCCATATTCCTTCGTACAAAATGGAATAGGTTTATAATCTTTAGGAAAACACAGTTATCAAACATTGCACAACAAAATGGGAAACCACAATTAGGAAATAACATATTTTATTATTAACTAAATCCTTTATAAGGAATACAATCTATGAAAGAACGTTTGGAGCTAATCAACTGAAAAGCAAAAAGGAAAGCCTGCTCAACACAACATGATCTAAACCTAATAAAATCTACTAAAAATCCATGCCACTCATCCTCCTTATCACATCTTCATTAATCCAGCCTCTATGAAACCTAGTTTTTCTTGAAAGGCTGCGACTCATCATCTGAAATAAGTGGAGGTGAATCCTCACGAATGTATATCTCAGTAGGTACTCTATTCCCTTCAGGGATATATGCAAGTGCATAATCTCGTGCTTGCTCACATTGTGCCATTAGCTCTATGCAGAACGCCTCATAGTCAATCTCTTAAGGCAAAGTGGGTATGACAACTCTCCATAAATAATTGTAAATTATTCGGCCATTCCTAGCCATTGTTTTGACAATATTGATAATAAAGAGGCAGGTGGCCTGAGACTAGTGACCATATGACCTAGTTGCCTCACCTTCATCCATCTTAGTAACATCTTTCTAATGTGCTGGCCCATATCATGAGCTGGATTCCACTAATACTCTTCATATTGCCTCATGATCTCAAATTGACGAGGCATTAATGAACACGTCTTCCTACATGTTCTTTTATTTCGTGCCATCTATACCAAATCAACTATATAAATTCCTAATAAATGGGTTGCTAATATCTTTTATTTGGTCATGAACTTAATATTTCTCACGTGCGAGTTTTTGGTTGTACTGTTTAAGTCCCTATCTCACCCTCACAACATAGTAAAATGGGTCCCCAACGAAGACTTGTGATTTATGTGAGTTTTGATTCACCAGCTATTATTAGGCATTTTGAACCTTTAACATGTAATTTATTTACTGTACGTTTTGCAGATTGTCATTTTGAAGAAATGACTTTTCTGCTTTGGGAGGGAAAAAACTACATCCTAATAAATAAGGTAAGATTTCTTGGAATGAAATAACTATATCTCACTTTGATCCCCGCAGCAATCAATGTGAGCAAGAGGTTGAAAAAATCATTTATTTGTAAAGAGTTGCAAATCAATTACTAGATGTATTTGTTAACACAAGAAAAGTGAGTCATATATACCAGCAGAAAATATTCCAATAAAAATTGATGTCCTTACAGGACTGTTTGTTGTAGCAAATGTATTTTAAATACGCTATAAGCGTGGTTGACCAGTTGGTTCAAAAGACTCTGTACCTCGAAAAAGAAAAATACAAGAGAAAAACTAACCAAAAACTTCAGAAAAATTAACATTAGAAAAGATTGATCAATCAAATATTGAAAATATGGTTCCTAAAGAAACACAAGTGTTCGAAAATAATGAGATTTCAATAAATTATATGTTTATCTTATAAATTATGAGAAATAGATAATGTTGTTATAGATAATATTGTCGCCTTTAGCACGATTCTTGATATTATGAAAAATGAGGATCCTGGACCACAATCTTTTAAAGACTATAAACATAGAAATAATTGGCCAAAGTGAAAAAAAGCCATACATGCGGAATTAATTCATTAGAGAAACGAAAAGTTTTTGGACCTGTAGTTGGAATATTTGAAAATGTAATCACTGTTGGATACAAATGTGTTTTTGTACAAAAGAGAAATAAAAATAATAAAATTACAAGATACAAAGCCCGACTCGTAGCTCAAGATTTTTCACAAAAATAAAAAATTGATTATGAGGAAACATATTTGCTCACGTGTTTTCATAAAGAAAACAAATATTGGATTTGCAATTGTGGCAGTTTATATTGATGATTGAAATTTAATTAGAACTTCTAAAGAGCCCAACAAAATTGCAAATTATTTGAAAAATAAATTAAGATGAAAGATTTGGGAAAAATCAAATTCTGTCTCGGTTTGCAGATTAAACATTTCCCATAAAGATTGCTTATTCATCAATCTACATATAAAGAAAAAGTCTTAAAATGTTTTTATATGGATAATGCACATCCATTGGTATCACCTATAGTTGTTCGATTACTTGATGTGAAAAGGGATCATTTTCGTCCACTTGAAAATAGAGAAAATGTTCTTGATCCTAAAGTACCATATCTTAGTACAATTGATGCATTAATTTATATTGCAAATTGTACTCGATTTGACATAACTTTTTTTTTTGTAAATCTTCTTACAATATATAACTCAACAACAACACAAATACATTGGAATTGTAACATATTTTTCGTTACTTAAAGGGTACTATTTATTTGGAATTATTTTATTCTCAAAAGTCAGGATCTGCTTTAGTGGGATATACAGATGCAGGTTATTTCTTTTACCCACATAAAGCTAAATTACGAACATGATACTTGTTTACACGTGGAGGACAACTATATCATGGAGATCTGTGAATCAATCATTGATAGCAACATCCTCAAATCATTCTAAAATTATTGCAATCCATGAAGAAAGCCGAGAATGTAATCTGGTTGAGGAACATGACTTATCATATCCAACAAGCATCATGTGGATTCATTTCAACAAAAGATAGTCCAACAATTTTGTATGAAGATAATGTTGCTTGTATTGCACAACTCAATGGAGGTTATATCAAAGGTGACACGACGAAGTATATTTTTCAAAAAAATTTCATACACATAAGCCTTAGAAGAATGACGACATCGATATTCAACAAATTCGTTCAAGTGACAATGTGGTTGATTTATTTACAAAAGTACTACCAACATCTACATTCAAGACATTAGTTCACGATATTGGAAGACGTCAACTCAAAGATTTTCAATGATCAATATCATGGGTAGTAGCTATACTCTTTTTCCTTCACTTAGGTTTTATCCCACTGGATTTTTCTAGCAAGGTTTTGATGAGGCATCATTTATCTTTAATACTCCAAAATAACTGTACTATTTTTCTTTTGTTTGATTTTTTTTTGTTCAATTGAGTTTTTATCAAACAAGGTTTTAACAAGACATATTTTGTAATGTGTCATTCAAAGGGGGTGTTGTAAATAGTAAGTTTATTAGTGAATGACAATTGTACCCCTACAGCCTAGAAATTATTATCATTGTACCCCTAATCCTGTTCTATAAATATAGAGCTTTGGTTCTCATTATAACACACATAAGTAACTTTTTATCATCTCTTCTCATTTTCTCTCTTTTCACAACATAAATGGGTTAATTGGGATTACATAAAATTCAAATGGAAAACTAATAAATTAATTCTAATTATCTTAAATTCAAATCAATACATCAATGCATTTTGTCTAGTGACACACGTGGCTGGCAAACTTGTTAACATGCTTAATAAATATTAGTTAAATATGGATTTATTTGAGCTACAAAAACACGAACCTAACTTATCCAAAATTACTTTTTCTCGAGTCTAAAATCCGCTATTTAATATGAGTTTCGAAACAAGTCTAATATTGATAGAGAGATTCTCGTTAAATTAATGCTTGATCATTCTACCAAATAAAAATAATGATGTTGAAACTTATTTTCATATTAGTCCCTCAACATCTCAAATATAACAAAACGTACCAGAATGAATTAAATGAAATTTTATTTTAAATAGCTACAATAGTAATTCCTAGTTAATAGTTAGTCAGGTTAATGGCACTTCATGGCAAGGGATAAGGGCATGACCACATTCCTCAAATTGGTAATGTGTCTACTCAAATCCCACGAATGGAAAACACCCATGCCGATGCCTTATCCAAGCTGGCTAGTAATGAAGACTCGGAACTACTAACGCTTGTGCATGGATACAATATAGAGTAGTTTCCAAAAAAATCACTAACAAAGATGAGGCTTACAAACTTAGAAGAATGGAGGGCCATTTTGAGCTCCAAGATGAATTATTCTACAAAATGTGTTTTTCCCTGCCCTTCATTCGATGCGTAGGAGGAAAGAAAGCTACCTACATCATCCGGGAGATCCATAAAGGAATTTGCAACAATCACACTAGAGGACTCACGTTGGCACATAAAGCTATACGGTAGGAGTACTACTAGCCACATTGAAAAAAGATGCAATCCAATTTGTACGAAAGTGCGACAAATGCCAATGTTTCTCTCCTATCCAGAGGCAACCTTCCTAAGAGTCCAGTCCATGGCTGTTTTCCAAATGGAGAATCGACCTTATAGGCCCACTACCCAAGGGTAGAGACAATTAAGTTTTGCTAGGTTGAAGCCGAACCCCTAGCCAAAATCACAGAAGCCAACATTTCAAAATTATTGTGGAAGAATATTATATACCTGTTTAAGATTCCCCATTCAATTGTGTTACAACAAAAAGGTCAGGGACCTGCGTGAGAAGTACAACAAGAAATATTTTTCAACACCTCATCACCCCAAAGCAAATGGGAAGTAGAAGCCATAAACAAGACAATTAAGTACACCTTAGAAAGAAAACTTGATGCTTCCAAGTAAGTATGGGTCGATGAACTGCCACAAGTATTGTGGGCAATCCGAACCACAAGCCAGACTCCAACTGGAGAAAACTTCTTTCTCAATGGCCGATGGTGTTGAAGTTATGACCCTAGTGGAAGTTGGATTACCCTCTTCCTGTCGATTACAATTCAATGAAATATCCAATGACAAGTTGAGAAGATACGAGCTTGACTTCTTGATGAATCTAAAGTGAAACTGACCGCATACTAGAGGAAGATGACCCATTATTACAACCCAAAAATTAAGAAAACTTTAGAGAGTTTTCCTTTCCTTTAAAGAGCCGAGAGTGGGTACACTGGGTCCGAACTGGGAAGGTCCATAAAGGAGGAACTATGACCTAGCATGATAAAAGACCTATATGGAAAAATAGAGCCTCGCCCATGGAGCATATGGCATCTTCGGAAATATTTCCAATAATATGACTAGAAGATTTTTCCCAACCCATGTAAATATTTTAAAGTGATTCAATAAAAGTACGTTTTATTTAAAAGGATTCAAAGCACATGCCTCCCATGAAAGAGCAGAACGTCATGGGAGAAGCCTTTACATGGATGAATCATTCACCATGTATGGAAGCATGGGCCCATCGAAGAAGATAATTAGATCTCAAAATGGTCCTCATTGATTTTTCGAGGCATAAAACGTATGCTTCCCATGAAGAAGTTAGACGTCATGGGAGAAGCCCTTACATGGATGAGTCATCCACCATGTATGAAAGTGTGGGTGCCTCAGAGAAGAAGATTAGATCCCAAAAGGATTACCTCATTAATTCTCTGAAGTGTACAACATAGGGAGATGGATTATCCCATTGATTATCCGAAGCGTACAACACATGTCTTCCATGACGAAGCTGATCGTCATGGAAAAAGCCCTTACATGGATGAACCATCCACAATGTATGAAAGCATGGGCGCCTCGAAGAAGAGGATCATATTCTAAAAAGAATTACTCAATTGATTCTCCGAGGCATACAACACATGCCTCCCATAACGAAGTTGAACGTCATTGGAGAACCATTACATGGATGAACTATCTACCATGTATGAAAGTGTTGGCGTCTCGAAGAAGAGGATCAGATCCCAAAAGGGATTATCCCATTGATTCTCAAAGGCCATACAACACATATCTTCCATGACGAAACTAAACGTCATGGGAGAACCCCTTACATGGATAAACCATCCACCTAGTATAAAAGTGTAGACACTTCAGAGAAGAGGATTAGATCTTAAAAGGGATTACTTTATTGATTTTTCAAGGCGTACAACGCATACCTCCTATGACAAAATTAACTTCATAGAAAAAGCCCTTACAAGGATGAACCATCCACCATGTATAGAAGCTTGGAGAAGAAGATCAGATCCCAAAAAAGGATTATCTCATTGATTCTCCAAGGTACGCAACATATGCCTCCCATGACAAAGCTAAACATTATGGGAGAAACAATTAGTTGATGGACATGTTTAAGGTTCTATGTATGTTCTCAAACTTAATCATGTTCGACATGTTTGAAAGTCCATTTGTCTTTAAAGATCATCACATTCACCTCGGTTTAGCTTGGAAGTTCGATTATGTTTTAATTATGCACATCAGATAGGTCTCAACACTTAACAAAATTGAAAACATAAAAATAGAAAAACAATGTACTTCATTGATAAAAATGTTGTACAAGGGAATGCCTCACTTATTACATAGCAAATAATTTAAAAAGTCTATCCTATGCTAAAAGTGACGGAGAGTTCGACGCCTCAGTAGTAGGCGCTTCAGCAAGAAGAGCTTTTTAGCCTGAAGCTTTGTCTTTAAAAGTTTCCTCTTGGTCAACTTCGACCCCATCTGCTTCAACCATGTCATTAGCTAGGGTCTGAGGCACTTTTTCAAGAAATAAGCACTGAGCTAGGCAGTATTAATTCTGGATAAAGTTCAACCACCTTGTCTACCACTTTGACAAAGGCGAATCTCTTCCAGTAGGCGTTGAAGTACCGATACTCTTCCATCAAGTAGTAGTTAACGATGTAGTCTTCACCACCTCCTCACTTTCTTTCTGAGCATTAGCCTTGGCCTACTCAGCCTCTTGCATATAGTGCCTTATTTGGGTTTCCAAAAACCCATGCATCATTCAGGCCAATGTTTTCTAAGTTGACCTTCTCTAGAGCCTCAGTCGTCAGCTTATAGTGGTTGTTTGATGTTTCAACCTTTTTTGTCAAGTAATCCACTTCACACTGGGATTGATGAACTTTTCTCTTCAGAGCCTCAATCTCGATTAAGACAGAATACAACTTAGTTGTCTCTTCAGAACGTTGGGCCTTTAGCTCATTTACTTCGACCTTTATTATTTTTATCTCCTCATTCACTATGGACAACTCTTAACTAACTCCCAATTACGTGTTTGAATGTCCTTCAACACCTCTAACATTTAAGGATGACCCTAAAAGCCCTGGTACTCTGGCTTGCTAGGGTCGCCATGAGGTACACAGCATCACAGGTGGCCATAAAACTTTACCACCTTTCAGTCTAAAACTTGTAGAGGTTTGCAGTGGCAACATGGGCTTCATGACGTATATCCATCATCATTAGGGCAATTTCTTCATCTTGCCCAGTAAAAACTTCCCTAATTTCTTAGGGGTTCTCCCACTGGTGTCTTCTTCACCACTTCAGAAGTCTGCTCTACCTTCTTTCACAGCCTCCTAGCTTTCTAAGCCTTTGCAACAGTAAAGAAAGACTGTATCAGCTTGGGAAGAGGTGGGGGTAGGACTAGCTTAGCCACCGGGGTACCTAATGTGCCAAAGTCCCAAATGCAGAGCCAATGCCATGGGACAACTTGACTCATCTACCTTTCCCTTGCCCTTGTCCATTCCTTTTTGGGAGACCTCCTCATTACTCTAATCATGCTCCTTGATGAGGAGCTCAAGCTTTCCCTAAAATGCTTGGCAACACTAAATGAGGGCTTCAAAGTCGGGAGCTCACCATAGAGGTAGTTCTCAAGATAGAGGCCATGTCCCGGGTGGGGTACTTTTTTTTTTTTTTTTTTCCAAAATCATCTACAAACAGCAAAAGTACAATGTTAACTCTACTAGTATGATAAGCTTCAAAACATAGAGCCTCGATATTTACCACGAGAAGCCATCAATCCAAAATCAATGAAGAATTTGCTAGGTCAATAGGGCGGTTGAAGTTACGTGACATCTAGGAACTTCTATATACGTCTTGAGAAAAGTTCGAAGTGATGCCCTGAAAGTGCAGACCAAATAGCATCAGTTAAAGTTATTACAAACAAATTACAAGTTTAAAGAAGAAACTCATAAATTTTAGAATATTGGGTCGGTATAGTACAAGTTGTGGCCTTGTCTCCCTCAACGATATGCCATCTACCTCTTACCCAAAATCGAGATTCATTCCACCTTTAATAGACGATGGTAGACTTTCTACAAAAGCGCCATGGGCACCGTAGAGGGTCATGCCTTTGATTTTCCTTTCCCAAGCATACGAGGTTGGAATCATGTTTGAAAGACGTGTAGGGGCATGTCCCCACCAAGCGAGGTCTCCTTTCAAAGGAAATAAGCCCCTACTAATTGGCTCCACCTATTTTGTAAGAGTTAGGTCAGAGCCAATATATACGACCTTAGCACTACCCTAAAAAATGGGTGTAGAGGTAGATGCATACCCATCCTAAAAGGAAACTCACTTACAGCCGCACATCCTCGCTCAAATAATAGGCACGTTAGTGGGCCTCAGGTTCTAATAGTTTTATAGAATACCAGATTCTATATTTCTCCCTAATCTTGATTAACTTCACAAAGGTTATGGCAAAAGGGATCGTTGCAGCTTCCCATCTCACTTAGTAATCAATAGGACCCTCATTCATGGCCCACAAACCTCCATCCACCCCCATGCAATGTCTATTGCCCAACCTTTAAAAGACTCACCCCGCCACTACCAGAACTAGACCCAGAAGCAATTGAAATCGAAAAAGATAAATGAATGAATAATGGAAAACAAAGAGATTACCTAAATAAAGGAGAAGCTCTTAAAACATGAGTTCGTTGGAGAACAGAAACGACCAAAATATTTTTGAATGTAGAGAGATTTGAACATTTTTACAAAGGTAAAAAAATAACACAATGACAAGATTTTATCTTTCACAATAGGGAAAGGCGCTCATCCATTAGATCTAGATGCACTTCATCTAAAACGTCCATTTCTAAACTCATCTGAGGCATTGAATTCAAACAGTTTTTTATCGTCAATGCTTCGAATTGATGCATGTTTCTCATGCATGTGCCTCAGCACGTCAATCTCAAAATACTATAGCATGGCCATCAATATGACGGCTGTTACATGTATTAGAAATCGAATCGTTTCAATTATCTTTTCTGGGTAACGTACAAAAAATAAAATCATTGGCACTGTTATCAAAAGCGTACTTCATTTTCAATTTAAAATAAAGAACTTCACTAGTTCAGAAATTCATTTCTTCAGCTCATCAAAAAAATCTTGGCTATTTTTTCAATTTAAATAGGGAGCTTCAGTAGTTTAGCACTTTCCTGCTTTAGCTCATCAAACAAATTTTAGCTATTTTCAATTTAAATAAGAGCTTCAACATTCAGTATTACATAAGGATAGGATGAATCAAGTTCAACTTCGAAATCCAACCATGATATCAATATACATACTTGGACTTGGGAGACTATTTTGTTGTGACAAAACCTAACCATGACAGGAAAACCCGTTCTAATGAAACTTTACACAAGATAGAAGTCAATTCATGACATGAATAATCATACATGGACTTGGGAATACTATTATTACGTCTCGTCACTGTGGCTTCTACGTGAAGTCTACGTGGCATCCCACGTGGAGTGCAATGGACCTACCGAAGCACTATTGCCGATCAAAACCCTTTCACCGAAGCAGTGGCGTGCAATGGATCTACAAAAGCCTTTCACCAAAGCAGTGTCATGTAATGGACCTACCGAAGCTCTTTTACCGAAACGGTGTGCGTGCAATAGACCTACAAATACATAGGACATGATGCTTTGGTCAAGAAGATGATGCCACATGTCTCTTCATCAAATGGACACCATTTAACATGTAACACTATAAATATCCCCCATTGGTGTCATTTGAAGGTAATGCAAATAAATCTATTCTAAGCTATATGAATCTCCTCTTGAGTGAAATCTTTTGTTGAAAAAGTTAGATATTTGTTCTTGGCTTTTAGTTTGTATATTGTTCATTGTTCCTTATCATGCGATCCTACTCATATAACTTGCTGGTGCCAAAATATTTTTATCTCGAGTTATAAAGTTTTCCCCCGTTCAACCCTGAAATATTGGCTAGTATTGTATCCAAAAGGGAAGTAATTAGCTTGCGTGGATGGGTTTGGTATTTTTTGTCCACGTAACGATACAAAAAAGAGGTCAACATGGAGAATGAACATATTCAAAAGGGTAATGAATTCAATCCAGGATTGTTAGCAAATGAAATTATGAAGCTAGACTTACAATTCATATCTGGTAAGAATATCACATTGACAAATATTTTACATGTACCAAATGTGAATCTTGTAAGTGGGATTTGTTGTAAGAATTGGGATTAAGTGCACATATGAGTCGAGCAAATTTGTATTTTCCCGAAATGGTGTATTTATTGATAAAGGCTATTCTAGTGATGGAATAGTCAGACTTTCTATTGTCAATAATGATATTAATAAAACTACAAATTTGAATTATATTGTTGAGCCTGTTTTCTTATGACATAATAGATTATGACATATAGGTTAATCTATTTTAAAAAGAATGATAAAAATTGGAATGATTTCATGCGAATACATAGAACATAATAAATGTGAATGTTTAAAATGATGAAGAAACTTTTTCATAATGTTGAAAGGACCTCTAATTTATTAGACTTAGTTCATTCTGATATATATATATATATATATATGGATTAAAGGTTAACTAGAGGAGGTAATAAATGAATATAACATTTATAGATAACCATTCTAGTTTTTGTTACATCTACTTGATGAAATATAAGTATGAGCCTTTACTATTTTCAACCCTTTTATGGCCATTATTTGGCCAAAACATTATTTTGAATAGTGATTTTTAGGAGAATGTGTGATTAAAAAGTAAGAATTTTTTTTGGATTTACGTGCAAAATATTTTATTATGTGAATGTGTGGTTGAAATGAGTATGTAGAAAAAATAGTTTTCAAATAATGGTTGTCAAACAGGAGCTTAAGATATATAAAGTCAAAGTAGAAAACCAATTAAATAGAAAGATTAAAAATTTTTAGAAGTGATAGAGAGGGTGAATAATTCTCCAATGAATTTAATCTCTTTTTTATGAACAATATGACATAATACATCAATGTAGTACACATAGAACACCCGAACAAAATTTTTGGTTGAGAGATAATAGGTCACCAGTTAAAATGATAAATGTTATTCTATTAAGTGTTGAGTTGTCATTCAATTTATGGGCTGAAACTTTGATAAGTGCGTATCACATAGTTAATTGAATTCTTTTTAAATGATTAAGGTTTCTCTCTATGATTTGTGGAAATGGAAAAGACTAGATATTGGTTATTTCAATGTGTGGAAGTATCTTTCTTATTGCAAGAACACGTCTTAAAAGGATAAAGTTGTGACCTAGAGGGATCACGTGTACTTTTGTAGGATATGTTCAAAATAGCAAGGTATTTCGTTTATAAAATTTGGAAACCAATGTCATTATTGAATCCCGAGACATAGAGTTCTTTGAGAACATGTTATCTTCAAATAATAATTTTCTATGGGAATCTCAAGTGAAGATTCTTAATTCCACAAATCACAAGTAAAAACACCTTATGAGGATGTTGAAATAAGCGAACTTTGTAGAAGCAAAAGAGCTCAAAAGGAGAAAGTTCTAGGACTGGATGAATTTGATTCTCAACTTATTTTTTAATTAGTGGAAATCGATTATAAAACTTATGGAGAAGCAATGTTGTCTAGAGATAGTTTCTTTTGAAAAGAAGTAAATGATGAAATTAGTTCAATAATGTCAAACAATACTTGGGAATTAGTCGATTCACCATCCAAATCGAAATGTATAGGTTGTAAATTGGTATTCAGGAGAAAGTACAATACACACGGTACTCTTAATACCTCTAAAGCTAGATTAATAGTCTTGTGGTATCAACAAAATGAAGAAATAAATTACTTTAACACGTATGCACCAGTTACACGAATAATATCAATTAGGATTTTATTCAATTTAGCTTCTATTTATGATTTGTATATGCATCAAATGGATCTTGAGACAACCTTTTTAAATGGAGATCTTGATGATGAGGTTTATATGAAACAACCAAAAGGTTTTGTTATACCCGAAAATGAAGATAAAGTATGTAAATTAGTAAAATCATTATACGGATTAAAACTAGCACGAAAGAAATGACATGAAAAATTTGACTTAGAAATAATTTATTTTAGATTTAAACATAGTGTTGATAAATTCTTATATTCAAACATTTATGATAATTATGTTGCATTTATTTGTTTATATGTGGATGATATGTTGATTGTAA
Organism: Fraxinus excelsior; assembly: GCA_019097785.1. Lineage (NCBI taxonomy): Eukaryota > Viridiplantae > Streptophyta > Magnoliopsida > Lamiales > Oleaceae > Fraxinus > Fraxinus excelsior. The sequence goes on along the minus strand of CM032629.1, from coordinate 20,265,455 downwards.
GTAATCAAGTGCTAGGTATAAAAGAAAAAAATGATACTTTTAGCTTCTACATATAAAATGAAAGATCTTGGTCAAGTGGATACCTTATTAGGTATCAAAATCATCAAGATTAGTGGGGGTTATATGTTAAGCCAATCACATTATATTAAGAATATGAATAATAAGTTCAACCACTCAACATTATAGAGTCAAATACTCTCTTCGATCCAAGTTTTAAGCTTATAAAGAATGATGAAAGCGCAATAGCACAATTTAAGTAAGTACTAGGGAGTCTTATGTATGTGGTGCAATGTACAATGTAATACTCTGAAACTTTATGCTCGTTTAACTTGCTCATTTAATTTTTAGTATGGTAATTTAACTTTTCAAAATTTTATATGGCCAAAATTATTAGTGATTACCAAGTTTTCATTGTTGGTTGATTAACGGTTTGCCAAGATTAGTTAATTAGGTTTTTTTGGGATTAATGTTAAATTTTACACCTAATTACTAGAGAGAAGAATTTCTTTTCCACTTGCCCGAGAGTGGAATGTTACTTTGTAGTGAAGTAACAAGCAAGCATGTGGTGTCAACTAGTTGCAAGCTATCTTTATAGTAGAGTAATTTTTCTTAGTATGGCAAGCATGAAGTGTTTAACTTAAGCATGAGGTGTTTAGTTAGATTTATGAAGTGCATCCATGCAACTCACGTGTAGATGTAGGCACCAAACTTTAACTTGATAGATAGTAACCCTTTACACCTTACTTAGTCCTTAGGTTTTCCTTACCTATAAATAATTAAGAAATGTTTCCTTCAAATATCTTTGCAACCAAAAATTTCTTTCAAAGAAAAATAAATAACAAGAGTTAGTGATGGAAGGTAAAGAGAAAAAAGATAAAGTAAGAATACAAGGAGAAGAGCAAAGGCTAGCACTTTCAAGTACGTTTTTCAACCCCAAGTTTTAAGGTAAGATACTTTCTATGCTCAAGTGGTAAGATTTTATGGTAATACTTATGCTTGAGCTATGCATGAAAACCATAATATGAAAGAGGTGGACAAGTACACAAAGTTAGATATCTATTTATGCCTTAGGACAAGTCCGAAGGGCACCAACAAGTTGGAATGTACAAGTATGTGTTTGAATGCTTTCTTTTGTGTAGTATTAACATGTTAAATCCGAGCATGGTATCTTACTGAGTATTCTTTATACTCATAGTATTTTTACTAAATTTTCAGATCCATGATCGTTGAGTTGAGCTGATGGAAGTTTGTCGGTATACTCGATGATGGGAAAAAGTTATTTTGTATCGAAATTTCCTTTCCGTATGTTTTGCTCAAAGACTGTTTTCTTTATATTTTTCTGGTGGTATTAAATATAAGCATGTATAAGGTATGCTGTAATATGGTACTGGAAGTATATATCATATGATCTTTGAAATTCCCCATATTTTAACATAGGAAACTACTTGAAAACATATTTCTAATGCCATAGATTTCATAGAAAACAGAGTTGGGATGAATTTTATAAAAATGTTTAAGTTAGCTGCCCCAACCAGCTGTGACTGCGTAGAGTTCGCATATGTAAAGAATAATTTCAAGTCAGCATGTACTTCTGCTGGCCATTAAACTTTACAGAGATATTCTACTATAAGTTGAAAATAAGTTTCCAATATATATATATATATATATATTTCAAATTTCTTTAAAATTTTTCATGTAACAAGGGTAAAGGTTATTATGTTTAGTACGTGACACTCGAAGCTTAAGTACATGGTATCACACACAAGACCTAACATAGCATTTATAATTAGTAAATTTAGTAGGTTTACTAACAATCCAAGTGAAGAACATTGGATTACTATATCCCACATCTACCGTAAGGAGAATCAAGTAACATACTCATTTGCTTCAAATGGTTGGGATTAGCATCGCTTCCAAGAGTATGAACCACATAACACGCCTCAATGGCTCAGGATACTTATGTAAAGTGATCGATATGGATAGCCCAGCTTTAGAGGTTTGTAGTTGAGGTTTCATTTTCTTTTATGTATAGGGATTAGTACTCCATATTTACTAACTTTTGTACATTTGTTACTTTCTCGAAGTCAGGTTTATGTATCCACCTTCTTTGTACTCTCAATTTTTCTATTACATATGCATAGTTGGGGAATCTTAACCTAAATCAACCATCTTTGGTGGAGCATAAAAGCTCATTAAGGATGTGGATGTCATTGCTTAAAGAAAGTGAACATTGGAAGGCTATCAAAAGGGTTCTTGATTATTTAAAAAGACAAAAGATCTAGGTCTCTAATATTCTAAATTTTTAGCAATCCTAAAAGAATTTATCGATACTAGTTGGATATCTAGTGTAGATGAAAATAAATCCACCTTAAGTTAGGTGTTTACTCTCGGAAAAGGTGCGATTTCTTGGAAATTCAAGAAATAAACGTATATTACACACTCAACTATGGAATTCAAATTTGATGCATTGACTGAAACAAAAAAAAAAAAGAGAGAGAGGATGAATTGCTTAGGATTTAATGTATGAAATCCCATTGGGAGAGTTGAATAATTCTTCTATATCTATTTGTGTGATAGTCAAGCCACTTTAACTAGAATATACAATAAAGTATATAATGGTAAGTTTATACACATGATTCTAAGACATAGCTATGTGAGTAAATTAATAAAATATAGAATAATTTCACTCACTTACGTGAAGTCAAATGAGAATTTGGCAGATTCATTTACTAAACCACTCAAAAAGGAATTAATGTCGGAAACAACTAGTAGTATGGGGTTGAAACTCCATAATTAAATCCACTAATGACGGCAACCCTAGCTGACTGTAGTAACAAGTATATCTCAGGTTCAAAGAGAAATAAAAAAGTTATTCGATAAGTGGATTGTTTTAGTGCTTGTTCTTTTAACCATATTTTAGGTTATAAGTGCTAATTTTCATGAATATGAGGGTTGAGTTTCTATAACTCTTAATAAAGTTCAGATCATTGGATCAAGTATCTCTAAAAATGACAAAGATAGTGCAAGAACTTTACCTATATGAACTTTAAGGTGATGTCGCCTCAATAGAGAGTTGGAGTTGTTCTATTAAAAGTTCACAAATAAGAGAGTCGCAAGGCCATAAGAGCGCTAAACGATATTGTGTAGAACTTGGAATATATGATGCCTCTGTGTGATTACACCGGTATCATCACAAGGAATAACAGGTTCAAAGCTTTCATGCTACCTCAGATTTCAATGTTACTTTGTGAGATTTACGTTAAGGTTGTGATAAGTGTGTTTAACTCATTAGAATGTTTTGATTTGTGTTTTCATATTATTTTATAGGTTAGGTGAATACTAGTGAATGATGTCAAATTTGGATAAAAGAGTGATGTTGTCATGAATTAAGGAGAAGTTGATGTTGATTTTTGATGATTGGAGGCTATAATGAAATAAAAAAATGACAAAGTTTAAGGACTCAATTTTAACTTTTCAATAGTTGATTCACACCACAGAACGATAATAGAAGATTTTTAATAGTTAATCGGATGCAATTAGAAGTCAAAAATGAGTAAAATATGATAAAAAAATCTTCACAAATGATTTCTAGCCGCACAATCATGTTCTAGATCTTTATCTGGAGAGTGAGAATCATTTTTGACATTGTAAACATTTGAATTGGAAAATGATATGCAAAGCAAAATTGTAGCCCTTTGAGTGATATCTCCAACACACTTTGAATCGCTTCAATCAGATATTGGAGGAAAAAGTTATGGTAAAAATATTGAAAGGTATGCAGTCTTGATTTTCTACCCGAAAGTTTGCACTACGGCGCCACTGTTGCTAAATTTTCAAGCAACGCAGTGCTACTGGGAGAGAAAAAGAGTTGAATATTTTGTTCTCTTTTTAATTTCAATCTGACTCCAACTTCTCTTGGGACTTCAAGATGAGATAACTACAAATTGTGAGAACACTTCTAAACTACAACCCATCGATACAAGAGCAAGAAATCAATCAAGATATCAAGAAGAACATCAAGAACCATTATATAAGACTTGAAAGAGATTCAAATATCTACTTAGAATGGTAAGACTGGAGAAAGATTCAAAGATCTACTAGAAGATGCCATCAACAAGTTTATTGGAATTGGATGCAAATATAGATCTTCTACAATGGGTTGAATGGTCAAACATGAATAGTAGAAGATGCTGCAACATGGGATACTTTGATATCTAGAGTACAAGTGCTACTTATTCAATGTTGGATGAAACAGCCACTAACAACTATCAATAGCCAAGTGAGAGTTCAAATGCAAAGAAAGTTGTTGGTCTTTATGAGGTGGATCCCATTATAGCTTTAGCACACACAGATATCGTCTCTCACAACACAAATAACTACATTAACATCACATGGGACTCAATAGAAGGCCATATCTATTATGGCTTCTTCTACGTCGCACAAAGAGTTTGAGATGGAGAATAACAAGTCTAGCATGTGAACAGTAGAAATTTCAACCAAAGAGGAAACTATTCATCAAACCACTACCATCTATGGTTGTGAAATCATGAGAACCTCTCTTATGGTAACAATGCAAATGTACTGCAGCCTCCTCCTAAGTTCAATAATTATCCTTTTGAAAGAAACCATCACTAGAAGACATTTTGGGAACTTTTATTTTTTAGACTAGAGCGTGGTTCAACAATGGCTAGTTGAGACTTGACAACATCAAAACTCACATGACCAATATGGGGGCCACAATGAAGAATCTAGAGGTAGAGCTTGGTCAGCTAACAACTGTAATAAATTCCAATAGCAAGGGAAGTTCCCTAGTGACACCAAGGTTAACCCAAGAGAGCATTATAACGTAATCACATTGAGCAGTGGAAAAGTAGTTGAGGAGAGCAAGACTAAAGAAGCTGTTGTGCTTACTTCAGATCATGTTGAAGAAAAACTAGTTGATAAGCAGAAGGTTGAGGTAGAGGAAACAAAAAAAGGCTCCTAAGCCTAACTCAATTTCATTCCCAAATAATCCATAGACGTTCTTGAAAAAGAAATTTGATGATCGGTTTGCAAAATTCCTAAAAGTCTTCAGGAAGATCCACATTAACATTCCTTTTGCATATGCATAGCACAAATATCGAACTATGCCAAGTTCTAAAAGGAAGTGATGTCAAAGAAGAGGAAGCTTGAGGAGTTTAAGCCAGTAAAACTGACAGAGGAATGCATCTCAATTCTCCAAAAGAAGGTCCATCATAAATTGAAGGACCCGGGTAACTTTACAATTCCATGCACAATTGGTAAGTCTACCATTGATAAATCACCGTGTGATATATGAGCTAGCATCAATCTAATGCCCCTATCTTTTTTCAAGATATTGGGACTTGGAGAAGTGAAACCGACTACCATCACTTTGCAACTAGCTGACAAATCCATCACATATTCAAGAGGTATTGGTGAAGATGTATTGGTAAAGGTAGACAGGTTATCTTTCTGATGGACTTTATGGTGTTATATATGGAAGAAGATCAAGAATTACTATTGATTTTTGGTCGACCTTTCTTGGTAATTGGAAGAGCATTGATTGATGTACAAGGAGGAACGTTAACATTGCTGGTTAATGAAAAACAAGTAATATTCAACATCTATCAAGCAAAGAGGCCCCAGAAATGGTCAACATTTGCTACATGTTCAAATCAATTGATGTAGTAAAGGGTAAAAATTTCAAAAGAATATTATTCTATGACCCTATAGAGCCAATAGATGGCAACCAGTTACTCAAGGATTAATACAGCTGCTACTAGAAGCTACATGAATACTAAGAAAATAGTTGACTTCCTCTTAGCTCGTGAAACATACACACAATAAAGAAAGACGAGCTACATAGAAAAGCCTTTATTCCCGACATTGTCAAATCAATAGAGATTTCGAATGCTATACGGGAGTTGAAGTCACCTCCTAATCCTAGTGGCCATGATATTCTAAAGAAGAATTCAAAGCCAATAACAAAGTTTCAATGAAGGAAATAGTACATCTTGAAGATCCAATTTGAGGTATTCCTACAATATCAAACTAATGATATTAAAGAAGTGCTTCTTGAAAGACAACCCAAGCTTTCTATCTCTTATCTTTAGATATTAGTTTATATTTTTATTATTTGTTTATTAATGAGTTTGTTTTTCTCATAGGTTAAGTCTCCAGCTTGTGGAAAAGCTAGAATCAACATTCAATATCCATCAATCCACCATCGCATTACCATGACGCCGATAGCAATGAGACAACCAAAATTTTCACTCAAGGAAGTCCTCTTACCTTTTCTTTAATTTCACATTGAGACAATATTTAGTTTAAGTTTAAGAGTGAATTGTCTAATTGTTTAGTTGTTTTTTGTGCGATTTTTTTTTTAAAAATTTTGTGAGTTTAAAAGAAAAAAATATTTTGCATACTCGTGTGAGTTAGATAGCATTGTCGGCCATGATGTATATACTTGAGAACATGTATTAGTTTATGAATTATGAATGAGTTGCATGTTCTAGGTTAAATTTTTGTTTATTCATGTGAAACAAACTTATGCACGTGAATTGATTGTAGAGTTGTACATGAATATGTTGATTCACATAATTTATGTTGAAATAAAAAATTTGGATGCTCAATCAGGAAATCTATTGTTCACTACATCCTTAACCTTATATAACATAATTTGTGATATTCGAGCCGGTGCAAGATATGGTTTAGACTTATATTGATTCCGTGTATATTGAAAAAAAAATATTGGTGTGGAGTGTCTTTAACATTCAAGTATGAAGTGGGGTAATGACCGTATACTAGGGATCTAACCCCTTTTAATTCTTGCTTTTCTTGAAAAGAAAAAAAAACATTACACTTGTTAACTTCATACCTCACGTCGTCACCTTTTTTACCCGAGTTAGTAAGTCCATTAAGGTATCTCAAAACCAGGTACCCTTTGGCCTTTAAAAAAGGAGAATTATTGACTAAAAGGTTGTTATAGGGGTCAAGAAGAGAAAAAACGGTGAGATTGACCTTGAGCTAAAATATCAAAATAAGCAAGTAATTATGCAATAGTGAAATAGAGGTTTAAATAACTACTAGGTTTGAATCACTTGATATAAGCTTGATTGCTAAAGTACTTATAAATAGGGGTGGGCGTGGGTTGGGTTGGGTCGATTTTTCCCCCAACCCATACCCAACCCAACATGGTCGGTTTGACATAAATTCAACCCAACCCAACCCATGTAAAGATTGAAACCCAACCCAATCCAACCCAACCAAATGTCGGTCGGGTTGGGTTGGTCGGGTTAGGTTGGGAGTTGGGACGACCTATGAACAAACATTAAAGCCACCAAAGTACTAAATTTAAAGCAACATTAATATATTGCGTTAAAGATAGATGGATTGGAAGATAGATCTCATCCAAAATCACAACTAATGTTGATGATTTGGTGGGACGACGCCCGCCGCGTGAGAGAGATGATGGAAGATATGTTAGTATTTTTTTTTGTCTCTCACTTTTTTTTTTACCGGGTCTCTCACCTTTATTCTATTTTAGTTTGGCAAAGTTTTTTAGTTTTTTAATTAGTGGGTCGGGTTGAGTGGTTTTTGTCGGGTTGGATGGGTTAACCCACAACCCAACCCAACCCAACCAACTTAACCTTGCCACCCAACCCAACCCAAGAAAAAAATGGAAAAACCCGACCCAACCCGGTCGGGTTGGGTTGGGTTGGGCGGGTTGATCGGGTTGGGCGGGTTTTTGCCCACCCCTACTTATAAATTAAGAAAATCATCACATGCATAAATTGTTGACATTTTCGAGTAGACTAAACCAAATTTGAGTGATGTAAGAAATTGGTAATGGAACTAAACTTTAGAATACACCTTTAGGAAGAGAATAAAAAGAAAATAAGTTTGGGGGTGTGTGAATCCCACAAGCGAAGAAAGGAAATACTAGACTTTTAAGGTCGAGAATTGGATAAATTGTGAATGTACAATATTGCACTTAATTCTTCACACACACACACACACACACACACACACGTTTCACGTTGAATATGTGCGAGTTTAGTTTTAGCATTATAATTTTCATGAATTGATATGATGCAAAATTTGGAGAAAAGAGTGATGCTGTCATGAATTAAGGAGAAGTTGATGTTGATTTGATGAAAATTGATGATTGGAGGCTAAATTGAAAGAAAGATGTGAATAATGACGAAAAATTGTGAAATCTAAAGTTTGAGGACTCAATCATAACTTTTCAATAGTTTATTCGGACCACAAAATGATAATTAAAGATATCTAATAGTCAATCATATACAATTAGAAGTCAAAAAGAAGTGATATACAATTAGAAGTAAAAAAGAAGTGAAATATGATCAAACAAATCTTCTCAAAATCAATTTTCTACTGCACAAGCATGCTCCAGATTTTTATCCAAAGATTGAGAACCATTTTCGACATAGTGAAGGTTTGCAGAAAATGATATCAGAAGCAAAGTCGTAGTCAGGAGTTATCTTTTCAATGCACTTTGAATCGGCTTAATCGAATATCAAGAGAAAAAGTTATGATAAACACAATTCTAGATGTTATAGGTTTCGAGAGAAAATATAGAATTTTTTAAGCATGTTCCATTTAAGAACCATGAACTTAATAACTTATAGATTTTAATTCGGAATAGAGTTATTGGAATTGAGTTATATGAATAATTTTTACTCGGCACTTGAGAGTGGAAGTAGAATTATATTAGGGTTTTTGCTTATAAACTTAGGAAAATTGATTAGAAATAATTATATAATTGAGAAATATATTCGATAGTTAGGTGAAATCAAAGTCCTAGGCTTTCTCCTATTGATAAGTTTTTCAAACTTGCATTGATATCGTTGAATTTGTCACCATATTTACAATTCAATTAGTTAATAACATTGATTCTAAAACTCGATTTTCTTGATAAAATAACAATTATAGTACTTAGTATAAATTGAATATGAATACTTGTGGATTCAACATCCTATTTGATAGTTAGGTGAAGTCAAAACCCTAAGCTTTCTCCTATTGATAAATCTTTCAAACTTGCATTGATATCGTTGAATTTGTCACTCTATTCACAATTCAATTAGTTAATAACATTGATTCTAAAACTCGATTTTCTAAATAAAATAAGAGTTAAACAATTATAGTATTTAGTATAAATTGAATATATTGTCTTGTAGGTTCGACATCTTAACTATATTATTATATTACAAAACTTGATAACGTACACTTGCGATATAATTACGTTATATAAAATGCACAACATGTTGGATTTAAATCGAAATATATGTTGTGAATTTACTTAATCATGAGCAGCGGAAATTAAGACAATTTCAACTTCCACCAAGGATCTACGTTGTGTTTAGATAGAAACTGTGATAGAAATTATACATTTGATGAAGTCTGCAAACTCCTTTGTTGATTCTCAAACTCGAATGATCACGATCTGCAATCCAAGTTGTCCAATTGTCTAGCCTCTAATGGTGATTCACACTGAGAACAAGAATGACGACTAGGGGTTTCTTTTCTCGTGCTATCAAGAATTATGAATTATTTCCCATCTTCAGTTTTTAAACCCTAGCAGCCTATTAATATAAGTCTAAGCGGGCATGATCTGTCTCTTAAACTTAACTTGGTCCAATATTTAATTAATTAAATTAGTTAAATCTGGTCCATGAATTAATTAATCCAATTACCCAATACTTGTTAATTAATTAATTAGGAAATCTCATTTTTCTGGTTCTCTTTTGTGTGTGACTAATTAGGTTCTCGATCACGATACTTAACGACGTGAATTATTATTTTGATCTAATCAAAATTGATAAATAAAATATCCTTTTTTTTAATTTATCATCAATCCCACACCCCCACCACCACAACCCAGCCCCTATTAATATAAGTCTAAGCGGGCATGATCTGTCTCTTAAACTTAACTTGGTCCAATATTTAATTAATTAAATTAGTTAAATCTGGTCCATGAATTAATTAATCCAATTACCCAATACTTGTTAATTAATTAATTAGGAAATCTCATTTTTCTGGTTCTCTTTTGTGTGTGACTAATTAGGTTCTCGATCACGATACTTAACGACGTGAATTATTATTTTGATCTAATCAAAATTGATAAATAAAATATCCTTTTTTTTAATTTATCATCAATTCACATCCATCGTCCCAGATTGACATCTCACAATGTGTCAGGGCAAAACATGTGATGAGAAATGTTACGTGGTATGACAAAACCAAATTTGTTCGTTTACCTTGAAACTATAATCATTTCATCAATATGATCCGATCAATTATGAGATATGGATATGTGTCAATCTCAATTATCGATCATATCTTTTATCCCACTGTTAATCAATGTAAGTCGAAACTCCTTTTCAACTTATGAGTTCACCTTGACCAAGAATTTCATTATCAACTTAACTCGATAAAATGTAGATCACAATCTCTTACTATCTAAGAGTGACGAAACCTCTATTGATCATTCACAACTTTAATATGATTTTTGACATACCCGAACGACGTTGTATTAGCGATCCTTAGTAGAGCAATATCCAACATCACCAAAGTATGACTGTCCTCATATAAGGCACTATGATGACTTCAAGTTAAATGACCAATTCTACTATCGAACGTTAGAGATTAACAATTGACACTCAGATAGTTATCCATGTGGATTCTCTCAACGGGTCTCCAATGTTTTGTTCTATAACAAAACATCCACGTGTTCATTCAAGTGTCACCACACTTTAGCTTGTGAGATCAACTACTTGCTTCAAAAGTAAGAAATGCAACACATGATGGTCTATCCGTATCTCATTTTTACATACGACCACAGACGATTAAGATTCAGTCATATGTAATTTGTATCTCACAATTATAACTCCTCATGATTAACAAATCACCAAGACTTGAATCTACGGATTCTATTATTTAATTTATTAGAATATCAATTTAATTAAATAATAGATATTACCATAAACATGCATCGATAATATATATTAAAAGTGTTTATGTCCAAAGTTGATTGGACCTAGGGCAGAACACTTACAAACTTCCACTTCCACTATATCCAATCACTTATATATCTTATATCATAAGCTACATGACAGTCATGTTTATGCTGCAACAACTCTTTGTCGTGGATCTACAATTTAATAACTTGTGGGAATTCGTTCTTTCTTTGTGTCATTTTATTGTATTATCGATTCAATGAGACAATACCGTTTTAACATATGTTTAGATCATTGATGAGACATTAGTTCCTTTGCTTGCACGATGGCTCATTTGTTATCACAATGCATAAACATATGATCAACAATATTAGGAACTACTACATGTTTATCAATAAACTTTTTGATCCAGACCACAACTTTTTTTGCTTTCTAAAGCAATGATGTATAAGGCTTCTATTATTGAATGTAATTTCCAATTTAGAGCTTTTCCAACACACCGCTTAAGAGTAAATCAATATCCTAATTGAGATATGGTATCATTCTAGTCTGACTAGAAGTTAGCATAAATGTATCCATGAACTCTCAGCTCATTTTCTCCATATAAAATTTTCTCAAGATTTTATCTATATAGTTTGGGATAAGTTAAGCAATCTTTTAGATCAAATCGAAGATTTCATGTCTAAGAGGTTTGACCTTTTCTTGTAAACTTATTTACAACCTATGAGTTTTAATCCATTAGGCAGGTTGACCAAGGTCCAAACTTGGTTATATACATTAAGTTCATATCGGATTCCATAGCATCCTGCCATCTCAGTAAGCCAACACTTGACTTTGCTAATGCATAATTAGTATGCTCATCATCCTCGATTAGTAATGCCTGATTAGTAATCATGGATTCGTACCTTCCAGAAGGTCGAATGATCCTATAAGATTTACACAAACTTGACATGTCCTCAGAAGTCTCCAATTTCTGATCAAACGTATGTCACTCAGTAGGTGTAAGATCAAACTCATGTTCATCTACTTGGTCAACTATCTATGAATTCTTGAACTTCTTCAAGTTTTATTCTGCTCCAACTCCTCTCCTAAAATAAATACTTTCTCTAGGAGTATATCATGTCTTGAGATGAACACCTTCTTCTCAACGGGATTATAGAATTTGATATTCAATTGTCTCTTGGATATCCCATAAATATATATTTATCAGATTAGTCTCAAACTTATCTAATTTAGTGCGCTTTACATAAGCCGCCCAAACTTTCATATGAGATAAGTTAGGCAATTTTCCTTTCCATAATTCATATGGAGTTTTGTCAACCGATTTATATGAGATACAATTTAGTATATAGCACGTGACAATTAGTGTATGACCTCAAAATGATTTTGGAATGTTTGCATGGCTTGTTCTCAATTGCACTATATCTAATAGTGTACGATTCCTTATTTCAGATACACTATTATGTTACAGTGTATATTGAGGAATCCACTGCGAGAGAATCACATTCTTTTTTAGACAATCTAAAATTCTACATTTTAGATATTCTCCACATCGATCAGATCTTAGTGTGAGAATATATATACATATTTGTTTCTCAATTTTTAGTTTGAATCCCTTGAACATTTCAAGACTTTCATACTTGAATTTCATCAAATATACATGACCATTTCTGAAATAGTCGTCTAGTAAATGTGATTAGTTAAGAGAAACTTTGCCTAGCACTAATTTACATGGGTCCACATACATCACTATGTTTCACCTTTTTCAAGTCAAAGGGGTTTGGTCATGTGCCTAACAAGCATGTTTTGCATTTGTCAATCATTTGACCCAAATATACATCTCTATGTAAATTTGGAATTGCATTCTCATTTATGTAACCAAATTTGCAGTGCCATATATATGTGTTATTCAGATTATCATTTTTATGCCTTTCAATTTCTATACTCGTTATAGAATACTCAATATTTAGAATATAAATGTCATTTTATAATTTACCATAATCATTAAGATCTTATCAAGATAAAAGGAACAACAATTGTCCTTAACATTAAAATAAGTCATGTCCAAACATGAGATTAGTTTAATGTTCTTGGTAATGGTGAGAACAAAATAGCATTTCTCTAATTATAATATTAAGCCTAAAGGCAAAGACAATAAGTAACTCCTACAGGCAATGTAGCAACCTTTTCCCCATTTTCAATGCACATCTCAACTTTTCCCTTTTTACAATAATTTAGTTTCTGCATATTTACACAAATACGAGATTCATATCTAGTATCTAATACCCATGAAATTAATGAAGTAGATATAAGTCTTGCAATTTATTTTCCAATGACCTATCATTCCAAAATGCTAATAATGGTCATTAGAATTTGGTGTTGTCCTTATTCGCTTTGACTGTCTTAGTCATTTTGGTTGTTTTCCTAAAGTATCCTTTAGACTTCTCTAGAGGAATCTATGACTAAGATTTACCCACTACAAATTGTCCTTATTCACTTTAACTATCTTAGCCATTTTGGTTGCTTTCCCAAAATATCCTTTAGACTTCCCTAGAGGAATCTATGACTAAAATTTGCCTATTACAAACATTGATAGCGGGCTTGACGGTCTTAAACATGTTCAACAACTTAATAAATGTGCATTCAAATTAATTGATATTAAATTCATAATTAGTTATGAATAACTTTTCGGCAGAGATTACAGAACTAAGTTATACTTAGTTATTTGTTCATGACTGAACTCAATTGAGACAACTTCTCAAAGTAGTCAACATCTTCAGTACACAAACACTGGCTGACGACTCTTCTACCATTATGCACTGGTATAGTTGCTAGGAAATCTCATATCTTTCTACACGTGATCAACACTTTGAGATGGGAAATCATGTGTTAGTATCTATACACTTATGTTGCTTTTGTAACTCAGGTAATATAATCGCAAACATCACACATGTTGTAGTACTATCGTTATTGCTATGTTTATTATAGCAGCCACATCTTCTTTTATCGAGTCATCAACAAGTGTCTTTGGAAAGGGCTACTCAATGACATAACTAATTTTTCATGGCCGAGAACAATTCTCAGATTGCGGTGCCAATAAAAAAAATTGATTTGGTTGTTGGCATATGGTATTCATCTCAAATACATATGGTTACTCAATATTCAATAAATGTAAACGACGAAAAGTAAAAAAAATAATATATATAAAGCATCAATTAATTTAACATGGTCTTTTATTAAATTAATTTCGCTCCCACTACTTAACTCAAATTTATGACCCTCTCAAATAAATTATGGAATCCATACTTGAATCCTAGTGAGTTGTGATCTCATTTGTTATATTAAAACATTGAGTGTACTCAACAAGTTTTAATAAAATATTTAGGTAGATATTATTATCAATTATATCTTCATACAACTCTCAGATCATTAAACTGATAACTCATTGCATTCACACATCTTATGTGTTAGCTTAACATGCCTATAAAATTTATCTCCTTGAGTGTACTCAACAAAAGATAAATTTTTAGTTAAGTCAAACCCATCATTCAGAAATATCTAATATTTTATAGTGTTAAACATATCTCTAATAGACCAGCCTTGAGTGTACTCAACAATCTAAGATCGATTTATGACTCTCGTTTTTCACTATAATAATGGAAGGCGAATATAAATATGACTTTATTTTTGTAACGAGGGGTTTTGCATGCAAAGATCTCATCATAATAATTATATATATTTTATTATACATCTAGCATGCAAATAAACATACAAATAATAGTGGGGACGATTATGGACTTTACTATCTAGTCTTTCTAAGCCATAAGAAAGACTAGTTGGTTAGTTCCTATGGGGTATTGCATTGATTCATACAATGCTCAATCTCTATGGTATCCTCCACTTTTTGTATCTTCAAGTAGTCCAGCTGCAACCTGTATCCTATACTAATTGGCACGCAGACCCATAATAATAACAATAATAACGGACTCCCAAGTACAAAATAAATAAGAGCTCACAGACCCATAAAACAATAAGAATAAAACTAACCATTCAACAATCCATATGGTCGAGTCCTTAATCATCCACAAATAAAACACTCATCATATAAATGATTTCCTATATAATATCTAATATTATATGTAAACATATTTCAAGTCTTTAGCAATTAAAGTCATCTAAACTAATTTAGACAAATGGATCGGAAAAATTAAATAATTAATTAATCAAATTAATTTAATTAACATATATATTTAATTAAAATCAAATTTTAATTTTATATACCAAATTAGAATCTCATTCTAATTCCACTATTACATGGCAGAACTATTTAATTAAAATCAAATTTTAATTAAATATCAAATTAGAGTCCAACTCTAATTTCAAGAGAAATTTAGGGTAAGACAATTTAATTAAAATCAAATTGCAATTAAATGTCAAATTAGAGTCCAACTCTAATCTCAAGAATGTATTAGAGTGAGATAATTTAATTAAAATCAAATTTTAATTAAATACAAAATTAGAGTCAAACTCTAATTATAATTGAATTAATATTTTAATTTAGGATAAAACTCCTATATAAAATAAAATTCAATATAGGGTCAAAATTAATATTTAAGTTAAAATCAAATTTCAACGAAAATATAAAAGTCGTCAATTTTAAATAAAATTTTAAATGGGGTCAAAATTGAAACTCTAAGGTCAAACACTCTTAAAATATAATTTAAAACTTCTAAAATTCAAATCTCCTTCTTTGAAAGTTTGCAATTTGACCCATTTATAAATTATCAACAGAGTCCCCAGATTTTGTAAATTATGGAATGACCCTCCCTTTTTGAAATAACAACTTGACCCTTTCAATAATTGCCTTCATTCAACTCAACCTGTCTGAAAACCTAGGAAAAGCGCCCCTCTTTTCTTGGCTTCATGCAATGGCAGCCTTACCCGGCCACTGCACCTACACAGGTGAGTGACGGTGCTGTAAAAATAGCAACCAATGTGCTGCTGCTACTATTCGTAGCAGCGCTCGACACTACAAGCTTCGTGGCTGTTGCAACGCCGCGGGAAGAAGTAGTCGGTGCTGCCAGCACCGTGCGCTGCAATTTCCACCAACAGAGGTGACAATCGTCGTACAGACATTGGCTATACGCGCGCTGCTTAGTGCACCGGCAGCGTGGCACCCCATTCCACCTTCCAATAGGTCGGCGTTGTCGCCTGCTACCATCTCCGATCATTTTTTAAAATTATTTCTCTAAACAAATTTTACAGATAAATTTTTTTTTTCAAAATTCTTAGAAACAAAAAAAACTAATAACAATCAACTTTGATTGTTCTAACATGCAAGACCAATTTCTAACAAACACAAAGTAGACTCTGATACTACCATTGAGAATTTACTTTATCATGTGGAGCGGAAAGTAAGACAATTTCAATTCCCACCAAGGATTTACTTTGTGTTTGATAAAAACCGTGATAGAAATTATACCTCTGATGAATTTTGCAAACCCCTTTGCGGATTCTCTAACTCGAATGATCACGATTTGCAATCCAAGTTGTCCAATTGTTTAGCCTCCAATGGTGATCCATATAGAAAACAAGAAGACTAGGGTTTTCTTTTCTCTTGCTAGCAAGAATTATGAATTATTTCCCATTTTCAGTTTTTCAAACCCTAGCAGTCTATTAATATAAGTTTAAGTGGGCTTGGTCCGTCTCTTAAACTTAACTTGGTCCAATATTTAATTAATCAAATTAATTAAATCTGGTCCATGAATCAATTAATCCAATTAATTAATTCGGACCTACTAATAAGTAACCCAATTAATTAATTACCCAACACTTGTCAATTAATTAATTGGTAAATCTCATTATTCTGGTTTTCTTTTATGTGTGATTCATTAGGTTCTCGATCACGATACCTAATGATAAGAATTGATAAATTAAATACCCCTTTTTAATTTATCATCAATTCACATCCGTCGTCCCAAATGACATCTAGCAATGTGTCGGGCAATACATGTGACGAGAAATGTCACGTTGTATGACAAAACTAAACTTGTTCGTTTACCATAAAACTATAATCATTTCGTCAATATGATCTGATCAATTATAAGATATGGATATGAGTCAATCTCAATTATCGATCATATTTTCCCACCATCAATCAACGTAAGTCGAAACTCCTTTTCGACTTATGAGTTCGCCTTGATTAAGGATTTCATTATCAATTTAAGTGGATAAAATGTAGATCATAATCTCTTACTATCTAAAAGTGCGAAACCTCTATTGATCATTCACTACCTTCATATGATTCTTGATATACCCGAACGATGCTGTATTGCGACCCTTGGTAGAGCAACATCCAACATCACCAAAGTATGACTGTCCTCATATAAGGCACTATGATGACCTCAAGTTAAAGGACCAATTCCACTACCGAACGTTAGAAATTAACCACTAACACTCATATAGTTATCCATGTGGATTCTCCCAGCGGGTCTCCAATGTTTTGTTCTATAACAAAACATCAACGTGTTCATTCAAATGTCACTACACTTTAGCTTGTGAGATCAGCTACTTACTACAAAAGTAAGAAATACAACACGTGATGGTCTATCTATAATAACGATATTCATATCTCATCATTACATACAACCACGGTCCGATTTAAGATTCAGTCATATGTAATTTGTATCTCACAATCACAACTCCTTGTATTAACAGATCACCAAGACTTGACTTTACGGATTCTATTATTTAATTTATTATAATATTAATTTAATTAAATAATAGATATTGCCATAAACACACTTCGATAATATATATTAAAAGTGTTTATATCCAAACTTGGTTGGACCTAGAGCATAATACTTACAATATATTTATGCATAAGCATCATTAGTTCAAAAGTTGTGACCTTTGTATTTGAATTTTCTAGTGACGTCTTGATAGTTTTGACACCTCTTTGGCTTGGTTTTTTCACCCATTCGTTCATTAGATTTGATATTTTATGTATATGGATGATTTTCATGTTGGATAAATAATATTAACATCAAATATACATGATGAGTGTGTTTTGCACATGAATTTTGTATCATTGGAGCCTCATTTGCTTGATTAATATGTTGGTTATCAAACGAATTTAGTGTGTTTGCTAGTATTTTGGTTGAAGGAATGATGAAAGGATGAAAAAGAGTTTTTGAAGCAAAGTAAATAAAGAAATAGAGCAGAAATTTGGCGCTCAAGCGCCCGAAAATAGCGCCCAAGCACCGGAAAACAAAACATGACGAATTTCAACAGAAGTGTAGCGCTCAAGTGCTACACACGTAGCGCTATAGAGGTAGCGCTCAAGAGCTACTCTGATTAATTGCGCGGCGCTCAAGTACTGAAACCTAGCGCTCAAGCGCCGCGCTGCGAAGAAAATTAGGGTATTTTTGGGCTACGAAAAAGTCCACAAAAAGGACTCCAAATTGGTCAAGGATGTATGAGAAGTATAAATAGGCTAAGAGAGACACGAAATAGGGGTTCCACACTTTGAAAAATAAAGAGAAAAACACAAGATAAACGTGGAATTCGCGAAAAGACTTACATCAAGGATTTGAATCAAAATCAAGAATTGAAAGCGGAAGAAGATCTTGGAACAAGAAATAATTCTTTTTCAACTTTTGTATCATTTAAATCCGGTGATGTATTCAACTTTTGTTATTTATTTCATTACTTTGATTATGAGTAGCTAATTTTATCATTAGGGAGAACAATGCAATCTTTTGAAACCCTTAGTTATTAAATTCATGAATTTCTGAGTTTTATTTTTCCATGTGTTGATTTTATTATGAGTGCAATGCTTTAAATTATCTGGCCAATAATTTGATGATTTATTGAGTTTCTTATGAGTCGAGAGGTGAGTTCGAAACTTAGAACGTGTAATAAAATTTGGTAACGAAGTATAACGTGTAGAGATACCTATACTAAGTGCTGCGGTCGTTATATGAATTCATAGTGCCTTAACTCGTTTAACTAATGAGAATTTGCATAGAAATATGGAATTGATTTAGTTAAATAGGCTCAATGAGAACTCGAGATGGGTAAATTGAATACCGTAGGAGAATTCGACCGAACACTACATTAGGCTAGAATCTTGAATTGATAACTAAGGTGATCATTAGGTGAAATTGTTCAGCCCTAATACTTCTCGCATATTTGAATCTTTGATCAGTGTGTCTCCAATATTTTTTCATCAATTGTCATTCTTTCTAGGAATTTTGTTCTTCTAAAACATCCATATTCCTTATAATCTGAATTTAGAGTTTATTTAATTTCATCAAATAGTAGTAGGAGAAATATATTCAATACTAAAGTATAGTTTTTGTGGGAACGATAATCCGGACTCTTAGGTCCACTATATTACTTGTTCGATATCGTACACTTGCGATATAAAAAACGCAACAATACATACATCCAAAAACAAAAATCAAAATCTAGATTTCTTAAATTATTCTTCAAGTTATTTAAGTTCATATAGCCTGATTTGAACTTGGATTTGAAATTTGTTTACTTTACAAACTATTTGTTATTTAAGCCTTTAAGCACTTATCTCGTTTGTAATAAATATCTTTTGAGGACAATGATTTTATATCATGTTCAAACATTTACTTTGGTGGATTTTAAGCTTTTTTGTTTGGTCTTATTCCTCATCTTTATACAACTACGATATCGATGATGCAGATTATGATTTTTTACTCTAATTGACTCATGTGGACAGACTAAAAGTCACTGGTCTAGTTTTCGGGTGGTGGTAGTAAGGGCAGGGTGGATCCAACACCTGGCCGGCCCTCGCGACGTCCGTGTTAGATCTGCTGGGAGCTTCTGCAGGTGAGTCACCGACGCTGTCTGTCGGGAAGAGAAATGAAGAAGACGATGAATTCTTTTCCCCCATTTCTAAACATCAAGGCTTTTTTTTAAAAAAAAGTCCAGTCCAAATGCCCAATATATGCTAAAGAAGCCTAAAAGATAAATGGAGGAGACAACAAAGGCAACTATAGCACCAATTTCTGAGAGGGTGAGGACGTGTAGATGGGCTGAGTTTCAGATCTTTTCACGCCATCGGAGGAGTAGATGGTAGACGACTGAGAAAATGAGGGTGAAGAAGACTGTGTTATCTAGGTATAGAGGTAGATGAAGGAAAACTGAGGACGAATCATGTTTTTAGTGGATAGTTTTTGTGATTCTTGAATCATCGATTGTTTTTTGACATCTATTCCAATTGTAGATTATGATCCCTTCCCTTTAATGTAGGAGAAGAAGAATCGGCTGGGGAAATTATCAGATTGGTGATGGTTGAAATGGTGGAAGCTCGTCTGGATTTATAGGATTTGTTGCTCATTACCCATTTTGGTTGAAAATTAACAATTTTCTAATTCTAGGATTTTTAGCTTTTGGTAAGTCATGGGGTGAATTTTATCATTATTTTGAAATTCTAGTTCAATTTGCTTACTGAGAAAAGAAGAGTTAAATGAAAAAGAAAAGGGTGGTTTAAGCGTATGATGATTTTAGTAATAGTTTCAGTAAGTTTAAGTAGACTTTTGTGGAATTTGCAAAGGGAGGGTTTCATCCTGATCCGTTTCTAATTTATATTGTTGATAGATTTGGTATTCTGAATGCTTAAGTGAGGGAGGTTGTGTTGACTTTTGGAGGTTGGGTATGGGTGGGATGAATAGAAAAGGAGGCCTCTTTATTATTCTTCATTGTTCGGGGAACATTTGTGTGTTTGTGTTTCTTTTTTTCCCTTTTTTGTACAGGGTAAAGTTATCTTCTTATACGATGTTAACAATCAGATTCGACGAATTATATTAATAAGGATTTACCATACCTATTTCTTCAAACATTAGGATGTCTAGCGATAAGTGCGTTTTGCGCACTTAATTATGCGACAAAACATGATTAATTGTTGATATAAATGCTTGAATATGGCTTAATCCAATATGAATTGTTTGTAGGCTTACTTTGATGGAAATAATGAAATATGCGCGAAAAAAGGCGAAAATGACCAAAATGGAAGGAAATGAAAGTTCGGGGACTAAATCGCAATTATTCATAAGTTGACCCGAACAATGACCGAGCATGGAACCTCGCTAAAGATCTAATTGTCAATATTTTGGATGACTAGAAGAAGATGGAAGAGGAAGAAAAGCCAAAAGTGGAATGAAAAGAAGATTGATGACCAATTTGAACTAGAAGCGAAAATTCATCCATACTATAGCATGAGATTATACCTTGCTATAGCACAGACCTCAACAGTGATTTTCAGGAAGGATTTACTTTGCCTATGCTACAGCATGGAAATACACCTTGCTATAGCAATGGGTATTCTGGGCGAGAAATTCTTAAGTTTCCTTATCCAACTACAACTCTTATGGTAATGATCCTAGGGCAACTATAAAAACCTAAACTCGTCCTAGACTAGGTTATTATGCATTCTTAGAGAGAAAAACACCATTGAAGAGCAAGGAAAAAGGCGAGAACAAGGGTTTCAATTGAAGATTCAAGATTCAAGCTTTAAACCCTAATTCTTCGGTGATGTCTTCTCTTGATTATTTTTGTTATTCTTTAATTTTATTCATGTGAGGCTAGATTTTTTATGTACTAGGTGAACGATGAACCTCGTATTGTAAACTTTTAATTCTTTATTTTGCAATTTGATATTTAAACACGTTTGATGGATGTTGAATGATTTATATACACTTTCTTGTCTCTACAATTATATGCGCAATAGTTGTATGAGTTTGGGTGATTTATTTTATGCATTCGAAAGAAGGGAAATAGATTCTACAAGGTATAAATCATCGTAATTAGGTCCGATAGGGGATAGAAATATACCGCTATACTTTATGTGAATCTCCAAGTGTTTACAAAACGTCATGGATTCTTGTATATTGCATTTATCATAGAAATATAGTCAAATGGTATGCTAGAATATGTTCAATTCTACTCGAAAGAGATTATTGAATAAGTTAGAAATATTGATTCTTCAACCAATTCATCGTGTCGTCAAATTGTGAAATAGGAGTTAAAAGTGAACTTGCTTGGTGATTCGGGATCCTAGTACGCTTTTTCATACATTAATTTCTTCAACTTTTGCAGTTAACCATCATTCTTGCATTGAGTCGTAATTCTAATTTAATTTGCATGTTAGTCATAGTTTAATCATAAAATCTAAAACAATCATCTTGAATTTAATAGATTTGGTTAAGGTCGAGATAATAATAATCACGTTAAATCAATCCTCGTGGGAACGATACTCGAAATTCTAGGATTTCCACTTTATTACTTGTCAACGAACCGTGCACTTGCAGTGATTTAAATTCGAAACATATTTTCCTCCACCAAGTTTTTGGCGCCGTTGCCGGGGATTGAGTATTAATTTGATTTTTGTTATTTAAACACTAATTCGAACTCTTTTTTTATTATTTTGTTATTGTTTTTATTTTTTGGCTAACCCCGTACTATTAATCTATCTCGTATTTGCACTATCTCCCTATACTTTTTCAGAAGATTGCATGATTCTAACTTGGTAAGGCAATGAAATTTTGCAATGGATAATCTCCGTATACATTATGAAGTTATGTTTGGAGGATACCCGAGTTGTTATAATTGCTACGAGATGCATTGTACTGGACAATGTTTGCGATGGCACCCTTGTTTCAACACGCCGAAACTTATGATATTTAGAGAATATTTAAAGTGTCGGAAGCGAGCAATTGACGAAAACCATGAAGGGTACATGCTGATTGTTTGTGAGTTTATACCTGACAATTGGGATGAGGACTTCAAACTGGTAGGAGATGGTCCTCCTCTATTTCATGAAAAAGTAATTGCAAAGTATTTTGAAAAATTGGTCAAGTTGGATGAAGGCGATATGCTTTTGGGAGATTGCACGTATTGGGAAAAATTTCGTTATTGGGGGTACAATCCACTTGAAAGGGTCGTAAGGACCGACTTTTCATTGCCCATGGATTTAGATTGTGGACCAATCATTCCACCTGATGGGAGTTCATCAATTGAAGAAAAGCAAAAAATGAGTGAAAATTTAATCACAGTGGAGCTCAGCGAGGATGAGGCGATCAATAATGAGGAAATCAACTCATATTTTTTCGACTTTATTGATTGTCCAAAAATTGATTTTGTGATTAAGCCCGACAAGGAAATACAGATCTACATAGTTGAAGTTGAGTCAGATGGAATAGATAAGTCCTATTATGTTGAAAATGGCAATGAAGATGTGTGGAGATCAAATGAAAAATGGATCAAAGCCAAAAGAAGAAAGATGGACAAAACATCAAAAGCTTTCTTTAGGTGCCCGTGATTAGCCGTCATACAGTCGAGCTATAGACTATAAACAAGCGCTGGTTGGGAGGCAACCCAACAATTCTTCCCTTTTATTTATTTCGCTTTATGCATTAGATTAGGAATTTCTTTTTCAAATTTTTTATAATTTTTAATAAGATTACTTTTTCATCGTCTCTACAGGTAATAAAAGAGCCTATGCATGGTCCACATTATTTTTCCTCCACCATCTTCACATTCGCATCTCTATCGATCAGGGGAGTATTCGTCACCCTTTTATTCTTTATCTCTTGTGAATTTGTCCTTGATTTTCTGCGCTGCTAAGTTTGTATTTTATTATTCTTTAAACATTGAGGACAATGTTCTATATACGTTTGGGGGTGGGACAATGTTGTTCTATATACGTTTATGTGATTGTGTGAAACAAAATTGTATTTTTATGTGATTTTAATGGTCTTGCCGGCAATGATGAGAATATTGGAATCAGTATAACTATGAATAAGGGAAATTATGTATGCTTAATTGATCGATACTTGTCTATGTGGAACTTGACATTTTTGCGCACAATAATTGTGTTGGGCATACTAAGCTAATGATGGGATGTTTGAGTCATAGTGGAGTTGAACATGATAGGTCAACCTCGAAAAATTCTATTGCACCATTCGAAAAATTATCATTTTAGAAGTTTGGAGATGATTTAGCTGTTACATGAGAACATTGAGATAAGTATGGATTCCATGTGTGAGAATTGTGTTGTGTGGATTGGATTAGATCAATGAGATGAAAACGAGGTAAAAGTTCCAAGTCAGAGATTGGGTCTAGAAATTGGGTGTCTAAAAGAAAAGGGGCATTGCACTAATCATTGAATCGCTAAGACATCTGTTCGAGCCTGTATAACTCGAGTGATTAAGCCTGTAAGGGTTTAAAACCTGGTGCCCTATGGTCATCTGACTTGGGAGTTATCGGCCTAAAGCTCGCTACAGGGGTTATATAGAAAGCAAATGGAAGGTGTCAGATAATAAAAAAAAGAACAAAAATCTATCATTTGATGAAATTATACATGTAGAAATGTATGAAATGCATTGATTAGCCCCAGACATCTTGTTGATAGAATCATATCTCTGATGCGAAGCAAGTAACCTAGTCTAGTCTTAACGGTTGAAACAATCAAAGAAATAGGAGAATCCATGCTTGTTGAATTGTGAACTTATGACCGCGAGATCTATCCAAACAGAGAGGGTGAGGACTAAGTAAATCAAAACTACACTCTAGAACACACCCATGGACCGTTGAGTGAAAAGAATAAGTTTGGGGGGTGTGAATCTCTCGAGTGAAGAAAGAAAGAAAATTTAACTATTGCAGGTCGGGATTTGCACCCATCATCAGTTTGGTATGCTTTGCATGAGTATGCACACACATACACATCAAGTTCTGCACGTGATAGGTGGAGGTCGATTTGAGTTTACACTGTGGAAACTGTTCATTGGTTAATTACTGAATTCTAATCCTGAGATACGGCAGGCTGTTAAACCATGTTTTGCGTAAAGTTAGGTCATCATCTTGTTTGAGGACAAACACCAATTCAAGTTTGGGGATTTGATAAGTGCGTTTTGCGCACTTAATTATGCGACAAAACATGATTAATTGTTGATATAAATGCTTGAATATAAATGTTTGAATATGGCTTAATCCAATATGAAATATGTGCGAAAAAAGGCGAAAATGACCAAAATAGAAGGACATGAAAGTTCGGGGACTAAATCGCAATTATTCATAAATTGACCCGAACAATGACCGAGCATGGAAAGTCACCAAAGATCTAATTGTCAATATTTTGGATGACTAGAAGAAGATGGAAGATGAAGAAAAGCCAAAAAGTGGAATGAAAAGAAGATTGGGGACCAATTTGAACTAGAAGCGAAAATTCATCCATGCTATAACATGAGTTTATACCATGCTATAGCACAGACCTCAACAGTGATTTTTACTTTGCCCATGCTACAGCATGAAAATGTACCTTGCTATAGCAAGGAGTATTCTGGGCGAGAATTCTTAAGTTTCCTTATCCAACTACAACTCTTATGGTAATGATCCTAGGGCAACTATAAAAGTATAAACTCGTCCTAGACTAGGTTATTATGCATTCTTAGAGAGAAAAACACCATTGAAGAGCAAAGAAAAAGGCGAGAACAAGGGTTTCACTTGAAGATTCAAGATTCAAGCTTTAAACCCTAATTCTTTGGTGATGTCTTCTCTTGATTATTTTTGTTATTCTTTAATTTTATTCATGCTAGGCTAGACTTTTTATGTACTAGGTGAACGATGAACCTCGTATTGTGAACTTTTAATTCTTTATTTTGCAATTTGATATTTAAACACGTTTGATGGATGTTGAATGATTTATATACACTTTCTTGTCTCTACAATTATATGCGCAATAGTTGTATGAGTTTGGGTGATTTATTTTATGCATTCTAAAGAAGGGAAATAGATTCTACAAGGTATAAATCATCGTAAGGTTCGATAGGGGATAGAAATATACCGCTATACTTTATGTGAATCTCTAAGTGTTTACAAAACGTCATGCATTCTTGTATATTGCATTTGTCATAGAAATATAGTCAAATAGTATGCTAGAATAGGTTCAGTTCTACTCGAAAGAGATTATTGAATAAGTTAGAAACATTGATTCTTCAACCAATTCATCGTGTCGTCAAATTGTGAAATAGGAGTTAAAAGTGAACTTGCTTGGTGATTCGGGATCCTAGTACGCTTTTTCATACATTAATTTCTTCAACTTTTGCAGTTAACCATCATTCTTGCATTGAGTCGTAATTCTAATTTAATTTGCATGTTAGTCATAGTTTAATCATAAAATCTAAAACAATCATCTTGAATTTAATAGATTCGGTTAAGGTCGAGATAATAACAATCACGTTAAATCAATTCTCGTGGGAACGATACTCGAAATTCTTGAATTTCCACTTTATTACTTGTCAACGAACCGTGCACTTGCGGTGATTTAAATCCGAAACATATTTTCGTGACCACTTAGACTCCCCACCCACCTATTCTTTAGGTTAGTTCTCCGTTCAAATGGATTGGCTCCGACCCAACTCCACCCAAAATCCTGGTCCCAAATGGTTGGATCGTGGATGCTCTGGCGTCAGCCCAACCTAGGCATAGACATGCCATTTAGTCTTTTTCATTCTTTTTATTTTCCAAAGAGTGTGGTCGGAGGATAAAAGAGTAAGGGGTGGTATTACATATCCCCCTGGGGGTTCCACTCCCCATTCGTGGTTGATTTGCCCACTTTGATAAAGGAGTGGCAAAAGTCATGGTTCTGGACAGTTGGGAAGTGGGACCCCATGAAGAATGACCACATGGCTCCCCTCACCGTCCCCACGTCTTACTCAACAGCCAGTAAGTAATCTGACCTAGTAGATTTAACTTAGGCGATTTCTTATAGCTTAATACTTTTCCTATTTGCAGGTTTTCTTTCGAGGTGCGAAATTTCCGAAGAGTAGTGGGATATAATCAGCCATATCTACCAGCAACCTCCAAAGGATCGAAGCTACGCCGAACTGATAAACTCTAGCTTTGCACTACATGGATTAATAGCTACCCAAGGTAAGACCAACCTTCAATTCTATTTTCACTTCGACTGGTACATTTTTTAGTTTTATTCGGAAGATGTTTTAACCGTTCTCTTCTTGCAGAAGATTTCTTTAAGAAGAGGACTGACTTTGCTACCATTCGTCGTAGCGTGGCCGAGGTGTGCATGCTCAAAACTAGTTTGACTGCCTACAAAAAGTAGTCTGAGAGGCTGAACTTCCTGAGTAAGAGCCAACAGCACCCCGAAGATGACGTAGAGGAGAAATGCACCTCCCTCGTAAAAAAGAAACACTCCGGTCCAACAAGGGCTTCTTCATCTGCCACAGTGGCCAAGCCCCCTCCTCCTATTCCAACCGAAGTGACCATCGTAGCCCCTCATGAGGTTCCATAGGCCTTCGTGCCTGTTACTGTTATCCCGACTAAAAGGCTTGCCTGAAAAAAGCTAAAGAAGTCTGCTAACGTCCCACCCACACCTTGCGGTAAAACAACTGATTTTCTAGGGAGCAATAAAGACAACCTCCTCGATGTAGTATTGGAAATGCTGCCTTCAGAGACCGTTTCTGCCACCTGAGTTCATAACAAGTACTGGACCAGGGACTGGCAAGATCATGTTACCTCCTGCGAGGCGGAGGATCTTCTAGCCGCCAATAACGCTTGTGTCGCTTAGAGCTCTCAGTATTGGTGTGGTGGCCGAAGACTAAGTCTGAAGCCTCCGAAAGAGAAACGAAGAGTTGGAACGGAGAATAAAGGCCTCGAAGAATTGGGAGGAAGAAGTGAAGAAAGCCAAAAGGGAGGCCTAGGAAAAAAGGACTGAGGTTGAAGTGAAGCTTGACTCTGCTGAAATACAAGTGAACCAGTTGAAAAATGAACTTCATGAGTCAGTTTCCCAGGTGGCCGCGCTTACAAAGCGAATCGATCAGTCCAACGAACACAGAGGATAGCCTTAAAGGCTTTGGAGGGGGCCAACAAGGAGAAAGCAGAACTTAGAATGCTCTCTGAAGCTCAAGTAGGGGAGATTGAATCTTTTAAAACCGAAGTAAAGTTAGCAGGCAAGGCGGCAGTCCATCACTACATTGCCTACTTCGATGAAACGAATGAGTATGGTGACTTCGCCAACAACTGGGCTTCATGGAGTGGCCAACAGATGATGTCTCACCTAAAAGGGGTACATCCAGAGCTAGATATTGCTTTCTTAAAAGAGTTCGGTGGACCCACTAGTGGCCGGCCCGACATAGAGGCTGAGGAAGAGGCCTCCTAGGAGGAGGTAGGGACAGGGGCAATTGTAAATATACATCCTTAGTTTTAGCCTTTTTCTCTTCTTATGTAATGGCTTCGGCCTCGATTTTGTTGGCAATGAAATTTCTTTAATTTGCTTCAAGTGTTGTCTCTTCATTCCTAACACACTATCCTGCTAGCATAACCATTCAAGAACATAGCTGAACAGTGTGATCACTTCGCATAAGCTTAACCACTTAAGAAAATAGAAGAA
This sequence comes from Fraxinus excelsior, assembly GCA_019097785.1. Lineage (NCBI taxonomy): Eukaryota > Viridiplantae > Streptophyta > Magnoliopsida > Lamiales > Oleaceae > Fraxinus > Fraxinus excelsior. The sequence goes on along the minus strand of CM032629.1, from coordinate 20,237,036 downwards.
GCAAATGCCGGCCCCCCCCCCCCCCCCGCCCCCTCGCGCACGCTGCAAGAGAGATACCCCCCTCCCCCTCGCCCCTAATGCATTGTCATACTTAAGAAAATAGAAGAAGCAAATGAAGTGCAAGTGTAAACACTTCGCCTAAGCTTAACTACTTAAGAAAATGGACGAAGCAAATAAACTACAAGTGTAAACACTTCGCCTAAGCTTAACCACTTAAGACAATAGAAGAAGCAAATGAACTACAAATGTAAACACTTTGCCTAAGCTTAACTACTTAAGAAAATGGAAGAACCAAATGAACATTTAATCTGCTTCACCAGAAGTGGCACTCGCATTCCTGGTTGAGGTGATCCCTTAGGGGTATAAACACCTTGACAAGGAGAGAATACCGATGATCTGCTTCACCAGAGGTGGCACTCGCACCTCTCCCGATGGAGTAAACGTCCTTGGCTGAGGTGACCCGTTGGGGGAATAAATACCTCGACAAGGGGTGAACGTGTGAGAACACAAGTGATTTGCTTCACCAAAGGTGGCACACGCACATTCCTTGATGGAGTAGATATCCTCGGTCGAGATGACCCGTTGGGGGTATATACACATCGGCAAGGGGTAAACGTGTGAGAACACAAGTGATCTGCTTCATTAAAGGTGGCACCCGCACCTCTCCTG
>CM032629.1:20134170-20229851 GCA_019097785.1 Fraxinus excelsior | reverse complement strand
GAGTATGAATTTTAGTTTTCACTCACAATCAGACGGACAGACAGAGCGCTTCAATTCCATGCTGAAAGACTACTTTCGACAATTTATCTTTGCTTCGCATGAAATTTGGGTGAAACTTGCGAATGTGGCTCATATGTGTTTCAATGCTCAAAAGAGCTCTTCTTCCAATGAGAGTCCTTTTGAAATTACTACTGGCCAGCAACTGTTACTCCTCTATACTACAGATACCGATCAGATGCTGTACAAAAAGTCTGTAGATTTGAAACAACTAGTGCTTAAAGTGAAAAGATCGAAAATGAAGGTTGCTGAAAAGATTCTTGACTACCAAACTACTCGAGCTTCTAGAAAATATCTTCAAGAGTACTTGGTCAAATAGAGCGGATGCAACAACGAGAAAAATACTCAATGGATCCGAGGACATCGCTAAAACAAATGTAGAAGAATGTCACGGGCAGTAGCTTTGCTTAAACCCCGTGATCCTATCATTGTAAATAATTTATTTAAATAGTTAGAAATTAGAAAATCTTAGTATGATTCTTCGGCCAAAAGATGTCTACTCCCGTTAGTTGGGTTTTTGTTCCGAAATCTATTATAGGAGGTATTATTTTTTCAAACATTTTCAAGCTTTCTAGTGTTCGCCCCCTACACTAGCCATTGTAATTTTCTGCTTTCGTCGATTGTAATGTTCAACTTTTTAGCAATCAATGATCAAGTTTATTTCAATGCGTTTCAATTTCATGTTGTAAGCTTTCTTAAAATTGAATATGACAATGGAAAAATATTTTGCATATTTAATACCATGTTTCGTTTGTAGTCATTGATGTCTTTCCGGAAAGGGAAAACTTGATAGCATCGTACAACGAGCTTTGATCCCCCACCTTAGAATTCTTCGCCGAGCAGCATGATGCAACAATGAGCAAACACTCGAACGTGAAAGGCGATCGACAATACTCTCACCTTCTACTTCACGGTGGGGTCCCTTTTTTATTGCCTGAGAAGAGGATCTTGGTGATCTTATTGCTTGATTCAGAGAGCACTTGTGTATGTGATGCAAGCAAACATTTAGCAAGAACCACATTTCTTAAAGTATACCCAAAATTCAGAACTTTCTCTAGAATGGAGCAATCGAGAAGAAGTAGCTGCAGCATAGGGATATTGTGTTGTTAGGTCTTAGACACCTTAATATCAGCAAAAGAAAGTCTAATATGGAGCGAGGTTGACCCAGTGCGCACTCACGGATAGCGGCTGCGGGTTCCTACGTCCAAAAAAAAAGTCTGATATGTGAGTTGCACAAAAAAATGGCGTCGATGCTTTTTTACCCTTTTGTTTAATTTAGTTGAACTCGAATTGAACCGACTAGTTTGACGGTATACTTGGCCCCAGTTCGATCTGGTTATTGGTATTAGACCAGGTTGCAAAGGATCCAGTCAAACCCGACTGATTTTTCTGAAAACTGGCAACTTGGTTCACATGAACCGATCGGGTTGTAATATTCTCCAAAACAGTCAGTTGAGTATCAAAGCTTGAATATCAAGATCAGGATAGGGTAGTCCAACCATCGTAAAAGGAGTTTTCTTTTAACCCGGTTGATTATGATACAAAATTAACCCAACATTGGCAGTCAAATTGTTTTAGGGAAAAAAAAAAGTTGGATGTTGGGTTTTATCTATATAATTTGACTACCAATGTTACTGGTTCTACGTCTAGTGCATTGCTACTAAATAGATTATCGTGCTAACAATCCAAGTAATTAATTATGTTCCTGTTTGACAAATTTTTTTGAGATTATAAGCTGGTGGATCTAATGAATTTATTATTAAAATGTGAATAAAAATTATGAATCCATGATTTTGTGGTTAAAAATAAGTTTGACCAACTTATAATCTCAAAAATAAAAAATATCAAACTGGAGATAAATTTTGAGTAATACCATGATTCTACTATAAAATAGATACGCAGAGTTTATCACTTATATAATTTTTTTGTCGAGTTCCTTAAATCAACAAAAGAATCGGTAAGTACACCTCAAGCATGCAAGAAAGTTGGGTTTTATCTATAAAAATTGACTGCCAATGTTACTGGTTCTATGTCTAATTCACTGCTACTAATTGGATTATTGTGCTAATGTTGCAAAATAATCCCGCAAGCGTACGGTTTCGTTGTACAAGGAATAATTGTGATGAGTGAGTTATCGTCCCACGGGGAATAAGGATTAATTCCAGTGTGACCGATATATCTAAATTCAAAACAATAATAAGATATGGTGGAATTTTTTATTTAACTATGTTCTAAAACTACGAAAATAATAAAATTATGGTTTTTGAATCAAATGTGATTGAGTGTATTGGATTTCTGATTCTACTAAGTGACTCTAGCATTCAATTTTCAACTTGTGATAATTACTTCGATCCTTACATTCGTGACGATCGATAATTTCACTTTTATTTACTATTCGTTTCTAAGATATAATAAACATATGTTGATCACGACATGATCCTATTTCTAGTTAGCATTCATATGATGAACATGTTGGGAATCTACTTAATCATGCACAGCAGAATTAGAACAAATTTCAATTCCCAAACAAGGATCTGTTTTATTTTTAGATAAAAACTGTGATAGAAATAATACCTTAGATGAATTCTGAAAACTCTTTTGCTGATTCACGAACTCCAATGATCACGATCTGCAATCCAAGCTGTCCAATTGTCCAGCCTCCAATGGTAATCCACACAGAGAACAAGAATGACGGCTATGGTTTTATTATACATCTAGCATGCAAATAAACATACATATAATATTGTGGACGATTATGGACTTATACTATCTAGTCCTCCCGAGCCATAAGGAAGACTAGTTGGTCAGTTCCTAGGGAGTATAGCATTGATTCATACAATGCTCCATCTCTATGGTCTCCTCCTTTTCTTGTATCTTCAATTAGTCAAGTTGCAACTTGTATCCTATACTAGTTGGCACGCAGACCTAAATAATATTGGACGCGCAGTCCCATAATAATAACGGACTCGCAAGTCCAAAATAAATTAGAGCTCGCAGGCCCATAAAACAACAAGAATAAAACTAACCATTCAACACATCCACATGGTCGAGTCAATAATCATCCACAAGTAAAACATTCATCATATAAATACATTCTTATATAATATATAATATTATATGCAAACATGTTTCAAGTTTCCAGCAATTAAAGTCGTCTAAACTAATTTAGACAAATGGATCAGAATAATTAATTAATCAATTAATTTAATTAGAGGGTATATTTAATTAAAATCAAATTTTAATTTTATACATACCAAATTAGAATCTCATTCTAATTCCACTATTATATGGCTGAACTATTTAATTAAAATCAAATTTTAATTAAATATCAAATTAGAGTCCAACTCTAATTTCAAAGTTTTAAAATAAGATAATTTAATTAAAATCAAATTCTAATCAAATATCAAATAAGAGTCCAACTCTAATTTCAAAACTTAAGGCGATTGAATTTAATTAAAATCAAATTTTAATAAAATGCAAAAATTAGAGTCAAACTCCAATTCCAAAATATTAAGGCGAACTTATTTAATTAAAATCAAATTTTGATTAAATATCAAATTAGAGTCCAACTCTAATTCAAGAAAAATTTTAGGATGAGAAAATTTAATTAAAAATCAAATTTCAATTAAATGTCAAATTAGAGTCCAACTCTGATTTCAAGAATATATTAGGGTGGATAATTTAATTAAAATCAAATTTTAATTAAACACTAAATTAGAGTCCAACTCTAATTCAAATTGAATTAACATTTTAATTTAGGATAAAACTCCTAACTAAAATAAAATTCAATTTAGGGCCAAAAGTTTAATATTTAAGTTAAAATCCAATTTTAACGAAAATATAAAAAATCGTCAATTTTAAATAAAATTTTAAACGGGTCAAATTTGAAATTTTAAAGTCAAACTATTTTAAAATTTAATTTAAAACCATTTTAATATATAAATTCAAAACTCTCTTTGAAAATTGCAAATTGACCCAAGTTAAAATTATAATCAGGACCTTCCAATTTCATAAATTGCAGAACATGTCCCCTTTTAAAATTTGCAAACTTAACCCTTATCAATAATTGTTGGTTGGGCCCCTAAATTTCTTATATTACAGGAGAAGCCCCCGTCCCCAATTCAATCGAAAAACCTGACTGAAACCCTAGAATAAAAAATGCCCCCATTTTTCTTGGAGTTCGGTACCGACGCTTCCTCCACAGGGAACACCGGCTGCGACGGGAACCACCGCTGTCAAGCGGCTGTGTCGCGCCGCCTGCAACAGCTCAAACGAGCTGCAGCGCAGCGGCGACGCTGCCGCTGCGATTTCAATGGCAGCGTTAGCCGCTGCAACTGGACAGCAGGCGCCGCTGCGGAGCAGCGCCTGCTACTGCTGCAGATCGTGCAGCAGCGTGCTGCAGCGAGCCGCACGCTGCTGCACCTCCTTCGCGCGCGGTGGCACCACCGCGACACCGCCGCCTTCCGCCATTTTGTTTTCTTTTCAGATCCAATAATTTATTTTCTTTTCAAAAACAGAATTTTGAAAGACGAAAAATATAATTTTAAATTGCTAGATTCAAGAAAAATTAAACTATCAACTTTTGACTATTTAATCATGCAAAACAATTTCTAACAAACACAAAGTAGGCTTTGATACTACTATTGGGAATCTACTTAATCATGCACAGCGGAATTAGAACAAATTTCAATTCCCAAACAAGGATCTGCTTTATGTTTAGATAAAAACTGTGATAGAAATAGTACCTTAGATGAATTCTGCAAACTCTTTTGCTAATTCACGAACTCCAATGATCATGATCTGCAATCCAAGTTGTCCAATTGTCCAGCCTCCAATGGTGATCCACACAGAGAACAAGAATGACGGCTGGGTTTTATTTTCTCGTGCTAGCAAGAATAATGAAAATTTCATTACTGTTTTCAAACCCTAGCAGCCTATTAATATAAGTCCGAACGGGCTGACCCATCTCTTAACTTAACCCGGTCCAACATTTAATTAATCAAATTAATTAAATCCAGTCCATGAATTAATTAATCCAATAATTAATTCGGGTCTATTAATAAGCAACCCAATTAATTAATTATCCAACACTTGTCAATTAATTAATTGACAAATCTCATTCTTCTGATTCTCTTTTGTGTGTGACTAATTAGGTTCCCGATCACGATACCTAACGACGTGAATTATTATTTTAATCTAATCAAAACTGATAAATTAAAATACCCTTTTTTTAATTTATCATCAATTCACATTTGTCGTCCCAGATTGACATCTAGCAATGTATCAGGGCAATACATGTGACGGAAAATATCACGTGACATGACAAAACCAAATTTGTTCGTTTATCGTGAAACTATAATCCCTTCGTCAATATGATCCGATCAATTACGAGATATGGACGTGCAATCTCAATTATCGATCGTATCTTTTATCCTACTGTTAAGTCAATGTAAGTCGAAAACTCATTTTCGACTCATAGTTCACCTTGGCCAAGGATTTCATTATCAACTTAATTGGATGAAATGTAGATCATAATCTCTTACTATCTAAGAGTGACGAATCCTCTATTGATAATTCACAACCTTCATATGATTCTTGACATACCCGAACAATGCCGTATTAACGACCATTGACAGAGCAACATCCGACATCACCAAAAGCATGACTGTCCTCACATAAGGCACTAAGATGACCTCAAGTCAAAGGACCAATTCCACTACCGAACATTAGAGATTAACCACTGACACTCAGATAGTTTTCCATGTGGAATCTCTCAGCGGATCTCCAATGTTTTGTTCTATAACAAAACATTCACGTGTTCATTCAAGTGTCACCACACTTTAGATTGTGAGATCAACTACTTATTTCATAAGTAAGAAATGTCACACGTGATGGTTTATCCGTAATAACGATATCCGTATCTCGTTATTACATACGACCACAGAAGATTTAAGATTCAGTCATATGTGATTTGTATCTCACAATCACAACTCTTTGTGATTAACAAATCACCAAAACTTGAATCTACGGATTCTATTATTTAATTAATTAGAATATTAATTCAATAATAAATCTTGCCATAAATATGCATCAGTTATATATACATTAAAAGTGCTTATGTCCAAAGTTGATTGGACCTAGGGCATAACACTTACAGAACATGCATTAATATATAGGATTATCACACAAGATCGCACACTTCACAAATATTATTCCTAATATTTATTCTTCATGTGTTCCACATATAGTGTTATACCTATCGTGAGTTTTTCAACACTACAAATCAGCAACTCATTGCCCTAATGGTGCTGAAACATTAAAATAATATGAAAAAACATGTATATAGAATCACAATGCAATAATCAAATTAAAAATCATAAGTTTTGAATTAAAAACTAAAAATCAAATAGTTTCATCATCCATCCAATACAAGAAATAATTTGCCTAGCATAATGTTCTGGAAATTACACAAAAAGATTTGGAAAAACATCACCCGAAATGACAAATAATGAATGGAAAGTGAAAACTCAATTTCTTTTTTGTAACTCTTCAACCCGGCTTTTGAATCTTCAATCTCTTGTGATAATCGCATTTGAATCTTGTGTTAAACTCTTTCTTGTGATGACAATTTGGATTTGATATGCTTTTAGTCGTTCACGCTGTTCATCTCCCTTAGAAAGTATGTTAAATTTGATTTTTATAGGAATTTGAATAAAACTAGAAAATTGGGCCGTTCAGGCCCAGAAATAGCCTGAGTGCGTGTGCCGTGTATTTCCTTGCCCACGTACCGTTCAAGTGTTTTACTCTCGGTAAATAAAAATTAAGCATGTGCATGCGCGCAGACATAAAATCTTCTAATTGTTGCACTTTGGTCCTCGAATTGCATTATTTATTTATTTTGGTTTTTTATTTGTATTTTCTTGACCCTCCATCTTCCAATTTCGTGTAATTGATTCCACCATCTCTCCAATCATCGATACTAGGTCTGAATCACTTATTAGCACTTTATGATTTAGTCCCCAAACTTTGGATTAGGTCCACTTTAGCCAATTTTCTTCAATTCTATGGTTTTGCATCGAGATGTACCTAGCAAATAAAATATATACAAAATTAAGCCTCAAATCATTTAAAATAACGACAATTACTTTAGTTTAACGACACAAATAAGTGTATAAAATACATTTATCAGCTCACATTGCAAGTAATTCATTAAGTTCTTGTTTGATAAAGCTTTTTGAGATTACAAGTTGGTTGATCCAATGAAGCCCCTGTTTGAGCCACATTGTTTTTCTCATTATCATTTTTCTACTTATTTTCAACCACATATTTTTCAATAAAATAATATTTTTCATCATATAAATAACTTTTTTTTTTCATTTTCAACAACACATTCCCAATCAAATCAACAGTAAAAATGTATTCTTACTCCCAAAATGTGCACCAAACAAGCTCGAAATGTATGATTAAAATGTGAATAAAAATTATGGATTCAAAGATTTGTGTGTGATAGAAACTGAATGAGGTTATACGAGACGATATGAAGCATGATAACACCAACAAGAACATAAGAAATAAGAATTTGATTTAGCAAAAGGAATTAGAAATTTTATTCGACTAATAATGGAGAGAGAAATTACAATAGTAGTATGTTTCGTACACAACTCTGTAATAATAAATTAACTTTTAAAGAATAGTCTATTATTTATAAAGGTACTTGTCAAATCCTAATAATAGTCCTAAAGATGAAAACTATGTAAAAAAAAAAAGAGTAGAATAAACAAAACAAGGAAGACTCAGACAACAATGGAGTTTGAGCACTAGGCGAGCGCCAATTGAGTGGTAGGCGTGGTAGTAGGTCCTTTGTTGAAAATTTCGTCTCGCCGCTCCAATCCCTTTTTTGTTTTTTCCATGGATCCTATTTAGACATTTTTTTAGACATTTTCAAGGCCCCAAACACCAAACTATGCAAACCTAGATGAATTTGGGTCAGAAAACCAAACAATCTCCACCTTGATACAAATTCTAACATAATGAACAAAGCTCCAAAACTTTTCCACTTGGAGAAAAATTCCGGCCGCAAGGAATAAACTGAACTCTTTAACAAGAACCAAACTAACTTTTCCAATGAACCAAAAATTCTCCACATCTTTCACAATATCCAACTAGGATAAATGAATCTAAGCACTACTTCGCAGAATTAACTTAGGTTCCCAAAAATCACAAATAATTTAAAATTTACCAAACAATGCTGAAATATACCCTGAAATAGAATCAAAACTAAATGCGTAGAAGACCCTTTGCTAGACTGAATACATTCAAATGCACTTAAAGTATGCGCAACAAAATCAGCATCCCCATGCCTTTCTTCAATGGGTCTATCCCTAACAATTGAATATGATGGCACCATAGATGATGGTGGCAAAGTGGTATTACCCATATCTTTTGAACTCGACTGAGCTGTATTCTTCAACACGGTCCATAAACCAAATCCCAATAGTATTGAATATCCGCTACAGTACTAAACATTTTCTGATTGTTCTTCAACAAGTTTGCACGACATTGTAAGATGTATAACTAGGACCTTTTACGCCTTTCCAATACAATCCAAACTCCTTTGCAAACCTTCAAATCTCTACTCCCACCAATGAACTCGTATCCTTTTGAATCAACAGTAGCCAACGAGATGTGTTATTCAAATCTGGAACATGTCGAATGTAATCCAAGTGTTCTAAATGTCCCATCCAACAGTTTAAGCTTTACTTTACCAATATTAGTTACCTGAAAGGATCCGTTGTTTTCATGACCATGACACCTTTCGAATCTGTTTCATATATTGCAAACAAATTTCGGTTGGGACACATATGAAAAGCACAAGTTGAATTCAAAATCTAATCCTTGTTAGGTTTAGATTCATCGTAAAAAATAGCCATCACTCAAATAGTCCTATGTGACATTGGCTTTGCCTGAAGTATCTTATGACTTCCCTTTTTGATTTGTAACCAAATTTTTTTATTCTGCAATTTGTTGCAATTCCTCTTGATGTGTCCTTTCTTTTTGCAATAAAAATATAATTGATTATTGAAATTAGATTTCGACATGCCCATTCTATGACCATCATGAACAACAAGACATTCTCCATCCCTAGCTTAAGATCCAATTAGATGCTTCATTTTCTCCTTTGAAAACAAAGTATTGTACAAATCTTCAATGGTAGAAGTATAACAACTATACAAAATCTTATCTCTAAATGATGTAAACGAAGCATGTAATGAATATAAAAGAGTTAAGGCCAAATTTTCTTCATCATACTTTACCTCCAAAGTCTCCAAATCAGCGATGATTTTCATAAAAATAGCCAGGTGATCTTCTAAAAATCCACCTTCTGTCATGCGATGAAAACACAACATCTACTTTAAGTTAGATTTTCTTCTTAGACTCTTAGTTTTGCACAGTTGCTTCAATTTCAACCATAATGCATCTATAGTTTTCTCCTTCAAGATGTGCTGAAGAATATTATTTGAAAGATGAAGATAAATTTGTGAAAGTGTCTTCCAATGGCATCTTGTCAAATCCTAACAATGCATTATCCAAATCCATGAGTGAGTACTACTCGTATCTTCACATATCGCATCTAGAATCTAGTACTGCGATCCAAAAGTGGAATGTCATACTTCATAGTTGCCATCAAGAACAAGAAAGCTCAAACAAATTAAATCAAAGCTTTAATACCAGTTGTTAGAAATAAGACGAGGTTATATGAGAAGATACAAAGTATTAATCGAAACAATAAGAACACAAGAAACAAGAATTTGATTTGGTAGATGAATTGGAAAATTTATTCAACTAATAATAGAGAGAGAAATTACAACAATATTGTGTTCTACACAATTCTAACTTGAAGTAATAAATTAACTTGTAAATAATAGTCTAGTATTTATAGGGATACATGTCAAACCCTAGTAATAGCCCTAAAGATGGAAACTAGGTCAAAAAATGCGTGGAATAAACAAAATAAGAAAAACTCGAACGATGGCGACACTCAAGGGATAGGAGAGTGCTAGGCCTGCCGCTCAAGCATCGAATAGAGATAGGCAGGCAGTGATCCTCTGCTGAAAATTTTATCTCGTCGCTAGATCGACCAACTAGTAGTAGGCTAGCACTGTTAATCCATTTTTCCTCTATGGATCCTATTTAAACGTCATCAAGGCGCAAACACCAAATCACGCAAACTTAGATGAATTTGGGTCACAAACCCCAAGTAATTCATTAAGTTTCCATTTGATGAAGCTTTTTAAGATTACAAGTTGATGGACTCAATGAAATGTATGATTAAAATATGAAAAAAAAAATTATGGATCTAATGATTTGTGTGGTTAAAAACAAAGTTTGACCAACCTTTAATGTAAAAAAAATGTCAAACGGGGGATAAATTTTGATTAATACCGTGATTCTATTGTAAGATAGATATATAGTGTTGATCACTTATATAACTATTTTGTCGAGTTCTTTTAATCTAACGATGGCGACCCTCAAGGGATAGGAGAGTGCTAGGCCTGTCGCTCAAGCATCGAATAGAGATAGGCAGGCAGTGATCCTCTGCTGAAAATTTTATCTCGTCGCTAGATCGACCAACTAGTAGTAGGCTAGCACTGTTAATCCATTTTTCCTCTATGGATCCTATTTAAACGTCATCAAGGCGCAAACACCAAATCACGCAAACTTAGATGAATTTGGGTCACAAACCCCAAGTAATTCATTAAGTTTCCATTTGATGAAGCTTTTTAAGATTACAAGTTGATGGACTCAATGAAATGTATGATTAAAATATGAAAAAAAAAATTATGGATCTAATGATTTGTGTGGTTAAAAACAAAGTTTGACTAGCCTGTAATCTAAAAAAAATGTCAAACGGGGGATAAATTTTTATTAATACCGTGATTCTATTGTAAGATAGATATCTAGTGTTGATCACTTATATAAATATTTTGTCGAGTTCTTTTAATCTACGAAAGAATAGGTAAGTATATCTCACTTGAGGCTTGTTAATTTCTCAAAGGATTTTTAAAAATTATTCTTTCCCAAAATCATTTTCAATTATACAATCTTTTTGGAGTCACAACTTTTCCTCACTATTTAACCACACATTCTCTAAAAGAACAAAATATTTTTTTTCCTCAAAAATCTGTGCCAAACAAGCCTATACTCAATATGAATTGATCCATGATTTTTTTTAAGAGCAACACCTCAAAAGTTATTCAAGTATCAAATAATATAGATTTATATATGTCGAGCCATTTGTTAAATTGTGTAATCTAATTATTGTTGATCCTAATTATTGCCACTTCACAAAGAGACAATATGTTATAGTCCTTCTGGAAGAATTGGGTTGCAAATATGGGAAGAAAGTGTTGTATTGTGACAGTCAGAGCACTATTCACTTATCAAAGAATCTTGTTTATCATGAACGGACAAAGCATACACATGTCTGTTATCATTTCCTCATATCGACTTTGGATGATGAAATCTTTACACATTGAAGTCAAAATCCGGTTGCCATGTTGACAAAGCCTATTATGTGATAAGAAACTGAAGTTGTGTGAACCTTCAGTTGGACTCTCTTTTGAGGAATAAAGAGTGTTTGCTTCTAGAGAGGAGTCATTGACGGTAAATTAGTCTCCGAGTGGGAGATTGTTAAGTTGTGGAGCCTAATTATTGTCACTTTGTGGAGGTAGTTGTAGATCGACCTCAGAGGTTAGGTTACCATTGATGATTAGAAGGGGAAAGAAGTCCCCCATCTCGAGGGGTCCACCCTAGACCAAAATTTCATTAAGGTATGTTTATAAATTGGTACTCTTACGAAGAAATTAGAGTTATTGTAAAATTCGATTATGTTTAAATTTATCTTATAAATAGGGAGTTGTTGTTAGGCTTTATTATTATCATCAAAAATAGAAAAAGAGAAGCTAGAAAAATAGGGATGCTATTTTCTCTTGTAAATCTTTTTTCATAATATCGAATTACACCAGTCGGGAGAGATGATGTAGTCTTATATTGAGATGATCTTCTATAAATCTTGGGTGTTCTTGAGTGTTTCTTTTTCTTTCTTCGAATTGGTTACTCTCGGTGGAATATAATTAGACCTTATAATTCTCAGTAACGAATATAAGAGGTTTTGGTTTTGATTGAGAGCAATGACAATGCAAGAAGGAACGTCAATGTGAATCCATAAGTTTGTTGGTAAGAATTTTGCTTTTTAGAGAATGCAAGTTGAGGATTATCTTTTATTTTAAAACTATACCATCCTTTTATGAATGAAACGACGGAAGGAATGAAGGATAATGAATGGAAACTATTTGATTGTTAGGTATAAGGTGTTATCTGATGACAGTGTCAAAGAATGTTGGTCACAATGTGGCGGTGGAAAAATCCACGACAGATCTGATGAAACTATTATTTGATACGTATGAGAAGCCCTCTACTTGTAATAAGGTACATCTGATGACAAAATAACTTAATTTAAAGATGGGTAAAAGTACTCTATAGTAGAACATCTCATTAAATTGAATACAATTATCAATAAATTGTCTTAGTAGAGATTACATTCGTTGATGATGTTTACCCGAATCATATTGGCGTCACTACTGAATAATTGGGAGTCCATGAGAGTTGTGGTCAGTATATCTATAGGCAATGTGAAACTAAAATTCAATGTTGTTTGTGATACTATTCTTGTTGAAGAAGTCAACAGAAGAGATTCTGGAAGAGCTCAATATCGAGTTTTGCCCTTAATGTTAAGAATAGGGAAAGAGATTTCGAGAAAAATTCCAAAAAAGGCAATAATGGGAATGGAAGAATGGTATAAGCAAGTACATAAAGAATGTGGAATTTTAGAACTGTGGCAAAACTATCCACATGAAGAAGAATTGCAAAGTACCAAAAGAAGAAGGAAGAAAAGAATAAAAACAATGCTAATGTGGTGACCGAAGATGTATAAGATGCTTTATTCTTGTTGGTTGACAGCCATATTGATTCTTAGATGATGGATTCATGAGTTTTTTTTATACCACTGCACATCATGAGATTATAAAAAACTATATAGTCAGGAATTATGGAAAGGTATATCTTGCTTATGGAGAACCTATGATATTATTGGTTTGGTAATGTCACTTTGAGGGTGTCAAATAGATCTGAATGGAAAATTCATAAGTTGAATCATGTACATAAACTGAAGCACAATCTGATCCGAGTTGGATAACTGGATGATGAAGGTCACAATCCAAATCTCGGTGCTTGGAAAGTTACTAAGGGAACCATGGTTGTTGCTCGAGGAAATAAATATAGAACTCTTTAAATTACTTCAAATTTCAGAGATATGGATGTAGTTATTGATTGAGCTTCTGGTTTGTGGCATTGTAGGCTGTGGCACATGGGTGAGAAGGGAATGAAAGTGCTTCAATTTAAAGGGAATCTAGCAGTGTTGAAATTTTCTGAATTGAACATAGTTTGTGTGAATGTTGTATTTTTTATAAGCAAAAAAGGGATTACCTTCTCTAAAATCGAAAGGGAATCGAAAGCTATAAAATTGGAGTTGATTCATATGTATGGATACCTCTAACTATTACTTTCCTTGAAGGTTCTAATTATTACATGACGTTTATTGATGACCTAATCAGAAATGTACGAGTCCATTTTTTAAAGAATAAATCTTATGTTTTTTATGCCTTAGAGAGATAGAAGGTGATGGTTGAAAATGAGAGAGATTTGAAGGTGGACTATAGGAGAGATTATGTAGATAATGATTTCAAGAAGTAGTACTAATAATGGAATCAAGATTAAGAAGACCATTCCAAGAACATCTGGTTGAGAGGATGAATATGACTTTAAATGAGTGTGATGTTGGGTTACCAAAGCCGTTTTTTGGGCTAAGGCTATCAATAATGCAACTTAGGTGATCAATAGAGGTCATTTAACGCCATTGAACCACAGAATACCATAGAGCAGTAAATAAGTAAAACTTTCACACTTGAAAGTGTTTGGCTGTGTATATACATTCACATTGATTCTACTACAAGAAGCAAAATTGATGCTAAATCAAAATGTAATTCTTTATTGGATATAGTGATAACAAGTTTGGTTATCATTTCTGGGATGATCAAACTTGAAACGTTATCGGGAACAAGGATGTAATGTTCAATGAAAGTCTTTTATAAGAACAGGTTGGGAACATAACCTAAAGACTCAAATCTTGAAGTTAAGAAATATGAGGTAGTCCCACTGAAATATCTTCCAGTGATCGAGTTAGAGAATGTTGATTGGGAAAATCAAAAAAATATAGCCCCAAAAGTACATTAGTGACTCAACCTAGAAGATCCAGTAGAACTACTAGACATATACAAAAATATTCTCCAACATTGCATTCTATTCTATTGACTGATAAAGATAAACCATAAAGTTACAGTAGTGTTGAATATGTTGACGAATCAACAAGTGAGAGTTAGCCATGAGGGATGGGATGGCTCATTATTGTCCAACAAGATATGGTAATGCTATGCATAATAAATAGGTTTACGGGTTAAAAGAAGAGAATGACAGAAGTGAGCCAGACAGGTTGTAAATGAATTTGAATAGAAAGAAGACATTGCCTTTAATGAGATTTTCTCTCATGTAGTAAAATTAACTACAATTAGAACAGTACTTTGATTAGTGGTAGATGAAGACTTGTACCTAGAGCAGTTGGATGTAAAGACAACCTTTCTTTATGGTGATTTGGAGGAAAAAATTTACATGATGTAGCTACAAGGTTTCAAAGTATTGAAGAAAGAGAAAATGGTGTATAGACCTCAAAAGAGTTTATTTGGACTTGTGAACTTTTAGTCTAGTTAAATCATACACCTGTACAAGTTAACCGTGTTACTGGTCTCGATATCTTTGAGAACCCTTCAATGAACCTCGTGTAATGTTCCGCTAAATCCAGGAAACTGCGAATTTCCTCTACACTAGTTGGCCTTGACCAATTCAGAACTACCTCCACTTTTCTTCGATCTACATCTATTCCCCGATATGTAATGACATGCCCGAGGAATACTACTTGTTCCACCAAAATTCACATTTCTAAAATTTTGCTTAAAGTTTCTCCTTCTGTAGGATTTTCGACGCCATCCTCAAGTGTTCCTCATGCTCTTCTTCACTCTACAAATAGATTAGGAAAATCATGGAAGACATGGTTTATCAAGTCTATGCATACTTTGGGAGCATTTTCAACCTAAACGGCACAACTAGGAACTTAGAATAGGTGCGACCTTGAGGGTGAATCCCTTCTCTAATAGTTCTTCTATCCGTGCTTTTAGTTCTAGTAGCTCTTTCGGAGCCACTCTGTAAGGGGCCTTAGAAATAAATGTGGCTTCGGGGGTCAGATCGATTAGGAACTCAACTTCTCATTCCAACAACATGCTAGGTAAATCATGTAGGAAAACCCTCGGGAATTCTTGTACCACTCTAACTTCACTAATTGTTAATTACTTATCTCTTTCCTTGTCTTGCCGATGTAAGGAAACCCACATTATGTCTTAATTGTAAGATCTGCAATACTTGTAACGAAGACACTACACGGGGTAGGGACCTACTCTTAGTCATCGATAATCGAAATTCATCTTCTCCTGGCTTTTGGGAAGATCACCTCCTTCTTGAAACAATGAGTTGTCACGTGATTCTTGGATAACCCGTCCATCCCAAGAAGTACGATAAAATCACGCATGTCTAGTACATACAATTCCATCTCTAAAGGCAAACATGTAAGTATAATATGCACATCTAGCTTTTGTATGAACTAAAAGGATATAAAAGGGTTAGTAGCACTAGAATCGATTAATACATAGGCATGTAAGTTGGATATTAAAACGTTACTTGCCAAAATATTACGATCCTATCCTTTTCCTATTATGTCAATGAAAATATTCTTGCCTGTCCCTTAGGTTAATATTCATGCCTCGGCAAGGCCTAGCCATGTGCCTGTAAGTGTTATGCCCTAGGTCCAATCAATTTTGGACATAAGCACTTTTAATGTACATATAACCGATGCATATTTATGGCAATATCTATTATTTATGTCAATTAATATTCTAATTAATTAAATAATAGAATCCGTAGATTCAAGTCTTGATGATTTGTTAATCACAAGGAGTTATGATTGTGAGATACGAATTACATATGACTGAATCTTAAATCGTCCGTGGTCGTATGTAATAACGGGATACGGATATCGTTATTACGGATAGACCATCACGTGTGGCATTTCTTACTTATGAAGTAAGTAGTTGATCTTACAAACTAAAGTGTGGAGACACTTAAATGAACACGTGAATGTTTTGTTATAGAACAAAACATTGGAGACCCGCTGAGAGATTCCACATGGAAAACTATCTGAGTGTCAGTGGTTAATCTCTAACGTTCGGTAGTGGAATTGGTCCTTTTGACTTGAGGTCATCATAGTGCCTTATGTGAGGACAATCATGCTTTGGTGATGTCGAATGTTGCTCTGTCAAGGGTCGCTAATACGGCATATCGGCTCGGGTATGTCACAGATCATATGAGGTGGTGAATGATCTTAGAGGATTTCATCACTCTTAGATGTAAGAGATTATGATCTACTTTCATCCAGTTAAGTTGATAATGAAATCCTTGGCCAAGGTAAACTCATAAATCGGAAAAGAGTTTTTCGACTTACATTGACTTAACAGTAGGATAAAAGATATGATCGATAATTGAGATTGACACACGTCCATATCTCGTAATTGATCGGATCATATTGACGAAGGGATTATAGTTTCACGGTAAACGAACAAGTTTGGTTTTGTCACGCCACGTGACATTTCCCGTCATATGTATTGCCCTGACACATTGCTAGATGTCAATCTGGGACAACGAATGTAAATTGATGATAAATTAAAAGGGTATTTTAATTTATCAGTTTTGATTAGATCAAAATAATAATTTACGTCGTTAGGCATCGTGATCGGGAACCTAATGGGTCTCACACAAAAGAGAATCAGAAGAATGAGATTTACCAATTAATTAATTGGATTGCTTATTAATAGGCCCGAATTAATTAATTGGATTAATTAATTCATGGACCGGATTTAATTAATTTGATTAATTAAATGTTGGACCGGGTTAAGTTAAGAGATGGGCCAACCCGTTTGGACTTATATTAATAGGCTGTTAGGGTTTGAAAAACCTAATGGAATTTTCATTATTCTTGCTAGCACGAGAAAAGAAAACCCTAGCCGTCATTCTTATTCTCTGTGTGGATCACCATTGGAGGCTGGACAATTGGACAGCTTGGATTGTAGATCGTGATCATTGGAGTTCGTGAATCAGCAAAAGAGTTTGCGGAATTCATCAAGGTATTATTCTAAACACAGTTTCTATCTAAATACAATGTAGATCCTTGTTTGGGAATCGAAAATTGCTTTACTTCCGCTACGCATGATTAAGTAGGTTCCCAACAGTGCCCGTGTTCTCCATACTGGAAACATGTGTCTGTCCCTAGGAGACAAGCCCCCAGATGGTGTTTCTCGCATTTGTTGCAAAGTGGTAGCTCTTATTATGACCTTGAATTGGGCCTCCTTTACCTTTCTTAGCATAGTTCTATGGTCCTTTGCTCATGTTTTCTTCCCACTTGCGCTTTTTTGCACGCCCATACTGTAGTTTGTTCTCCCCATTAGAGTGGCCCCTAAAATTTGCCAAGTTACCTTTGTTAACACTTCATCCCTAAAATCTGCCACTAGTACTACCACTACTAGCCTTAGATCATCCCTTCAACCTTGTTCAAAACGCTTCAACCTTTTCTCTTCCATGTCCACAAAGCTAGGGGCATAATGGGATAACTCTTCAAACTTTCACTCGTATTCAGTTAGAGACATCTAGCCTTGAGTCAATGCAATAAACTTAGCCTCCTTATAATTTTGGACACTTGTAGGTAGTACTTCTTCAAAAAGTTCTCCTTGAATTGGTTCCATGTCCAGGTATGTCCGTAGGGCCCTTGACCTTGAGTTTGAGTCCCACCTGTGCATGGTGCATTTCTTCAATGTAAAAGGTTGTACATGTAACTTTTCTTAAGTTTAGGCAGTAATGAGGTCAAAGTTCATTTCTATCCTTACCAACCAATATTGTGCTTCCAAGGGATCTAAACTACCCTCAAAGGTTGGGTGTGCTGTTTCCTAAATAGTTCCACAATAGCAGTTGTGTTCCTTATGTCTTTTGTTGTCATCGATGTTTGTTGTTGTAGTGGCGGTGATGGTGGTGGTGCTAGTTGTTGTAGTAGTTGTTGTGGCGCTATTGCTTGTGCAAAGGTGGGCATCATGATAAGGAATTGCTGAGTAAACTGGATCAACCCCATTAGGTTGGGGTTGTTCGGGTTGTTAAGGTTGTTGAGGTTGATCAATCATTGTTGTTGTTCGTTCTTTGGTCTCGAGGTGCTATAACCTTAATAAATTACATTGCAATAAGTAAAGACTTGAAGAAAGAAATATTATTATTATTATTATTACTACTACTACTACTACTACTACTACTACTAATGAAAGTTGAAAAATCAAAGTTGAGAGTTTCTTTAAACGGATTTTTTTTTTCTTAAATGGGGATTTTCCAAAAAAAAAAAAAAAATTGGAATTCTTGGAATAGACGTTTCTTAAAATTATTTTTAAAAGTTTCTGAGAATAGTTTTTTTAGTGGATTTGAAGCATTGTTTTTCATCTTATTGATTTGATTAACGCGTATCACAAAGACTTTCAAGAGAGGAGGGGCTCACAAGTGGACCACTTAAATTTCAAGATCTTCTTAGACAGTTTAGATCTTTTTGACAAAGCTTGTCAATCTTGCGAATACACAATTAGAAAAACATAAAAATACTTGGAAACTAGAGGTGCCTAAAATATGAAATTTTATTTATTATTATTATATTGGTAATTCCTAATTGACATGTCCTGACCTAAAAGCTTTCTAAATTCTTTAGCTAAAGTTCTTGACAATATAAATCAAGCAATACTTTAAATATGATGTATATCACATACTTACATGCAACATATTATAATTAAATAGGAACATGACATGTCTCAATATTTCATGCTCCTACAGGTCAACAAACAATTCGTGATACTTATAATTTTCATAACAAGTTGTACTTATTCATGCCTCATAAATTGCATTATTTACATAACAAAATCACGCGCACAACAAAAGATATTACATATAGCAATGAAAAATATGAGATACATGATTCGAGGAGTGGTGACTTGGAGTAGGGCCTCTTGGGGAATTAAAAAAATCATTTAATTCCTATTAAAACTTACTTGTTTCGAACTAGTGATTATAAAATAATATTTTTATGAACATCATTGACTTGAATGCGTGTTATTAAATGACTAAATTATTATTATTTAAAATGCATGCATTAAATAAAAATGAAAATGAACTTTTTTTAAAATGGTGAACAGTGACCATGTGACCTTTTTTAACCAGGTCTACATAAACGTAGACCCGATTTGATACCAACTACAATAACCTAAATTCTTAATGATTCGAGCGTTACTAAAATTTAAATTAAACTTAAATAAAAAGGTTGAAATGCAGAAAGTAGAAACTTATGGGCTTATGGACAGGTTGTTAACTACTACGACCCTTGTGAACAATCACTCCCAAGATCCAACGATCACACAAACTTGTGCAGCAATCACGAATGATTTCAGAACTGACACACCCGATTTATATAGATAACCACACACTTACCTATATAGAAATAAAAATTTGACAACTCAACCTAGGCATACGATTGCTCATTATATTTTTGTTTTTCAAAGATAAAATGAAATAAGCATCTTCATAATAAGGTCCATGTATATTCTCACCTAATCACCTATGATGTTCATAAAACATATTAAAATAAAATACTATAACCAAATTTCAATATATATTTACATCGAGAATTTACCATACCATTTCAAAAGTAATAAATATACAATACAGGACCCCCAAAATATAGTAAACAAATTGTAGGGCCAAAATAACAACCCATAACTTAACCCTACAGGTTGCCATCCATGTACATTGAACTTCGAAATCCCGTAAGAGTTTCACACCTAGCCATGTCCTCTATGAAGTTTCATGCTCACCTACAATGCAAGAACTATATAAGCTGATGTCCAATAAGTAAAATCATACATGCTATGCACTACTAGAAAGTGAGGCAATAGAAACGGAAATTTGGCAACGAACATCTTCCGTTTCTAATACCAACGGATTAACAACAAATTAGAAACGAATTATTATTTTATTATTTTTAAAAATTATATATTAAATTACCGACATAATTGCAAACGGAAGACTTTTGTTGGTGCAATTTCGTTAATAATCCGTTGGTAGTGAGGCAATAGAGACGGAAATTTGGCAATGAACGTTTTCCGTTGCTAATACCAACTGATTAACAACAAATTAGCAACGATTTATTATTTTTTAAAAATTATATATTTAAATTACCGACAGAATTGCCAACGGAAGACTTTCGTTGGTGCAATTTCGTTAATAATCCGTAGGTAAAGATTTAAAATTTTTTAAAAAATAAATTAAATAATTTAGTGATAAAATTTCCCAACCGATGATTCCGTTAGAAACAATATAAAAGAGTAAAATAATTATTGATGAAAAAATCTATTTGTAAACATTGAAAGTAAAACTTTAAAAATATTAATAAGTGTTCTTTATGTGATGTTTTATTTAGGTATGAAAGATAAATGTGTTTCCAAAATACCATTTTTTAAGTTGTGTCCACATGGCTTTTTCCAATTGGCCGGTTTGTTATTGTTTGGATTGTGCTTTTTTCCTTTCCCTTGGCTTAATCCACTTGGCATGTTGGTATTGGTTCACATCTCTTCACATGGATTTGGGTTTTGCTGGGATTAATTTGGGCCTTTGATTTTGATCAATGATTGAGGACAAAAGTTTAAAAGTCCTTGGGGGTCACTGGACCGTCATTCACTTTGTCAACAAGTTCACTTTGTCTGGCTTCATTTTCTCCTTTCTGCCTGAGCCATTTCTTCGTCGTTCAAAGAGGGTTTAAATCTTTTATTGAGCCTATTAATCCGCTGTTGTTAGATTAAATTAATCCAGTGTTGAACCTTGATTATTGCGTGATTATAGTGGTAGAATACAGTGGTTTAGGTTATGTTTGTTCCATAAATGTAATCGGTAAATCTGTATTTCTTGCTAAGAAGTGAGGTTCTTGATTCATCGTATAGAATAGGTTAGTTTTTGGGGATCCTTTGAGGATCGACGATATGTGGAGAAGTGATTGAGTCCGATTTCTGATTCTTGGGGTGATAAACTCTTGTAAATCTCTCTCTTGGAAGGTTCTTGATTTTTACGTTTCTGCTATTTTGCTCTTGTGTATGGTTGTCTCAGCTTTTGTGCATTATTAGGGTTATCGAACCCAACAGTATCTTTACCTATTGTTCTGAATTTTTCTTCGGAAATGTACGATCCTTCTATTTTATGGCGTCTTCTCGACACTTTATGGTATTCGATTATAATCCTCAAATTGGCAAGCTAAACTCAGCTACTAGAACAAGGTGTTGATGTTTGGCACTAGAAACGTATGTATTATTATTATTAATTTATTTTTTTAAAATTTTAATTGGCATTAGCGACAGAAATTGCAACAGAAGTCTGTCGTTGATTAGCAACGGATTCAATCTGTTGATAATGAGTGACGAACAAGGTTGTCTCAAATATCGTCGCTGAATTGATCTGTCGGTAAATTACTAACGAAAATGTTGTTGCTAAATTGTTGGTAATTAGTGACGGATTTTTTATTCGTAGGTAAATTTAGCGGCGGCCCATTTACCGACAGATTTAGCGACGGCTTGTTTCTGTCGCTAAAGCCGGTTTGCGACGGAAATCAAGGCTTCAGAGACGGAAATTTCCGTCTCTGAAGCCGTGTGTTTTTGTAGTGATGAATATAAGAAATATGGGTATATGCCGCCATGTCATTTCTTTAAAATATCATGCTAAGATGGATCATATTCAAATATTCCTTAAAGTTAATTGAAATGTTTCATTTGAAATCGTTTCCTTTCATATGGCCCTTGAACAACCTACTATGCACCAGATAGAGCTCTACACAATATAAATACTAATAATTAATGATCAAATGGCCAATATGATATCAACACAATCGAGTGGACCATCCTCTCGTGACCAATAGAAGTACATCTACTAATTGTCCCTATGATCACCCAAGAAGTATCTCACCTTCAATGTCAATAATCATAATATAACAAGAGCACAGTCAAGTGGTCCACCTTTCTGTGATCATCAAATGCACATCCCCTATCTACCCTTGCGATCACCCGAGACGAGACACCAACAATGCCAAAACATATCACATAGCATATATCACATGCATGGTCGATAAAACATTTTATAAAGTAAATTCATTTTTCCAGTCATGTCATGCATGCTAGATTTTTTTAACGATGGACATATGTCATGCATGTACATGCAAATGCTCGTAAATGGCATGCTCATTCAATATATTTGGAGCCATATGCTCAATCATTGTAACCACATATATGTCATGATCTCCTTATCAAGGTTATATAAATGTTACAACAATACTCTATTGAAAATACTTCACGAATACTTGCATTGTAGTTATAAATGAATTTTTACTTGCCTTTCGCCTTTGTGTATGTGTATTATCTACATGGTATAAGTCAAGTCTCTTTTTCACTTAAAGCTAGTAGCCAATCTATATTACCATCACAAACCTCAATTAGATAATCTTACTATGCACACAATCCCATACTATGACCACCTATGCCAAAACAATTTCAATAACTCAAAGTTACCAACTACATTCTAAAATAGCCCTATAACTCCCACCATTCTTCAACTTAGATACATGAAAACATCATGTAATTGTATCATAATGATCTAACATTTATTTGAATCAATTATCCAAGCTTTAGAGGAGATTATTGGACATGTAAATATTGAAACTATACGACTATCAAATTGGACAGAATCTATTTTCAGTTTTCTATCACTGTCGAGCTATTTTTCCAGCCTCTTTTCACACCCTTAACTACAACCATTCATTCCCAACCTTTTACCACACTTACATAACATATATATGAATGTAACCATATCATGAATTCACCTCAAGTACAAGATCTCTCAACCTCAAGTTAAGTCCTTTTTATAGCACATTGAAATTGGGCAGTTTACTATGACTGCCTTTGGTTTCCATTGCATTAGCATTTTTCAAATTAGATTCTAACATCTTAAAAATAAGGGAAAATTGCAGCTGCGATTCCAAACATTTTTTCATTTTTTGCAGACTTTACTTCAACCTTCACTTTGTGCCACCACATGTCCTAAACCTTCGAGAAATTCACACTGGAGGTCCATTTGGACAGAAACTGTTCAAATCACTGTTAATCAACCTGAAATTTTTATAAAAAAATGGGATATTTTGACAATTTTAAGGAGGGGCATTTTTGTCTGTATAGTAATTTTCCTTTAAAAACAATAAATAAAAGAAAAAAAATCACCATCTTTTTCAAACGCCCCATCCCATCCCACCCCACCCACCCTTCCCCAACACCAAAATCCAGCCACCCACCACCATTGTGGCAGTCGCAAACGCCACCACCATGGCCACCATCTCAAACAACAATTTTCAACACCATTGACCCAACAATTTTCTTCTAATTATTTGAAACAAACAACACTTTCCAAGCCAAAAACAGTGGAATGAACTAAATTTTTCCATTTTGATGAGTTCAATTTACCTTCTCCAAGTTTAATTCCAAAACCCTCCTTGAAAACTCAATCACCTGAAGACGCTTTTGATTTTTTTACCTAACTTCCTAGTTCTTGCTATAGTCGTGCTTCTACTTTTCATAATTTGATGAATTTGGCCATCTTCATTAACCATGTAGTTGAAAAAAAGGACTAGGACCAAAAAATAACCAGTTGAATGTAGAAGATTTAATTATTTTTGTTTGATTAATTGATAGCGAAGAATAATATCCTCAGTAAGAAAGAAACGACTTTGAGTTTGAGGTTGGAGCGGAGGAGGTGGTGTATTATATTGGATTGGGGTATGATTTGACTCTGGACCTGCGGTTGAAGTACTGCAAGAAGCAAATTGCGAGAGAAGGCTCGGGCTGATAGCGATTGACGATGATCATGTGTGGGATATTGCGATTCCTAGAGGTATATTATTGAAGAAGAATTTGGATTATATGGTTGTCATGGAGGTATCGCTTGATCTGTAAAGATAATTAGAAGAAAATTGTTTAGTCAATGGTGTTGAAAATTGTTGTTTGAGATGGTGGCCATGGTGGTGGTGTTTGAGACGGCCACAGTGGCGGTGGGCAGCAAGATTTTGGAATTGGAGAGGGTGGGAATAGGGGTGGGATGGTGGGTGGGGGTGGGGTGTTTGAAGAAAATGGTGATTTTTTTCTTTTATTTATTGTTTTTAAATGGAAATTACTGTATGAACGAAAATACCCCTGCTTAAAATGGTCAAAATATCCCATTTTTTTAATTTTTCAGGTTGTCTAACGATGATTTGGATGGTTTTTATCTAGATGGACATCTGGTGCGAATTTCTCAAAGGTTTGGGACCTATGGTGGCACATAGTGAATATTGAGGTAAAGTCTGCAAAAAAAGAAAAATGTTAGGGACTGCTGCTGCAATTTTCCCTAATAATAATTTCTACACTCACAAATCTTATATACCAATGTTCAAAGTGATAAATATGTGTTCCATTCAAAGTATTGTATAAAACCAAAGGTTGAACAAGTAAAATCTAGCAACTATTCAATATCTGTCCTTGGTGGTTTCACTCAAATTCTTGCAATCAATTACCCTTCTTTTGTTATCATTAAATCATGAAAACACCCCAAAATGATCTCAATCAAGTCCAGAAGCTCAAGAGGATATTAAACCCTCAAAAAGTATAAAAACAAACCTCAAAACCTTGAGCTAACTTACCTGACCAAAACTTTCAATTCTAGCTTCTTGTTTTATACTTCTCTTTGGCTCTTTTGCTTTTGCTCGGTTGAAACTGGCAAGCGTACATGATCGTTGAATAAGTAATAATATTTGTCAGTTAAAAGTATCGTTCCCACTAAAAATAAGGTCTACTTTGTAGTTCAATATTTTTTTTTTATCAAATTCGGAGTATAGTAACATCAAAAGAGAATTGAGTTTTGTTATTTATATTAATTTCTACTCTAAGAAACCAAGTAAAAAGTGATTAAATCTAATGTGAATGCTTGTATTGGATTCATGTATCCCCATATTTCCATCTATTTCAATTCTCAATAATCATTCTAACCAATTCAGGCATTTTTGACAACCGATAAAGCTAATATGTTAAATGCTCTTTTCCAAGCTACATCAACCTATGACTAACACGAGACGATCCTATTCCTACTTTGAATTCATATGAAAGTCATGCATTTAGTTTAGATTATCATAAGATTGCATGTGTGAAAGATATTATTCCTAATTTTAACTATATATATTGATTTTACTGCATTCTAGACTTATTGCGAGTATTCCTACACTACAACAAGTAACTAACCACTTAATTGGCGATCAAGCAATAAATAGTGCAATGAGTATATAAAATCAATCAAACAATAACACAAAATTCCTAAATTAAAGTCTTGAATTGAAATAAATGGAAATATTGTTCAAACATTCATAAAATACAATTGATAATGTAGACATAACCTAGATTGAGAAATAATGGAGAAATTGGGAAAATCCAATTTCTTAGCTTGAATCTTGACTTTGGATTAATGATCTTTAATACACTTGTATAATTCTCATTTGGTTGATCATTGCACCTCGTTCTTCATCTTCAAAATATGTTGAATCTATAAATTTTAGGTTTAGGAGGTTTTCCACATTTTGGGTTTATAGTGTATATAGAGTGCCAAAAGATTGCATACCAAAAGTTTCCAAAACAAATAGGAAAATACAATTATTTCCCAGAGATGAACCAAGCGTACGCATGGTTCATTTTGCATACGCACAGTAAACATGATTCGGACTTAGTAACTCCATAATGGGTTTGTGCGTACACAAGGCCTGCATCCTATGCGTACGTATAGTTTTACCATTTTGGGACAAAATTGCATATTGTTCCCTAAACTTTTCCAAATGTTTATTTCGATTCTTTTCAACAATTTTTTTATCCTATTGGCTTCTTTTCCCTTCCAATTGACCCTCGGCATTCTTGAATCTACCTCTTGTAATTTGACACAATTATTGAAATTCTGCACTTTAGTTCCTATGGTTTTGGATTTCTCCATTTTTCACTTGTTTTCTCCAATTCTTTATCAAATCACAAGTTTTACCTATTAGACACAATATAACATAAATTAGACTATATTTCATCAAATGAATTACAAATTGTTATTATTTAAAGCCTCGAATAAATGTATAAAACAAACTTATCAAACCCCCAAACTTGAATATTTATTTGTTTGTTTTCAAACAAAATCATAACCTAATTTAAAACAAACACTAGAACATGCAAAAAATATTTTAGCTAGATAACTTGACATTTTATCTCAGAATTGAGATTATGATATTAAATTGAGGCACAATTTCAAGATCACAATACAGAAATCAAAGTCTACCTTTC
Organism: Fraxinus excelsior; assembly: GCA_019097785.1. Taxonomy (NCBI): domain Eukaryota; kingdom Viridiplantae; phylum Streptophyta; class Magnoliopsida; order Lamiales; family Oleaceae; genus Fraxinus; species Fraxinus excelsior. The sequence goes on along the minus strand of CM032629.1, from coordinate 20,203,071 downwards.
CAATATAAAGTTGACATGTGTGTGTGTGTGAAGAATTAAGTATGGCATCATAAATTCATAAGTTGTCCATTCTCGAACCTTAATAGTTAAATCTATTCTTTTCCTCACTCGTGAGATTCACACATCCCCAAATTTATTCTTTTTGCTCTTTTCAAGTGTATGAACTAATGTTGAATTTCATACTATCATCACCTCTCTAGTTTAGGTAAATCTTACCAATTGCAATTCAATATGTCAATAAAAAAGAATTCTCCATTAAGTTTGATTGCTTCAATCTCTAATACTTAATTGGGCTAATAATCCCTTATTAAAAATCGAATTTCCCTAAATAAATGTTTGGAACTTAACCAAGGCATTTGGCAATGTACCGCTTTTTCTAATTTTATATATCTCTTTTCTCAATTTTCTTCTTTTCAACACTTTTTTTCTTTATTTGCACCATTCAGTCCCTCAAACTTTCTAAATGACCCATATAACAAATTTTAGGCTGATGACTCCCTAGTCAGTTGACTTTAGGGCAATATATTTTAACACCCTTACAAGCTTAATAACTCAAGTCATATAGATTACAAAGATAAATTTTCAAATAAAATATTTTTTATGCATTGATTAGTGCAATATCCCTCATTGAACACCTATCAAAGTAAATTGACTTCTAATTTGAGACATTCATCAAATTCCATCATATTGACATTAAACAATTCACATAAGATTTTTAATTTCACATATTGAATCCCCATTTATCTCAACATCTTTCTACAATAGTGAAATCCCTCAAACTATTCTAAATTTGGTCTAAGTATGTAAAATATAGTGGTTTGGGTTAAGCATCTATAGTCTACTATTTCAATTTATCCAATTATGAAATCAACTCATTCCTGCACAATGCTTAACTTATTTCTTACGCTCAATAAATATCAAACTTCATATGGAAAAATAAAAAATAATAAGTATGCAATTTACCATTCATAGATCAATTTATAATTCAATATATTCCTCATTGCCATCAAATATCACATTCACCTGACCCACCCTTATAGATCTTCTAATGGTCCACTCTTTGGCAATCCTTAAAGTAGAAAGGCTAATTGAGTGGAGTTTCCATAGTGATACTCTGCTGTTTATCCTCCATCCTCAGGATTATCTCATTTGTGTCAAAATCCAGCAAGACCTGAATTGTTGATAGAAATGACATTCCCAAGATAAATTGCATACTTATCATTTCTGCACAATGCTTAACTTATTTCTTACGCTCAATATATATCAAACTTCATATGGAAAAATAAAAAATAATAAGTATGCAATTTACCGTTCATAGATCAATTCATAATTCAATATATTCATCATTGCCAACAAATATCACATTCACCTGGCCCGCCCTCATAGACCTCCTAATGATCCACTCTTGCAATCCTCAAAGTAGAAAGGCTAATTGAGTGGAGTTTCCATAGTGATACTCTGCTGTTTATCCTCCATCCTTAGGATTACCTCATTTGTGTCAAAATCTAGCAAGACCTGAATTGTTGATCGAAATGGCATTTCCAGGATAATTGGCATTTGATATGCTTCTTCCATGTCCAGAATGATGAAATCGAATGGAAAAATGAACTTCTCAACTTTGATGAGCATGTCTTCGACTATTCTGCAAGGGTGCTTCAATGATCGGTCTACCACTAAAGGATAATAGATACCAAATTAGGACTCCCAATCCCAATGTCATGTAAAGAGAATTAAGTTAATACTTGCTCTTGAATCAATTAAACAATTAATACCTTGTAAATTTCCCATGAACATGAAGTAACGTAGAATGAAACTCTTTGGATTTTAAAGTTTGGGAAGGATCATGTGCTGGATGATTGTGCTACACTCTTCAGATAGTGCTATTGTTTCTTGTTTGGGTAACTTCCTATTTTTAGTCAACATCTCCTTAAAAAACTTAGAATAGTTTGGGATTTGAAGGATAGCGTCAATGAATGGGATGTTGACATGAAGCTTTTTTGAGGACTTCTAGGAATTTCATGAATTGTTTCTCCAACTTGGTGTTCTGCAAGCTATAAGGAAAATGGACTAGAGGTGTCAATGACGTATCGAAATATTTGCTTTAAGTCGTGGACTGTTTAAATCTATTTGTTGATCCTTTTGTTGCTGCTTCTTTACACTGCTCCACTGGTTTCTTGTCCTTAGTAGGCGTTTGAGTTCTCTCCATTTTCTTCCTCTTTGTAGTGATTTCTGGCAATTGAACACCACTTCTTTTAGTAATGGCTTGAACCTAATCTGCTGTTGGCTTCCCTTAAAGTCTTTGAGGGAATGGAATGGGTGACACATAAGCTTTAACATGAGTGGTGGGACTGAAAGATGGGAGCTCAATTGTTACATAATTTAACTCCTCAACTGCTGATACCTGCTCTCGTGGGTTATTCTTCAATTACTCAGCAAGGTATATTGTAGTCTGTTGGCTAATGTAGTTGAGATCTATCCTACCTGATTCTCTAAGTTTTGTATAAAGGCTTGCTAGTTCTCATCACAGTCTCAGTCTTGGTTATGTAATTAACAAGTAGATCCTCCAAGGATTTTGTCTTTTCTTTCTATTGCCGAACTACTGATGGATTGTCCTTCATTCGATATCTTTGATCCCATTTATCCATCCACAAGAAGCTCGGATACATGTTTGGACCCAAATATTAGTTGTTGGGATATGGTCCATTTTGTTGTCTATAATAACTCTGTGCATAGCTGACCTCTACAAATTGACCCATGTAAGTGGAAGTAAACGAGCAGCATGCTGTGATGTGATGTGATATGTACCCCAACCTGCAAACATCGGAGCTTAGGTTTGTACCATATTCACAAAATGGGTTAAAGTGTCAAGTTTTCTTGTATTACCTCTATCTGTGCTACCAACGCTATCACTGCGTCAACATTATATATTCTAGTTGTTTCTCTCTGGACTTCCATGTCCCTCGCCACATCAATTGATTTTCTAATATTCCACAGTGGTCGCAGTAGTTAACACTGGACAATTTCACTTTAGGACATCGTGCTGTTATGAGATTCGATCGGTCAATAAGTTCTACCTTCTACATTTTACAGCTTTGCAAATTATTGCTCAAGGGCTTCTTCGATTAATATAGTATTTTTATTTATTTTAATCGTTTTCGAATTTATTTAATGGGTCAAACTTGTCAATATAATATCATTTTACAGTTCTGCAATTTACTACTCTTGCTCTTGGGCTTCCATGATTAAAATTATTATATTTTTTGATTTGTTTTAATCATTTTTGAATTTATTTATTGGGTTAAACTATCTAGTATAATATTATCATTTTTAATAACCCATTAAAAATTACAAATATTTTTGGATCATGATGGAGGCAATTGTATCTATTCAACCCATATAAAGAAATATATGGTTTTGGAGAAAATGACATCAAAATCTCTTTATGGCCTTAAACAAACTCCTGAGCAATGGCATGAAAATTTTGATACAATTTTGATATCTATTGGTTATGAAAAATGAAGCAAATAAATGCATATATAGTAAATTTCAAAATAATTCAGGTGTGATAATTTGCTTATATGTTGATGATATGCTAATAATGAGAAATAGTTTAGATGTTGTTAATAAGATTAAACAGTTTCTAAAAGAGCACTTCAAAATGAAATATTTGGATCTTGCTGATGTTATTCTAGGAATTAAAATAGTAGAGCATTCCGAATGAACTACTTTAACCTAATTTCCTTATGTAGAAAAAATACTTAAGAAGTTTCACCAAAACAATTGTATTCCTGCTAAAACACCTCATGATGCAAGTTGTCATTTGAGAAAACATTTAGGTCCTAGCATTTTTGTTTTAGAATATGCTAGAGTGATCGATTGTTTCATGTATCTCATGACCTGTATAAGATCTGATAATATGCGGTCGGTAGACTAGCAGGTAACGAGTAATCCTAGTAGTGAACATTGTGATGCTCTTATTCGAGTCTTGATGTATTTGAGATACATTCTTGATGGGGAATACATTATACCAAATCACATGTTGTACTTGAGGGATATTGTGATGTTAATTGGATTTTCGATACCAATGAAAGTAAATCTACGAATTGATATTATTTACTTTAGCAGGTGGTGTATCTTGGAGATCTAGTAAAAAACTTGCATTGCAAGATCTACTATGAAATCCGAGTTGATAACTTTAGATAAAGAGGGTAAATAGGCTAAATGGTTAATGAATTTTCTTATGGATGTTTCTTTGTGGTCTAAACCACTTCCAGTCGTTTCTATCCATTGTGATAGTCAAAGAACTATTTTCAAGAGCTCAAAACTCATCCTACAATGGAAAATCTAGACATATTCGTAGGAGGCACAATATTGTGCATTAGCTACTTAAGGATGCAGTTATTACCATTGACTATGTAAAGTCAAGTGATAAAATTGCTGATCCATTAACCAAATGACTAGCTAAAGAGCTAGCTCAGAAAACATCAAAGAGGATGGGACTACAACCTATTACAAACTAGATCTTCTATAATGGAAACCCAACTTTGCGATTGGAGATCCTATGGCCAATATTCAATGGGACAACAAAGTTATTGGAGTGATCTGTAGAGGTACTACATTGGATTTATTCCAAACCCCTCCCTATGATGTGTAGTACCAGTTGTATTGATTATAGTACATTGCATCCTTGATAGAAACACCTATTTGAGTGTAGAAGTGTGGTTGCTTCCTATGAGAATTGAGGCTAATTCTCTAGAGCACTCAAAGAAACTAAGAAAATTCATGGTCGACATAAAAACAACTATGAGAACTCGACGATTGTTTTAGAAGTCATGTGCGTGTTCTATTGTCTCAGTTTGCAACTATAATTGTAGAGTTCAAGATATAGTTCACTCTACAATTAGCAAACTTGATAGAATATACAAAACCAAGGTTCGAGTTGATAGACACCTAAGCCTATGTGATTTTTATCGTACTCCAGAATAATACTTATATTTATCTTATTTCTTTCATATCGAGGATTGTTAGATATTTACATAATAAATATATTGTTTAAAAGAAATAACTAAATTAGATAAAGTGTCCAATTGGTGAAAAGTGTGGAATTTGTATGGGAGGTCACATGTTTAATTCACATCCCACTAAGTTACATTTTTTTTTTAAAATCATTTTTGAATTTATTTAATGGCTTAAACTAGCCAGTATAATATGACCTTTTTTAAATAACCTATTATCAACAACACATGAAAAAAATTGCAATATTTCCGGATATATATATATATATATATATATTGTTACCAGAGGTCGCAGTAGTCAACGTCGGACAATTTCTCTTTAGGACGTCGTGCTGTCACAAGATTCAATAAGTCGATAAGTTCTACTTTCTCCATTTTACAATTCTGCAATTTATTGGAATTAATTATTTTCGAATAGAATTTTCCAAAATTTGATTCAAATTATTTAGTTTCTAATTCTTGTTTCTTGTGTTATTTTGGCATGCTTATTCATTAATTGCTTTAGAATTTAAATAATTTCTGTTTTCAATTGTTTAATAATACAATAGGCAATTATTTTCTAATTTGGTGTTGTTGATATTTCTATAGTACATATAAAATTTCATCTTTACATTAATGATTTTGAGTTAATATATACTAAATCAATTTGTATATATTGGATAGAGTTAGTATATGAAAATTTAACTTTGAATCAATTCAAATAATGCATGCAATGTATTTGTGAAAAAAGTAAATACAAATATAAAAATGAGAAAAATGACATGATCTGTCACTTTTTTATAAGAAGGTTACAATCTGTGTCATTTGAATTCTTTTGGATCAATTAAAGAAATGCATACATGTGTTTTTATGGAAATTTGAATATAAACACGAATTCAAACATTGCTTAAAATTAAAAAGTGAGATAATGTAACACTTTACTTACCTTTTACATATGAATTAATGTTGTGAAATCTAAAAGTGGCATACTATGTAACCTTTTTTAAAAAAATAAAATAAATCTCAAACTATACATTTATATTTTTTTTTGTAAATATGGATAAAATTAATGTCTTATTTGTCATGGAAGCAAATGGGAACAAGATAACAAAAAAGACAAAATGATTGTCATTGTTGTTCTAATAGAATACACATATAACAACATTAGTTAAAAACGTAAATATCACTTTTTTAACAAAATAAAATAAAATAAAATAAAAACTGACATCATATTTACATTTTTTTGAAGGATTTAGGTATATGTCACTAATAAAAAAGTATCATATTATTTTTTCATAAAAAATAAAAAGTGACCTCGTATCATTTAAAAAAAATATATTCATGTGGTATGATTAACTCTCAATATTGTAAAAAGAGAAAAAGAAACACTATTAAATGAGAAGTGACACAAATTCTAAAAAGTGACAAAAACTCAAGAAACAAAATCTCAAAAAAGTGACCATTAGTTTCGGGATATAAGGCTTAATTAATACGGAAATTTTCCGTTTTAATTAATTTTAAGGTTATTAATCTAATTACTAATATTTTATTTTTCAAGGGTGGTCGGCCTAATTTTCACTTCTCTTAAAACACAAATCGAATCTAAACAACTTTATCAAAAACCCCAATCCAATCCGATCAATTTGAGTCGGGTTGGCTGGTTTTTGCTCATTGGGGTTTTAAAGGCCCACCCCTAGGTTTATTAAATATTATTGGATATCCACTTTTATTTAGATGAGTCTATAAACAGCAAGCAAATTTTGATTTTATTGGGTGAGTATCTATGTTATGTGATTTTTACGTGTAATGTGGTAATGACAACTTCAGGAGACTCTTAATTTTAGAATATCTTCATTATAATAGAGAGCATTTTAAAATTTAAAAAATAAATTTTTTTATTCACTCAACAAACTCTTTATTTTACTTTTTTCAACATTCATTTATTGTTTTTCCATATTTTTTAATTACTAAATATTTTTAGATAGCTAAAATATTGAATATAAAAATATCTCCAAGAGACACTAGGTTTATAAACACCATCTTATGTATAATAGAGAACATTTTTAAATTTATAAAGTAAATTTTTCTAAAGACTCTAACTATATTCTATACTTTGGCTCTTTATTTTACTTCTCTCAATAAACATTTAATATATATATTTTAAACGTCAATGACCAATTAATTCAAATATAGTTTGAACATGATAAGAAATAGAGTATTTAAATATATAATTTATTAATTGGATTATTGTAAAGTAAGAATAGATAGTGTATTTGGCTCTCCAAATTTGAATAGTCATATCCAATCTCTATTTTGAAAAGTTAAAATCAATGTTATAAAACCCTGACCAAACTAGTTGATTCAGTCCGGAAATCGACGAAACTGTCCCAAGTCTGATTCTAATTATCTTATTGGATTGCTATGCAATAGACCCAATCAAAACCCATTAGAATTGGACAGGTTCGAATAGAAATCGAACCGATTTTGCCAAATCCCATCCACTATCAATTTTATTTAAGTAAAATACAAGTGAAATTGGTAGGAATTGAATTTAGGTCAATAATGTCAAAACTTGGACCGCTTACCAAAATGCAAAGGAAAGGGCCGGCCCCAAGAATTTTGAGGCTATAGGCGACTAATTATTATGAGATCTTAAATATAATTTTCTACAATCCGAGCAATACTAATTTTGACGGCCTATCTCATTGTTCAAAAGAAATTTGTGAAATAGCCCTCGAAATTGTGTTCAGTCTAAGGAAATTATTCTTTATATATTTCAAGCTGATTTGATCTCTTTAAGGGATTGAATGAGTCTAAATTTACAAATTCTAGTTTGCTTTCTGAAAATAAACAAATACACAAATTCTATAACATACACTTTGGCTGATGAATGGTTGCTTCAAGATCTAATTTTTTTTTTTTTTTAGTTAAAGGAGTGCGGGACCTCCGACATTTATTAATTTGCCCTCACTTGTAGCGGAGGAATACCGTGGTTACATGAACTTCAAGATTTAATTCAAAATCGAATGAGTAACTCATAGGGCATGGGTTGTTATTGTAACAATAATTGTGCATATGGTAATCTGATAGCAAATTGAAAAGATAGAACTAGATTGAAATTCAAACCATTTTTATAGAAAAAATTACAGATTGCGTCTTAACGAATTCAAATGCTTTGAAAAATTGAAGATTCAAGCCTGAATGAGAAATCCTAGAAGCTTGGATTACAAAGAAGAAATAAATATTTAACGTCCCGTGTTGATAAATAGACTATGGAATTATTTAAATGTATAAAATCATTAGGTGAGCAAATAATGTTAAAAATTATACATTTTTCTTCAAAGGCCCCCTAACTTTGGATGCCCCAGGCAATTGCCTTAGTGGCTTTACCCTAGGGCCGGCTCTGGAGAGAAATATGCTATGTGATTTATGTATATCTCTTTTACAAGTTATACAAGTTTATGAAACCACTTTTAGATATCTTCGTGTCAAGGACAAGGTGACATACAAGATATGTTCGCGTGACCTCCATTGCTATGTGAGAATTATTTACAAGGATATGTTCATCTTGACTATTGGTGATGAATTATTTATTCATCTTATGTGCACAATCACACATTCACTGCACTTTAATAACTGGATGTCATTGTTTATTGTCATTTCATCACACACTCTCAAGTCTCAAGAAATTAAGTCACTGTTTGAGCCACATTATTTTTCATTCTCATTTCTAATCATTTTCAATCATACATTCTTCAATAGAATAATATTTTTTATCACATCAATAAATTTTCCTTCTTTTTTCAATCACATATTCCCATCACATCAAACAAAAAATGTATTCTCGTGGAAATAATGTGGCTCAAATAGGGGCTAAATCAAAATATGGTTGGGACGAGCTTTTGGAGGAGACAAATGATTGCGCATTAGGTAACAACCTATAAGATATGGGACTAATCTAACTATTTAAAGTTTTACTTTTGAATATCATTGTATTCAAAAGGATTTCATGAAGAATAACTCATGGTTGTTTTCTATTCATAGCTTCTTGTCACGCGCTTACAGTTTGACACCCGAAAGCCAACGTGCGGCCTTAACCATTCGATGTTTCTGCCCCTTGCTAGAAACATGGTTAAGTCAGCCTTCCCCAAATGCCAACCACGAAATGAACTTTTTGAAGTTACTAAAACGTGCACAAGTAAAGACTCAAGTAAAGGAACAAAGGAACCAAGACAAATCTGGGAAGAAACTGCCTTTATATTACTTGAGAGAAGATTACAAGTTTTACACACACAAGTGTTTGCCTCACCCATTCTATGCTACAAAAATGAGCTATACATGGTATATATAGACAATCCATTGCATATACAATTGAAATGGATGGCCAGGATTAGTTTGATCCAAGGGACAGATTTGAATCCAGCTGAAAAAGCAAGCAACCATGTAGTCACCTTTTCTGCCCATGCAATGATTGCGTCTGCCCACACTCTTCTAGAGAGTTCATGCAAGCCCTAGCAACTTAGCCAACTTTCCCACGTTTTGAGGCACCAAAAGAGAGTTTTCTAGAGCCAAGAAGCTTCCTGAATTATTGAGAAATAGATGTCCCATGTTTTGCAGTTCCGTCCCCTGCCAAAGCAGTTCCATCCCAACGCAGTGCCCTGTCTGTGCTGAATTTTCCCAGCCATGGCCTAGACGGATTCAACCAAGGCTGGGGGACGTAAGTCACTCCCCCACTGAATTAGGCGATGCCCTTGTCACCGTGTACTGCCGAAGCTTAGCCTTGAACTGCAAGTCTTCCTTATTTTCCCAAGTTGATTCAGATTCGGGTAGCCCTTTCCACTTTATCAAATATTGAGTACAAGGAGGTACGCCCCTTCGTCTCATCTCCCGGTCTGCCAAAATAATCTCAACATCTTTGTCAAAAGATTTAGTTACAATTGGCGGTGCCCTCACTGATTCATTTCTAGCCGGGTCTTCCATGTCGGGATGATACGGCTTGACATGGAAAATCGGATGTATTTTCAGATTGCTGGGAAGATCAAGCCGATAGGAAACCTTCCCAACCTTTGCTACTACTGGAAATGGACCTTCATATTTTCGAACCAAGCCCTTATGAACTTTTGGATAAGCTTTGAACTGCTGCGGCACAACTTTCACAAGCACTTGGTCTCCGATATTGAATTCCAAGGGTCGTCGTTTAGCTTCTGCCCACTTTTTCATTCTCTTCCGAGTGTTTTCAAGACATGATCGAGCCAAATCAACATATTCTTCCCAAGACTTAGCCATTTTCGCAGCTCCTGGACTTTGGCCTGAGTGGCTGGCCAAAGACAAGGAATAAGGTGCAAGGGGTTGACGCCCCATTGCAAGTTCGAATGGACTTTGGTCAGTCGACTCACTCCGTTGCAGATTATATGAAAACTGAGCTATGTTAAGTAGCTTCGCCCAATCTTTCTGATTTACACTTACAAAGTGTCGGAGATAACACTCCAACAAGGAATTAACCTGCTCAGTCTGCCCGTCGGTTTGTGGGTGAAAGCTGCTAGAAAAATGCAAATCTGATCCCAACAATTTAAACAGTTCTGCTCATAGCCTTCCGGTAAAACGGGGGTCTCAATCACTCACAATGTTCCGGGGCAGTCCCCAATACTTAACGACATTTTTGAAGAACGGTCTTACTGTCTCTTCAGCTATGCAGTCTTTTAGAGCAGGGATGAAGGTAGCATACTTAGAACATCGATCAACAACAACAACAATAGAGCCATACCCGTCTGATTTCGACAGTGTACTGATGAAGTCCATGGTGACAACGTCCCATGGCTGTTCTGGAATAGGAAGAGGATCAAGTAAACCCGCCGGCAAATTATTTTCCACTTTGTCTTGTTGACACACAAGATATGTCTTCACATACATTTCCACTTGATCTCGTATGTAAGGCCAATAATATGCTCTTTCAATAAGATCCAATGTTCTATCAATCCCCGGGTGTCCAGCCCACTTCGTGTCATGACATTCCCGAATGACATCCCGTCTCAAGTGATTCCACTTAGGCACGAACACACGCTGCCTAGCGGTGTAAAGAAGCTCATCCTCAATCCAAAATTTTCGAGTTTTGCCCTCTGGGCAGCCTGCATCAAGTCTCTGGCAACTAAATCATGTTTTAAGCCTCCTTTGATCGATTCCAGCAGTGTTCCCATCACTTGACTAATAGCCGAAAGTTCTGATTTCCGACTCAAGGCATCGGCCACAACATTGGCCTTCCCCGGTTTATATTCCAACACATAATCAAATTCAGCCAAGAAATCTTACCACCGTGCTTGTTTCGGACTCAGCTTCTTCTGGGTCTGAAAATAGCTTGTTGGCACATTATCGGTCTTGATCACAAATCGAGAACCCAACAGATACTGTCTCCAAACCCGTAAACAATGAACAATCCCAGTCATTTCCTTCTCATGCACTGTGTAACGGCATTCAGTTTCATTCAGTTTCCGGTTCTCGAATGTACCTCAAAAACCTTACTGAAATCAGGCAGCACCAAGACAGGTTCTGCAGTAACGGTAGCCTTCAAGTCATTAAAGGCTCTTTGGCACTTAACCGACCGACCACGGCTGATTCTTCCTCAACAGATCCGTCAAAGGGACTGCTCGAGAAGAGTAACCCTGAATGAATTTTCGATAGTAATTCACAAGACCAAGGAAAGATCGCAACTCCGTCACCTTAATTGGCGATTCCCATTCATTGATGGCCCTAATTTTTGATTCATCGATCCGCAACTTGCCGAACCCAATAACATGTCCCAAGAAGTTCACCTCCTCTTTGGCAAATGAACATTTTTCTCTCTTTATGAATAGTTCATTTTCCCGCAGTACATGGAAGATGATTTCCAAATGTTTAACATGTTCATCCAATGAGTTACTGTAGATGACAATGTCATCGAGATAGACCACCACAAACCGATCCAAAAATGGATGAAAAATCTGATTCATCAAGGTGCAAAACGTGGCCGGGGCATTCGTCAGGCCGAAGGGTATGACGAGCCACTCGAATGACCCATACCGCGTGATGCAAGTCATTTTAGGCTCATCACCGTCTGCAATCTGAACTTGATAATATCCTTTTTGTAAATCCAGTTTCAAGTAGAACTTCGCACTGCCAAGTCTATCGAACAAATCAGCAATCAAAGGAATGGGATATTTATTATTTACGGTTACCTTGTTTAATGCCCGATAGTCAACATACATCCGCAAGGAACCGTCGGCCTTCTTTTGGAACAAAACAAGAGCGCCGTAAGGTGCTTTCGAGGGTCTGATCCGTCCAGTTTCCCGCAATTCTGTCAACTGCTTTCTGAGTTTCGCTAATTCAGGAGGTGCCATACGATAAGGAGACATTGTTGGAGGCTTAGTGCCCAGTTCCAACTCAATTCGATGATCCACCTACCTTCTAAGTGGCAATTCTGCTGGCATAACATCCTGATTCTTTTCTAGAACAGCTTGGATTTCAACCGGTAAGATGGCATTATCAACAATAACTTTCAATGCCAACTGAGCAATGAAGGTTGGTTCGTCCCTTTTCCAACCCTTAGCCAACTGCATTGCAGAAAGATGTCTGGCTTCCGTCCCAACGGAAACTGTAGGAACCATGTAAGAAGAGCCTTTTTCCAATATACAAACTAAATTAAACGAAGGTAAAGGAACAGCATTTACCTTTCGCAAGAAGTCTAGTCCCAACACAAGCTTGAAGTCATCCATAGGTGCAACAGACAAGTCAATGGGTCCCTGCCATGATCCCAAGCTCAATTCTGCTCCCCGAACAACTCCAACTAGCGGCCTTGCAGCCACATTCAATCCCAGACTGCGAGCTACGTCCTCGATTATGAAATTGTGTGTGGCCCCGGTATCTACGAGCACCAGCACCTATTTTCCATTCATATGGGTCTGCACGTACATCAGTCCCTTCTCTCCGTTCGAACCCGAAACGGTCTTAGCTTTGAGGGCATTGAATAACTGCAACGAACCAATCTGACCTGCCCCCGAGTCTTGACTAGAAGTGGCCTCGGTTGTGTCTCTGATATGGAAGCCAACGACCCAAGTTTGGGGCAGTCCCGCATGATGTGCGGTCCTTTATAGAGAAAGCATCCCCGCGAAGCAAGGTTTCCCTTCTTCTTTTCATCATACTCTGTCCGCCAAGTATTCTGCTTATTCAAGCTGGGTTTATGATCAACAACTTTATAATTATTATTGGGTTTCCAATCGGGCTTACCTTGGGGCTTATCCTTCTTTTCGTCGCCTCCGCCTTTGCCAAAGTTGCCTTTGGTAAATTTAGGTGGCTTTGCATGCGTCTCCACATTTTTCTGAAATTCCATCAAGGACTCCGCAACTACAATTGCTTCGTCCACTATCTTAACTCCTCGACGCTGCAATTCCCACCTTACCCAATTTGTACAACCATCCATGAAATAGAACAGCAACACATCGTCATCCATGCTAGGAATTTGGAGCATGAGGGTCGTGAATTCCTTAACGTATTCACGAATGGTCCCTTTCTGCCTCAGTTCCCGTAGCTTCTTACGGGCCTCGTACACAACATTTCTGGGTAGAACTGCCTCTTTAGTTCATTCTTGAACCATCCCAGGTCTCAACCTTGGACGCACATTTTCTACTTCTGCCAAGTTGCGTCTCCACCATAAGGCAGACTTGTCCGAGAGATACATCGTTGCTGTTCGGACTTTCATTGCTTCTTCGAGGATGTTCACTCCCTCGAAGTAAACTTCCATCTGCCATAAGAAATTTTCCGCATCCTTGGCATCTCATTTCCCATCGAATCCCTTGGGCTTAGGATATTCGATTCTAGGGGTTGCAATAAAGGCAGCAACACCTCCACTCGTCCCTGTAGTGGACTGCTTGTACGTCTCAAGTTCTAGGCTTATCCTATCCATCAAAACCGAAAACTTATTTACCTGGTCCTACGTGATAGCGATAGCTTCCATGACTTTGCTTTGCAGTCTAGCAAAATCTTCCCCCAACGAATTATGTCCAGCCATTGCAGCCCGAACTTCGTCCTTTAGAGAGTCGACATCGTCCCTCATCGATGCCTGCCCATCCAAAACAGCTTGGACATTACTTTGGAGGGTCTCCAACTAATTAATGGCATGAGATTCCAGCGTCTCAAACAAGCTTTCGAGAGATTCCACCCTATCTCCCATGTTGGCAAGGATTTGCTCAACTTTCTCATTCGGAACAGGAACTTCCTTTGTCTTGCTCCTCCCTCGTCTCTTTGCTCGCCCCTCAACAGGAGCAACATCTATTTCCCTCATTTCAGTCTCACTTTCTGCAGCATTCCTTGGGTCAGCCATGTGAACAACTTCACAAATAGAACCAAAACAAGGCTCTGATACCACCTGTCATGCGCTTATAGTTTGACACCCCGAAACTTTCAGCCAACGTGCGGCCTTAACCGTTCAATGTTTCTGCCCCTTGCTAGAAACTGGGTTAAGTCAGCCTTCCCCAAATGCCAACCACGAAATGAACCTTTTGAGGTTACTAAAATGTGCACAAAGTAAAGAACTCAAGTAAAGGAATACATGAACCAAGACAAAATCTGCGAAGAAACTGCCTTTATATTACTTGAGAGAAGATTACAAGTTTACACACACAAGTGTTTGCCTCACCCACTCTATGCCCCAAAAACGAGCTATACATGGTATATATAGACACTCCATTGCAGATACAATTGAAATGGATGGCTAGGATTAGTTTAATCCAAGGGCCAGATTTGAATCCAGCTGAAAAAGCAAGCAGCCATGCAGTCACCTTTTCTGCCCATGCAATGATTGCGTCTGCCCACTCTTCTAGAGAGTTCATGCAAGCCCTAGCAACTTAGCCAACTTTCCCACGTTTTGAGACACCAAAAGAGAGTCTTCTAGAGCTAAGAAGCTTCCAGAATTATTGAGAAAATGATGTCCCACGTTTTGCAGTTCCGTCCCCTGCCAAAGCAGTTCCGTCCCAACGCAGCACCCTGTCTGTGCTGAATTTTCCCAGCCATGGCCTAGACGGATTCGACCAAGGTTGGGGGACGTAAGTTTCTGCTCACATGTTAATTGTTTGAAATACTTCATAGTGTATCGAAAAGTCAATTTCACCATACTTGGGTGTTTTTAGAAACCTAATCAACTTTGGCTGAAGTAAACCAAAGCCAAATAGTAACATGTATAAAAACATATCAATACCCGATTTTACAGGTTATTAGATTATAATACTCTCTCAGACATAAAAAAATTAATTTTAACCAATTCTAAAGCTATTATAAACAATCCATCTTGCAATATTGGTGGCTTCGATTCACAGAATTGGAAGATAGTCCGAACTAGTCTACCGTATTTCTAGATGGGCTGGTGACTAGCCCACCAACTTTGATATTTCGAGCCATGGCGGACCTACATGAGGCCCAGTGGGGGCCACTGTCCCCACTCAATTTTCATATTTCCGGATTTTTCTTCAAATTTTTAGATTTTTTTAGTTTTTTTTGTCTAGGTTTTTTTAGGTTTCTGGATTTTTTTTCCAAAGTTTTTTGGTTTCGCCCCCACTGAACTTCCTTCCTGGGTCCGCCCTTGATTCCGAGTTTCTATAACTTTGGATATGGGATCGAATTTCATTAGTATTATAGAGGCAGACAAAAAAATAAGATGGTCGCATAAATTGATAGAAACTGTTACAATAGTCTTCTTGTCAATTTGTAATCAATTTTCATCTGCACAGGGATCCTAAGTGCATTGAGTACTTGACTTGCCTAGAATCGATCCTGAGAATTTTGATACCGTGGGCGACTCATCATTATAAGACCTTCAAACGTAAGTATAAAAGTACTTCAATTTTTAAATAATTAATATATTTATATTTTAAATGAAGACTTGGTACAATCCAAAAGATAGGAAAAAAATTATTTTTGACAACTCGAGAATATTGGCTCATTTGACATCTTTCAAACTTTCTAGTGTTCGCCCCATGCACTAGTCATTGTAATTTCTATTTGTCAAGCAATCAATGATCAAGTTATGTTCATTGCATTTCAATTTTATGTTGCAAGGTTTATTTAAATTGTAATCAAATTCTCTTTTCATCCCGAAACGATCGAGAGAAGGTGGAAAGGTAGTCTAGCGGAGCAAACTACTGCCGCACTGTGTCCTTTTTGTGTCAAGAAAAAAGGCAACTCGTGAAAGTTGGTATTAGAGCTGTGACTCAAGACCTTCAATAAGAAAGCTATGGATCTGAATTCCTCGAACACCAAAGATGTGATAGATGTTCAAAAAGTGATTACGAAACAGCGCGTGGATGCGCTTGATGAGACAACTACTAGGTTGTGCTATGCCGTAGAGGGTCTCGAAGAGAAAGTCGAGGTGGTAGAGACGAAAATTCAGGAATTACACATTCAACTAGATGACTGAAACTGCTGCTATCATACCTGGTCTGTAGGATGAGAGCTCAATTACTAGTGCTTCAACGCGCGGTTGGAAACGGGCAATATATTGTACATGAGTCTATTCATAGACTCAGAATTCTAGGATCGTGTGCCTACGGAGGGCCACGCAATGCAAAAGAAGTTGAGAACTTCTTGTTCGATATAAAACAATACTTTCTTGCGGCTTCAATCAAAGACAAAGCGAGAAAGATTACAACATCTACCATGTATCATGGTGGGGATGCAAAACTACGATGGAGGACAAAGTATGTCGATATTCAGGCCAACATGGTCGGAATAGATTCTTTGGATCTTCTCAAGGAAGCGATCAAATCTCAGTTTTTCCCTAAAAATGTGGAATATGAGACACGTCAGGTATTAAGAGAACTGAAACATACAAGCTCCATCAGGGAGTATGTGAAAGCCTTTTCAGGACATATGCTAAATATTCGAGATATGTCGAAAAAGGATAAGAAATTCACCTTCATGGAAGGGTTGAAATCGTGGACACGCACGAAACTTTAGAGACATAAGGTCACTAATTTGAGCGTGACTGTGAGAGTTACCGAATGTCTAAGTGATTATCATTTGGAATCAAGAACGGATCGACCTTCAGGAAATAGTCAATCTGTTCGAGGTGAAAACATACCTTACAAACCCAGTTCGCACTCAAATAAGGGAGAGCATTACTCTCAGAATAAGGGAGGAGCATATGAAGGCACTCGTCAGAGTAACTTCAAAGGAAACTACAACGGTAGCAACAGTTACAACTAGAACAAAGGAAAAGCAACGTAGGGCAGATCAGATATTACTCCTAAATTGAAGTACTTTTATGTGAAGGACCACATCGAGTGGTAGAGTGTCCTCAGAAACGGATGGTGAATGCCTATTGCCAACTAACAAATGGTAGATCGAGTTCAAAGCAAGATGTCCCACAAGTTAGCTGTCATGGCCAGACCGACTCCGAAGAGGACGAGGCAGTAATTGGTGCATTCTCAGATTGGTACAATACACTATCGCACCGAACTACTAAAAGGGATGAAGTTCCCTTGAAAAAATCGAAAATGGAAGAATCGAATGCTCGCATTTATAGGGCAAAAGGCCTAATGTACATTGATGTGAAGATCAATAGGAAGCCAATCAGGGTTATAATAATACGGTGCTACCCACAACTACCTCGAAAGTTCCGAAGTAGAACGGCTCGGACTTGTTCTAGAAAAAGGTAAGAGGAAGGTCAAAGCAATCAACTCCGCTGCTCAACCAATAGCTGGAGCAACGAAATCCATATTACTCAAAATGGGGCCTTTCGAGGGAATGACCAATTTTTCTGCAATTTAGATGGATGACTTCAAACTTATTTTAGGATTGAAATTTCTTCGAGATACAAAGATGACAGTGTTGCCATATTTCGACTCGTTAATGATGATGGGTATTAAGTCGTATATCATCTCCACACAAGTTGGAAAAATATGCGAAAAGAGTATCTTAGCCATGCAGTTTAGTAAGGGTTTCAAAAGGAATGAACTCTCATTTTTGTACACTCTTCGATTAGAGGAGATTGAAGATGCGACTGGTCCTATTCCAAAACCTGTCGAAAGCTTGTTAAGGAATTAGAAGACATCATGCCAGATGAGTTACCTAAGAAATTGCCACCAAGGAAGGCAATTGATCATGAGACTGAATTATTTCAGGTGTTAAGCCTCCCGCCAGGGCACCTTATCGTATGTCTCAGCTAAAGCTTGAAGAGTTTCGGAAACATTTGGGAGAGATGTTGAAAAGTGGGATTATTGTGCCAGCGAAATCACCATATGGAGCTCTCATGTTACTTTAGAAAAAGGCCGATGGTTTTCTTATAATGTGTTGCGACTATCGAGCCTTAAACAAGATCATTGTAAAGAATAGTTATCATATTCCACTAGTCACCGATTGCTTCGATCGACTGAGCCGAGCTAGGTACTATACAAAGATTGATCTCATGTCCGAATACTATACAAAGAAGAGACATCTCAACTCTTCTTCAAACATATTGTTAAATACTGGGTACTACATAAGGATATCGTCAGTGGTCAGGATCCTAGATTTACTGGCATACTCTGTACCGAGTTGTTAAAACTTCTTGGTTCAACTTTGAGCATGAGTTCTAGTTTACACCCACAATCTGACGAAAAGATGAAGCGCTTCAATTCTATGTTCAAAGAATTTTTTTGGGTACTTTATCTCTATTTCGCAGAAAAGTTAGGTAAAACTTCTGGATACGGCTCAGATGTATTTCAATGCCCAAAAGAACTCTTCTCCCAATAAGAGTCCTTTTTAGATTGCTACTGGCCAGCAACCGTTACTCTCTCATACTATGGATAACGATCAAAGTACCAAGTGCCCTCAAACAAAAAGCTTCTCTCAATAGTGGAAACAAAACATGGAAATTTCTAGAAGTTATCTTGAGAAAGCTCAGAAACGGTACGAAAAGTCTGCTAATCTAAAACGACCTGTGTTTGAATTGAAAAGATCCAGAAGGTTTGCCCAACTTCGGCCGCACATTGTAAATAGTTTATTTAAATCGTAAAATAGATAGAAATCA
Organism: Fraxinus excelsior; assembly: GCA_019097785.1. Lineage (NCBI taxonomy): Eukaryota > Viridiplantae > Streptophyta > Magnoliopsida > Lamiales > Oleaceae > Fraxinus > Fraxinus excelsior. The sequence continues at coordinate 20,184,048 of CM032629.1, read as the reverse complement.
GAAAAATTTAGTATGATTCTACGGACTTTAAGCGTCTACTCTCGTCGCTTGAGTTTTTGTTTCGAATGCTATTATAGGGGGTATTAGTTTTTCAAATATCTTTCAAACTTTCTAGTGTTCGCCCCCTACACTAGCCATTGTAATTTTTTGCTTTTGTCTATTGTAATTCCTAGCTTTCAAGCAATCAATGATCAAGTTATATTCAATGCATTTCAATTTTATGTTGTAAGCTTTCTTTAAATTGTAAACAAATTTTCTTTCGTCCCGAAACGACTGAGAGAAGGTGGAAGGTAGTTTAGCGGAGCAGATTACTGCAGCACGGTGTCCCTTTATATGTTAAGAAGAAAGGTAACCTGTGAAACCTGGACTTGCCCACGATTAGCTCGATTCGGCCCACCATATGAGAATGTTTGCACACGCATATGAGGCAAGCTGAGGACAAGTTGGCTCAAATACAAAAATCTTGGCTTGTCCTACCTCCACATGTTGAGCTGAACTGAGTTGTCAATTTTTAATGTTTTATTGAAAATTAAATTTTCATGGACCAATGACGAGTTGGCTCGTCAGGCCATCGGCTCACACGTGGGCTAACAAGCTCGTTCGAACTGACTTAGCAGCTAACATGAGATTTTCACTATACAAGACTTGAATATAAGAACTTTGACTAGTGGCAGAGCCAGCACTGACGAGGTGACGAGTCTGCCTGTGTTGGCTCCGTTGGAATATACAGGAACAGTGGGCACCACCAACTAAATGACGTCGGCGTGAGGTGAAGATAGGAAAAGGGAGGAAGATGAGTTTAGTTAGGGCCAATTTTTTACTTTTTTTGTTGTGAGCCTCTTGTTTAATTGGCCCTTTCAGACCACCCATACCTCGTTTGTATATTTCTAGGAAGTTTACTTTTTCTCAAGCCTATACACATATGCATACACAAACGTGTGTGCGAGCACCTGAAGGTGTGATATTTTGGAAAATTCGAAGGAATTGAGAGAATTTTGGGGATTAAAATATGAATTTCTTAAGAAATGGGCTCTGTGAAAATACGTAGTTTACTAATTATGTTTGACCTTATGTACGGAATTAATCTATTTAAAGTAACAAGTCACTTTTTAATAGTCTTTAGATGATTAAATATACAATTCAATTCTCCTATGTTTGAATACCACAATTTGTGATATGGAAAACAATAAATAATGAACATCGATATGATGACGGAGAAACACAATCGAGTAAAAATTTTAGGACCAAGTCAGTTACCTCCACTATAGACAATATGTATTATAGTCCGTTTTCAGCCTAGCAAATTCCACTAATTTCCACTATTGTAATTCCTGTAATCTCCAAGATCCATTGTTCCTTCCAGACTTACGATCTGCTACAGTAAATACTATCTAGTCAACCTGCTAAATCTCCTAATCTACCTCCTATAGCTTCCAAGATCTACGTCTCGTTTTAGTTTCCTAATCTTCTTCAATAGTCTCTTCCAAGTGGACTTCCAAGAATCTCCAATTCTTGTGCTTTTCCTGTACTTGCAGTCCAACCTCTCTCAATTTTCAGTAGCTTTTGAAGTTCAATTGAGAAAGTACATTCCTAAGGATGTTTAGAAAGTTGGTGTTTTGGATTCTTCAATTTGATGTTTCCCAAAACTTGGTTTCCGAATCTCAAGAATAATATGAATGACTTCACCAATTAATTGTGTTCTTGGATCTTTCGAAAGATGAAAAGAATATGTTATACTAATGAGACACAATGAGACAACCAACCAATTTTCATGCATGACCCTCTACATTTATAGTTGGAGGTGTATGTGTATTATGGGCCATGTAAAACTCTCCAAAATCGCGAACTAGGTTTAGCCGCATAAATATGTCGCTCGAGCGACAGCAAGGCGATATGTGAGCGATAATGTTTCTGTTTATGCCGTTCGAGCTAAGGCATGTCGATAGTCTAGTGAAATTTCGGCGCTGCGTTTTCCTTGTTTTCAACCTCTAACCCTAACTTAACTTATCTATAAAAATTTGCATCCAAGTCCTTAACGTTTTACAAGTGTTCGATTAAGACCATTTTGTTCACAAATATGTCAGTTACAACATTGGACCTAACAATCTCCCCCTTTCGCATTTTGTAACAAAACCATATAAATAAAGTCAAGGAAATAAAATAAATCAAACTGCCCAATCTATACTACCTAAGTTACTCAAGATAAACATGTTAGTTTGATATGTGACATTAATATCAATCAAAATACCAACATCACAAAATATCAAAACTCAAACCGATATGCATCTAATATCCAATGCAAATGCAATGCACATGTTTCCCTTTACTGCAAACATTAAATGGTTTTATACAATAGGCAAATGTATCTATGTCTCTCCCCAACAACCCCTCAGACATAAAATGCAAAACTCAATTTCATTTAATCAATTAATGCTCTAATGGTCTCCATATGTATATTCCATCTCTCCCTTTTTATCGCAAATGACTACGGGATCTATAAAAACCTTTTAACATTAACATATAATTACTTAAAAATGTAGTTGTCAAATGCATAATTATAAACAATGTACATTAAACCTTCTCACATACTCAGTTCAAGTTATCATGGAATAAATTGTATAAGTGACCTTTGTGTGTAAAATGTTACTAATCCTTTATAAGTAGGACTCCAGACCTTAATTTTGTGAGAAAGGACATGCTTTACTATCAATAAGTGTATTCCTCTACTTATGAAAGTCAAACCATTTAAAGCACATTGGGACCTTTAAATAAAATCTCATTTTGTTTTGATATTTTCTTTTCTTCCCGACTTTTTGCATATATATTTTTCAATACTTGTAAGCTCATAATTATTTAAAACATCTTAAGTGCAGACTCTTCTTCATCAAACGACTAAAATGACCCATGTAACAAACTTTAGATTGGTTAACTCAAGTCAGTTTACCATAGTCACCAAGTTATGAAAAACCCCGCAAGCTTAATTGCTCGAGTCAAATAGGCTCCGAAAAAGAACATATGATATTGAGCTTTTTATTATCGGGGATGAATTTGAGTTTATGTCTAATAAATAAAGTCAATTCATGTTCAAAGTCACCTTACTAACATGTAATTGTCATCCCAAATCTCACATACGTCTAGAGTCTCACTAACAATATCATAGTGTGTGCATTACAGATGGTACATGAAGACACGTATACTAAGTACTACATAAATAACCTAAGCTAGCAATGGAAACTATGTTACATCGCATCGATTAAACTCATACTTGATCACAACAAACAAATTCAAGTATATTATATATTAAGTTGTAAAACCAATTTCCCGCATTTTCTATTTTTCTATTTTCGAATTTTTTTGTTGTTTTTCTTATAAAGCATGAATGCACCAAGCATATAAAAATAAAACACACAAAAAAATGCATGTGATTTCTACCTAGAAAATAAATAAACAGATGTGATGCATGCATAAATCAATATCACATGAAGACAAAGCATGAGCATGTATCAAAAATACATAATCAGTTAGGTATGCAAATACTCTTACATTTAAGAGTATCGTGATAGATTTCAAAAGATTTCAGATCATTTTTCTTCACCCAAACTTGCCTAGTGACAGGACTATTCCTATTCATCTGTGCCATTAACTTCGTCAATTGACTCACTTGATTAGTAAGAAATTCAATCTGACCAACAAACTCCTGATTCTTATTTCTATTTAAGTTCCAATTTCTATTTCTATTTAGAAAATGATGACACTTAGGCTTTATTCGTCCTAACTCACCACAGTGAAAACATGTAGGGATGAACCTAGGATCAATGGTATGTGATCGTTGATATCTATTCCTAGGTGGCTGGTCCTACGTTGTTTAGTAGGCCTCTGTCCTACATATCCCTTATTCTTAAGGTCAGGGTTAGGCACATGTTTGGTCTGGTCAGTGACAGGGACAAATGTGGTCTTAGAAGTACTAGCAATGTTTTCCTTAAAACCTAGACTTCCCTTATTTCTAGTTGGCTTGCCCATTCCTAAAATGTTATCTAACTTTTCAGAACTACTAGAGAAGGCAAGCAATTGAAACTTAGAATATTTTAAATCGCTCAAAACGTTCTTAACCTAGATTTCTAATGTCTATTTCTCAGTGGTCAACTTGCTGACTCTCCTAGAGGACTTCTTAAGCTCACTAGTTAGGTTCTTAACATGAGTCTCTAAAGTTTCATGGATTTCACTTCACTCAAGATCGAGGTAGATTCTTTAATGTGCGCTACTAACTTCTCATTTTCCAATTCAAGTTCCTTATTCTTCGCACTCAAAGCTTTGTTTTTAGTATGAATCTTAAGACTCTCCTTATACATCTTATCGTAAGCCTCTCATAGACTCTTCATCAAAATCCTCATCACTATCTAAGTCTTCTTCTCTTTCACTCCCTCGGTCAGATTCATTCCTAATTTTGGAAGTAAAGGCAATATACCTTCCACTTTACTCACAAGTAGATTTTTCACTCTAATTGTCCGAGTTAGACTCATCATCAGTAAGAATAGCATTCATAGCCTTATCCGAATTTCTTCTACTGCTAGGGCAGTCTCTTCTAACATGACCAAAATCACAACAATTATGGCACATCACAGATTTAGAACTCTTCCTAGACTTACCAGGACCACTTTGTCCTTCTCATGAGGTTTACTTTTATTCCTAAACATTTTTCAAATTTTTTTAGCAAAGTTGGTGTACTGTCGTAGGCACCCAAAAATAGTCCTTAAACCTCTAAGACTAATGTAGTAGTGGAAGTAAGGGTCGATCCCACGAAGAGTGTGTAATTCAATAGTTGATGCTCCGTACAATGAATGGGGGTTTTTTTTTATATGCAAATAATTGTAAATAAAGCAATTAATAACAATGAAAACTAAATTAACAAAAACAATCAAAAGACTAACCTTGGTCCAATTCGATATCCACCTTCGGAAATCCACAACTGATCATAGATGTAAGGATAATTCAATTCATATCTTGAATATTCACCGTTGGAATAATTTTCCTATTTCTCCTTAATTTTAATTAGTTAGAAACCAGCGTTCTAATTAACCATAATTATTAAATAACCCCAGACCAGCGCTCAAGATTCAATTTAATAACAGCTTTAAACAATAGAAAAATCGATGAACTAGATAACACAAACACCAGCGGTTGCATTCAATCTATTTAAACATTCTTCTTAAGATTTAATAATCTCTATCGCAGAAAATTATCAAATTCTAGTGCTTCACAAGTTAAATGATTCAAACAATTACGGATTTGATATTTAACTTAGCGGTAGATTGCGATGAATAATAAACTAGTAGGCCTCCTAGTAATTAAACATAACAATCATGAAAATAAGTGCAGAAGAATATTCAATACTCAAAAACATGAATTAAATTGAGACAAACCATTTAGATCTCACAATATGTGGTTCCGAGACTTCAATCTCCTTCGACCAAGTGTAAATGTTTAGTTACAATTCATGAATCTAAGAGAAACATAGAGAAGAATAGAGTTGGGAGGCGTTCTCTACGTTCTGGTTCTGTCCTAGGGTTTATAAAGTGTAGAAAGATTTGTTTCCATAAGTGTTTGATTGAAATTAGGAAACCAAAATTTTCGTCCCGGAAATGAACCATGCGGAGGCTTATGGCCGCAAGGAACAAGTGAAAACAACACTTTAATTCTTGGGAATGGTATGTGCGGCCGCATGGTTTTACGAAACTTCATCAGGATAGTGTTCAGTAATTTGGCCATAACGTCTTCCACTGATATCCGATTGAAGCGATTAAAGATGCGTTGTAAAGATAACTCAAAGGTCGAAAACGTTTATTCAAAGACCATCTTCAAATTCGATCGTTTACCATGTCCAAAATTGGTCTCAATATGAGGCTGAAAACCGATGCAAAACTTTTCAGCTTGAAAGTTGATCTGTGAAAATATCTTGGCCATATTTCATCCCTTTGAATCCTTTCTTCATCCAATTGACCTCTAACACTCTCGAATCGTTATCACAAGGTTAGACACAAGTTTAGAATATTTGCACTTTAGTCCTTGAACTTTCACTTTCTTTCATTTTGGTCTTTTTTCACATATTTCTTCCAAATTATGCCATATCCATAGAATTGCCACCTAAATCAAAATATGAGCGTAATGAGTACATTTTGGCACAAAATAAACATACGAGCGCATAAAATAAGGAGGGAAAAATATGTATTTTACATTCCTATCAAAAGTACACTACATCTTCTTCATCAGGAGAATTAGAATCTGAAGACTCCCTAAGACTATTCCTCACAGTGTTTAACGACATTGACTTATCATTTGTAAGTTTATCAAATGTCAACTCGTAAGTCTTGAGAGATCCAACCAACTCTTCAATCTTAATAGAATCTATATCTTTACTCTCCTCAATAATAGTAAGTTTACGCCTAAATCGCTTGGGTAAAGATCTAATAATTTTTTTTAACAATTTTAGGATCCGGAATTCTCTAACCTATGTTGAAACTAGAATTCACTATGTCGTTTAAGCTCACATAAAACTCATTAAAAGTTTCGTTCTCTTTCATCCTAATCTCTTCAAACCTAGTGGTTAGTATTTGCAATTTCGAGTTCTTAACCGCCCGAGTTCCCTCATGTGTGGTCTGTAGAATATCCAAAACCTCTTTGGCTATCTCACACATAGACACTCTCCAAAACTCTTCAGGGGATACCGCCATAAATAGAGCGTGTAATGTTTTACTATTCCAATTATATTCATCCAAATTAGTTTTAGACCAATTAGAAATGGGAGTGGGGGTCACTACGTTGTCTACAGTTGTACTAGGGGCACTCCAACCATTCATCACACTCAGCCAAATCCGTTCATCCATATATTTTAAGAATGCTTAATCCTAACTTTCCAATATGCATAGTTAGTGCCATCAAAGTATGGCGGGACGGACAATAAACTACTCATCTTGACAAATTTAGGTTAGGAATCAAAATTAGACTCTGATACCAATTGAAAATACGTAGTTTACTAATTAAGTTTGACCTTACATGTGAAATTAATCTATTAAAAAGCAACACGTCACTTTTTAATAGTTTCTAGGTGATTAAGCATACAATTCAATTATCATATGTTTGAATACCACAGTTTGTAATATGGAAAGCAATAAATAATTAACACGATATGATAACGGAGAAACCCAATTGGGTAAACATTTCGGGATCAATCCAGTTACCTCCACTATATACAATATGGATTACAGTTTGTTTCTAGCCTAATAAACTCCACTAGTTCCCGCTATTGTAATTCTTGTAATCTCCAAGATCTGTTGTTCCTTCCAGACTCACGATCTGCTACTGTAAATACTATCTAGCCAAACTACTAGATTTCCTGATCTACCTCATATAACTTCTAAGATTTGCTGTCTCCTTTCAATTTCCTGATCTTTTTCAATTGTCTCTTCCAAGTGGACTTCCAAGAATCTCTAACTCTTGTGTTTTTTTGTACTTGCAGTCCAACCTCTCTCAACCTTCAGTAGCTCCTGAAATTCAACTGAGAAAGTACATTCCTAAAGATGTTTAGGAAGTTGGTGTTTTGGATTCTTCAATTTGATGTTTCCCAAAACTTGGATGTCGGATCTCAAGAATTATATGAATGACTTCACCAATGAATTGTGTTCTTGGATCTCTCAAAAGATGAAAAGAATATGTTATGTAATGAGGCACGATGAGACAACCAACCAATTTTCACGGAAGACCCTCTATATTTATAGTTGGAGGTGTATGAGTATTATGGGCTGTGTAAAACTCTTCAAAATCGAAAATTAAGTTTAGCTGCATAAATATGCCGCTCGAGCGATGGAGTCTTTCACTCGAGCGACAGGGCGACAATGTTTCTATTTTTGCCGCTTGAGCTAAGGCACGACGATAGTATGGTGAAATTCCAACGCTGATTTTCCTTGTGTTCAGCCTCTAACCCTAACTTAACTTATCTATACAAAATTGCATCCAAGTTCTTAACTTTTTACAAGTGTTCGATTAAGATACTTTTGTTCACAAATATGCCAATTACAACATTGGACCTAACACTTTGATTTATGGGCTCGCCATTCTAATTCTTCTTAGAGGCATTATCAATCTCTATCAGGCTTGTCTAATTGCCACACTTTCCTCTTAAGCCTTTTTTATTTTTTGGCTCTCTCTGTCTCTCTCTTCATTTGTGCGAACAATGATGAGAAAATTGGATCTTTTTTCCTTTAATTTAAATTATATGGGACCCCTAGGGAAATTTTAATTTTGATTTTGAAGTTATGGAAGAGCTAGAAAGTTAACGAATAGTTCAAAGATGAAGTTATTATTTTTATTTATTTTTTATTTTTTTGATTTTTTTAAGGCTTTTCCTGCTTGTGGGTTTAGTGAGATGAAAGTTTTGGAGGTCAATGTTTTGTTTTATAGTTGGATTCTTCGCATGAAATTTTGAGAGATTTCTGTTCAATGTAACGAGTAAATTAGATTATGGTTAAATTCACCAATGATCATCTAACTTTATATTTAGTGTCACCACGATCATCCAATTTGATTCTGTTTCACCATGATCACTCAACTTTACATTTATGTCAACATAACCATCCAATTTGATTTTATTTCATCTTGGTCACCTAATTTCTTTTCACTATTTTCACTAATTTTAAAATGGGTAAAACGGTAATTTTTCATTATGGGTGTGTTTGAGCCAGGGGCGGAGCCAGCAATTTAAAGTTGGGGGTCCCATAATTAAAGATATAGAGATGAAGGGGTGGGGAGCCACGGCCCCTGAATTTTTTTTTTGGATACCTTATTAACATAAAAACCAAAAAAATATAAAAAAGAAAGTACCAATATTTAATTTTGCAAAATCATACATTATTACAAGTGTTTCTTTCGAGTTCTCATATTTTGAAAATGGAAACGAAAAATGAAATTGGTAGGGTTTAAAATTTTTATTCAATTTGAGGACAAAATGGTAATGGTAAATGCAAAAAGAAAAAAAAATTTAAAAAGTAAAAAAAAAAATTGTCAAATTTTTTTTTTTGGGCAGGGGGGTTCGGGCCCCCCCCAGGACCCTCTAGCTCCGCCCCTGGTTTGAGCCACATTATTTTGGAAAAATGTATTCTGAAATAGTAGATTGATGGAAAATGTATGGTTGAAAAAGAAGGAAAAGTTATTGATGTGATGGAAAATATTATTTTATTGAAGATTGTGTGGTTGAAAATAAGTAGAAAAATGAGAATGAAATTTTTAATGTGTACCAAACACGGGTTATATATATATAATTTTCTTTTATAAAAAACAAAAATAGAAGTTTAATTTTTAAGAACGTTTATTTTAAAATAATTTTTTATTTTTTTAAGTAACTTTTTTTAAATAACTTTTTTTAATTTTTTTATATATATAATGCAAAATTACCATTTTACCACTTTTAAAATTAATGAAAATGGTGAAAAGAAGTTGGGTGGTCATTGTTAAAAGTTATATAAAATGGGTTGACCATGGTGAAAAGTTATATGAAATTGAATGGTCATTGTGATATTAAGTATAAAATTGGATGGTCATGATAAAACAAAATCAAATTGAGTTGTCATAGTGACACCTAGTATAAAGTTGGGTGGTCATTGATGAATTTAATTCATTAAATTATTATAACAAAAGTTGAAATAAGAAGAAAAATTTGGAAATATGTACTTTACCTCAAAAACATTGAATTGAGTGTAGTTTTACAGAAAAAGTAGAATTGTGAATTATGGTTTCTTTGTTATAGAAATCAGGGTTTGAATAAAAGGATTAAGCCAAATTTTGCAAGATGATGATGATGATGATGATGATTATTATTATTATTATTATTATTATTATTATTATTATTATTATTATTATTATGACTCAGGTGTCCGAGCTACACCCGACTAATCTTGAGGTAAATTCGAATGCAGACACAGTTTATACACGCTTGGACCGGACATTCAGGGAAGCCGTTCTCATCCCTGTGGACCTCCCTTTACGACGTGCGAATATGACCTTTGGAGGGGCGACAAAGCGCACAATGACTTTGCCACCACAGAACATATGTCTTCCAATTTATACTGACATACGAATCATAAACTAATATAATGTAACTGGAAGCAATTTAAAATAAAATGATTAAAAATTTTGAACACCCAAAATCTCGTAAGAAGTATGTAATTGTTGTTGTGGTGGGGAGGGAGACTAGGGGAATACAATATTTTGCACCAGACTCTAACGCTAGACATTTGAATATTCGATACAAATAAATTGTTGGCTCGACAATAAGGATTAGTTCTCTTAAATATTGTTGGCTTAGCTAGATTTCATCTAAAGGGTGAAATTGCATATTTGTCCTTCAACGTTTCAAAAACGTTACAAATCCACCTCTAACCTTTAGAAATGATACTAGATGTTCACGAAAATATGTTTCGAATTTAAATCACCGCAAGTGCACGGTTCGTTGACAAGTAATAAAGTGGAAATCCTAGAATTTCGAGTATCGTTCCCACGAGGATTGATTTAACGTGATTGTTATTATCTCGACCTTAACCGAATCTATTAAATTCAAGATGATTGTTTTAGATTTTATGATTAAACTATGACTAACATGCAAATTAAATTAGAATTACGACTAAATGCAAGAATGATGGTTAACTGCAAAAGTTGAAGAAATTAATGTATGAAAAAGCGTACTAGGATCCCGAATCGCCAAGCAAGTTCACTTTTAACTCCTATTTCACAATTTGACAACACGATGAATTGGTTGAAGAATCAATGTTTCTAACTTATTCAATAATCTCTTTCGAGTAGAATTGAACCTATTCTAGCATACCATTTGACTATATTTCTATGACAAATGCAATATACAAGAATGCATGACGTTTTGTAAACACTTAGAGATTCACATAAAGCATAGCGGTATATTTCTATCCCCTATCGGACCTTACGATGATTTATACATTGTAGAATCTATTTCCCTTCTTTCGAATGCATGAAATAAATAACCCAAACTCATACAACTATTGCGCATATAATTGTAGAGACAAGAAAGTGTATATAAATCATTCAACATCCATCAAACGTGTTTAAATATCAAATTGCAAAATAAAGAATTAGAAGTTCACAATACGAGGTTCATCGTTCACCTAGTACATAAAAAGTCTAGCCTAGCATGAATAAAATTAAAGAATAACAAAAATAATCAAGAGAAGACATCACCAAAGAATTAGGGTTTAAAGCTTGAATCTTCAATCTTCAAGTGAAATCCTTGTTCTCGCCTTTTTCCTTGCTCTTCAATGGTGTTTTTTCTCTCTAAGAATGCATGATAACCTAGTCTAGGACGAGTTTAGGCTTTTATAGTTGCCCTAGAATCATTACCATAAGAGTTGTAGTTGGATAAGGAAACTTAAGAATTCTCGCCCAGAATACTCCTTGCTATAGCAAGGTATATTTTCATGCTGTAGCATGGGCAAAGTAAATCCTTCCTGAAAATCACTGTTGATGTCTGTGCTATAGCATGGTATAATCTCATGCTATAGCATGGATGAATTTTCGCTTCTAGTTCAAATTGGTCCCCAATCTTCTTTTCATTCCACTTTTGGCTTTTCTTCATCTTCCATCTTCTTCTAGTCATCCAAAATATTGACAATTAGATCTTTAGTGAGGTTCCATGCTCGGTCATTGTTCGGGTCAACTTATGAATAATTGCGATTTAGTCCCCGAACTTTCATTTCCTTCCATTTTGGTCATTTTCGCCTTTTTTCGCGCATATTTCATTATTTCCATCAAAGTAAGCCTACAAACACAATTCATATTGGATTAAGCCATATTCAAGCATTTATATCAACAATTAATCATGTTTTGTCGCATAATTAAGTGCGCAAAACGCACTTATCAAATCCCCCAAACTTGAATTGGTGTTTGTCCTCAAACAAGATGATTACCTAACTTTACGCAAAACATGGTTTAACAGCCTGCCGTATCTCAGGATTAGAATTCAGTAATTAGCCAATGAACAGTTTCCACAGTGTAAACTCAAATCAACCTCCACCTATCACATACAGAACTTGATGTGTATGTGTGTGCATAATCATACAAAGCATACCAAACTGATGATGGGTGTAAATCCCGACCTGCAGTAGTTAAATTTTCTTTCTTTCCTCGCTCGAGAGATTCACACCCCCCAAACTTATTATTTTCACTCAACGACCCATGGGTGTGTTCTAGAGTATAGTTTTGATTTACTTAATCCTTACCCTCTCTGTTTGGATAGATCTCGCGGTCATAAGTTCACAATTCAACAAGCATGGATTCTCCTATTTCTTTGATTGTTTCAACCGTTAAGACTAGACTAGGTTACTTGCTTCGCATCAGAGATATGATTCTATCAACAAGATGTCTGGGGCTAATCAATGCATTTCATACATAGAAACATGTATAATATTCAACAAATGATAGATTTTTGTGTTTTTTTTTTTTGTTTTTTTTTTTTCACATATATGACATCTTCCATTTGCTTTCTATATAACCCCTGTAGCGAGATTTAGGCCGATGACTCCCAAGTCAGATGACCATAGGGCACCAGGTTTTAAACCCTTACAGGCTTAATCACTCGAGTTATACAGGCTCGAACAGATGTCTTAGCGATTCAATAATTAGTGCAATGCCCCTTTTCTTTTAGACATCCAATTTTTAGAACCGACCTCTGACTTGAAACTTTTACCTCGTTTTCGTCTCATTGATCTAATCCAATCCACACAACACAATTTTCACACATGGAATCCATACTTATCTCAATGTTCCCCTGTAACAGCTAAATCATCTCCAAACTTCTAGAATGATGATTTTTCGAATGGTGCAATAGAAGTTTTCAAGGTTGACCTATCATGTTCAACTTCACTATGGCTCAAGCATCCCATCATTGGCTTAGCATGCCCAACACAATTATTGTGCGCAAAAATGTCAAGTTCCACATAGACAAGTATCGATCAATTAAGCATGCATAATTTCCACTGTTCATAGATATACTGATTCCAATATTCTCATCATTGCCGGCAAGACTATTAAACTCACACAAACACAAAATTTCTTTTTTTTTTGTAGAGACACACAGAAAGCAGTAAATTAAACAGCTAAGCAACACTAAGATGATGAGAGAATATATCACATACACAGAACGTGGTAAATTAAACAGTTAAGTAGCACCAATATGATGAGCCAAAAGATCACCCCCAAACTGAAAATTTGACATTGCCCTCAATGTTCATAGGAGACATGAGTAACCAAATTGGACTGATAACAAAAAGAAGGGAGATAGAAAACTCCCCTGATCAAAAAGGGGGCGGTGATGACGGTGGAGGAGGAAAACTCGGTCCAACATCCGGCGGTGGAGGCAGCCGGGCAAGGATCTGTCGCATCATCTCTGACTGCTCATGAAGAAGGCCGGACTGCCCTCGGATCAGCTCAGACTGCTCGTGAAGTATAACTGATTGCCGCTGTATTTCAGCCTCAAGGTGGCCCAAACGATTCACTGTTGCATCAGCCCGGAGTTGTATATCATCCACCCTACCGGCATATAAGCTCAATCGCCCAGTCATAGTTTCAAGTGCTCCCCTGGTGCCGATGGTCTCCCTACTGCTCTCAGAAGCAACATTGCGAGTGGTGAGGGTGTCTGCCCGTACCTGCTGCACGTCGTACGCATAGCCCCAAAGGCTTGCTGTAGACTCTGTAAATCTCTACCGCAGCCAGCAGTGGTGGCAAACATCTGCCGTAAAATCTGAGTGTCAACTCCAATATGTGGTGGTGCAGCTGCTACCGGGGGCATATCCATATCATCAACCCCGGCATCCTGTACAGGGGCCGCCTGCTGACCCTGGATGGCTCTCCTCCGTGCTTCTTGGTGCCTAGCCCTTGCCCTATCTTGAGCTTCCAAAGAACTGCATTTAATGAAAGAACCGGCTTTGATCGGAAGTTCCCCTGGTGGGATGGGAACACCGGCGCGCTTGCAAATGCCGCTGATAAGGCTCGGGAAGATTAATGAATTCCGGCGATCCCTCGAGATTCCCAGTGTATGGATCTGTTCATAGAGCAGAGCAGCGAGATCGATCTTATGCCCTCGAACCAAGTGAAAAAGAAGTCCGGCTTTAGGATCCTGGAATGTGGAGCGGTGTCGAGTCGGCTCAATGTTGAAGCACATGAATAGCCATAGGAGGGCGACGGATGGTGTGAGCTCAATTTGGTGCCACTCCTCTGTGTCTAAAGGCCAGGCATTATCCCGCCCTAATAAAACTGTTGCTACTTCAGGCCATGGAAAATCTTCAGGTATCGGCACTATATTATCCCAGGTGAGCTGATAAAAGTCTTGGATTACCTCCGGTGTGAATAGAATCCACTTGCCCCGAACCCATGTTTGGTGAAGGTGTTCTGACCCAGGGGTGTCTATGTCCATATTAAAGTTGGCGTAGAATTCCCGGACTAGACCGTCGTAGACAGGGTGTGGTCGTGCCACCACTTTCTCCCAACCACAGTGCATAACCAACGTACACAATTCAAATCCCGGAAAATCTTCGAGTTTAACCGGCCTCTCGGCGTGTAGTTGCCAATGCCTGATGACATCGGTGTATCTGATCCGAACACCGGGACCTAGAAAACGCCGCACACCCCCTTCAGGTGTTTGGGTGCGGGCTGTGCCAGAGGTTGTGGCAACCTTCTCCTTGCCCTTGGAAGTGCGTTTCGGCGGCATCCTACAAAAGAGAAAAAGAAAAGTATCAGTCCATCAAAATAGGAAGGGGATGGAAACATAAGTCTAGAGAAATGCCCCAAAATCCCCCAACCTTGCTTCAAGAATATGAAAGTCTATGTTGGTGTGTATTAAGAGATATAGCAAAGTGAAAACGTGTTGTAACAGTTGGAACTAAATGCAGTGCAAGTAAGTGGGGAAAAAGTGCCATGATTGACCAAGGGTATTCACCCTCGGACACCGCCGAAACAAAACGATATTTTCCCGGGCATCGCCGAGGCATGGGGTAGGTAGCAACGTGGTCCAGCACATATCAAAAATTCATGCAATTCGGATGTCATTTGGGTAGGGAGATCGATGGGCAAAGTAGGTGCCGTGAGGTGAAACGCCCTAGCCATATGTCTCACATGGTGACATGAACGACATTTATCACAATGGTGAATGCATATTATCACGAAATGCAATGTAGGGCATAAAGAAACTAACGGGCGGTGCGAGTGAGCCACGAGATGAGAAAGCATGCAAAGAGACATTTTATCAAACACCTAAAGTGCATCATATTTTCTCAAGAGTGTTGCAATCACCAAGGTGGAATTCGAGCAAAAAATTTTACATCCAACACACACAATCCAACAACTACCTAGGCCCCATCACCAAAATGCAAGATGTCAATCATAAGAGAAAAATGTGGAGTAAGAAAGCACAATGAAACATACCTAGAAATTGTGTGATTGGAGGTGGAGTGTGGTGATAGTTGGTGGTTTGGAGACCGGGTGGGTTGACAGGGGGTGGTCGTGTGTGGGTGTGGAGGTGTGTGTCGTGGGTTTGGGGAAGGGGGTGACCGTGTGTGGGTGTGGAGTGTCGTGTGTGGGAGAAGAAGGAAAAGAAAAATAAAAGAAGAAGAAAAAAATATAAAAAGGGGGGGAGCTATATCTACGTGCCATGCGACCTCATGGCACATTTCCATGCGGTCGCATGGCACATGGGGGCAGGGCCAAAATCGGCCCTGCCCCGTTGTGGGCGACCGCATGGCTAACCAGTTAGCCAAAAAATTGTTTTTTTTTTTTTAAATCTATGATTATCATAGGAACAAAATAGTGAAATGAAACTCTAAGTATATTGGAAGACACATGCCGACCCCGAAAGATTTCAATGTGGATTGGTGTGCACCGAACTCGATATTGGAATCCCCATTGCCATTCGATGTTGCGATGCTTTCACGACATGACCACGTGCATTTTAAACCATTGTGTGTGTGTGGGAGCCATGAATTTCACTCTAAAGGCAATTTTAGAATCCTGGTAGCACCGGTGGGTCTCCAAAAACACAAGATTTGCTTCTTTTACCCTCGAAACACGTGAATTGTGCACAAAATGAACAAATGAGCATTTAAACACTCCCACATGGATTCTCAACATAAGATAAATTGCAAGGGACCATGCTATCATGTGTAAGGCTCGAGATAGCTGGTGAACAACCTAACATGCCACAAACGACAGAAAACATGGAAAACTCAACTTTCACCAAAAACCTCCATTTTAGCTAACACCCCCAAAATTGTTTCAAACCACGATTAGGCATTACTCGAGGTGCGGATGAACAGTAATAAATCAAACACCAGTATCAACCATGAAATCGCATGTTGGACTTATAAAGATGCCGAAAACGCTCCTTTAACCTAGTCATGCGAGAGTTAGAGTTCTAACCACCCAAAATTCATGCGAACACCACACATGACAGATTTAATGCATGCAACACTAACATGAATTATGCATGGACACGTGGTGAACAAAATAGGGGTACTATGACCTAAAACTACCAAAAATTGCAGAAAACTGAAAGTGTATAAATCAAAAGAAATAAAGAGGAATAAGTAAAAGGGTGGAAATGATGGGTTGCCTCCCATCCAGCGCTAGTTTATAGTCCATAGCTCGACTGTACCGAATGGAGATCACCCTGGTGGCTTAAGATGAACGGTGGATTTGTCTTTTGAGAAGTCCCCGCTCCAATAGTGCTTTAAGCGCTGTCCATTTACCTTGAATGTCCATTTGCTCTCATGAGTGATCTCCACTGCTCCGTGTGGGAACACATGTGTGATAGTGTATGGACCAGACCATCTTGACCTCAATTTCCCCGGAAAAAGCTTTAGGTGAGAATTGAACAACAGAACCTGCTGCCCCACAAGAAACTCCCATCTCTGAATATGCATGTCATGAAACTTTTTAGTTCTCTCCTTGTAGATTTTGGCATTCTCATAAGCCTCCTGACGAAACTCATCCATTTCATTTAACTGAAGTAATCGTTGTTCCCTCGCTGCTTGTAAATCCAGATTCAACTTGCGGAGTGCCCAATAAGCCCGATGCTCTAACTCTACTGGAAGATGGCAAGCTTTTCCAAACACCAGACGGTATGGTGACATCCCGATAGGTGTTTTGAATGCTGTTCTATAGGCCCACAGAGCATCGTCCAACTTCTTGGACCAGTCCTTCCGTGAAGAATTTACCGTGACCTCTAGTATTCTTTTTAACTCCCTGTTGGAAACTTCAACTTGCCCGCTGGTCTGAGGATGATATGGGGTTGCGATGCGGTGTTTGACCCCATACTTTCTTAGCAACTGTTCGAACTGACGATTACAGAAATGTTTGCCCCCATCACTAATGATAGCTCGCGGTGTGCCATAACGAGTGAAGATGTATTTCTTGAGGAACCCAATCACCACTTTTGCATCATTGGTAGGTAATGCTACTGCTTCTACCCACTTGGAGACATAGTCGACTGCCACAAGTATATATTGATTGGACAATGACGATGGGAATGGTCCCATGAAGTCGATACCCCAGACATCAAACAACTCCACTTCCAGAATGCTTGTCAGAGGCATTTCATTCTTTCTTGAGATATTCCCCGTACGTTGACACCGATCACACCTCTTTACGAATTCAAAAGAGTCTCTGAACAATGTAGGCCAATAAAATCCTGACTGTAAAACTTTTGCTGCTGTCTTGGAAGCTCCAAAATGTCCCGCATATGTCGATGAATGGCAATGTTCCAAGATCTGATGTACCTCTTCTTCAGGCACGCACCGTCTGATAATCTGATATGCCCCTCGCCTATAGAGAACTGGGTCTTCCCAAAAATAATACTTCAGATCTGCAAAGAACTTCTTCCTCTGATGAGCAGAATACTCTGGTGGGGGAATAGACTTGGCTAAATAGTTCACAATATCAGCATACCACGGTACTGTCTCCACACTGAGGAGTTGTTCATCTGGAAAAATTTCATTGATCTCTACTACTGCATCTGGTTGACTGAACTCCAGCCGGGATAAGTGGTCAGCTACCACGTTCTCACTGCCCTTTTTATCTCTGATTTCTATATCGAACTCTTGTAGCAATAATACCCATCGTATCAATCTTGGCTTAGCGTCCTTCTTGGTCATCAGGTATTTCAATGCTGCATGATCAGTGTAGACAACAACCTTTGACCCAACCAAATAAGGGCAGAATTTATCAAATGCATACACAACCGCCAATAACTCCTTTTCTGTAGTTGCATAGTTCATTTGTGCATCATTCAAGGTTTTGCTGGCGTAATATATCACATGAAAAATTTTGTTGATGCGTTGTCCCAAAACCACTCCCACGGCGAAATCACTGGCATCACACATTAACTCAAATGGTAACTCCCAATCTGGAGCGACTACTACTGGAGCCGAAGTGAGCTTCTCTTTTAGGGCGTGAAAAGCCGTTAAACACTCATTATCAAATTCAAATGAGCTGTCTTTCATCAATAAGTTGCGTAGTGGCTTCGTGATTTTCGAGAAATCCTTGATGAATCGTCTGTAAAACCCGGCATGACCTAGAAAGCTGCGAACGCCCTTGACAGAAGTTGGTGGCGGTAGTTTCTCGATGACTTGAATCTTTGCCCTGTCCACTTCAATTCCCTTCGCTGAAACCCGATGTCCCAACACAATACCTTCCTGCACCATGAAGTGGCATTTCTTCCAGTTTAATACCAGATTCGTTTCTCTACATCTTTCTAACACCAAGTTCAGATGTTCCGAGCACTCATCAAATGAAGACCCAAATACAGAGAAATCAGCCATGAAGATTTCAATGAATCTCTCAACCATGTCGGAAAATATGGCCATCATGCATCTCTGAAACGTGCCTGGAGCATTACATAAACCAAATGGCATCCTACGGTAAGCAAAAGTACCATAGGGGCATGTAAATGTGGTTTTCTCCTGGTCATCCGGTGCTACTGGAATCTGATTGTAACCTGAATACCCATCGAGGAAACAGTAATGTGAATGACCTGCCAACCTCTCCAGCATTTGATCAATGCAGGGGAGAGGAAAATGATCTTTCCTAGTAGCTGTATTGAGTTTGCGATAGTCAATGCAAACCCTCCATCCTGTAACTGTTCTGGTAGGTATAAGCTCATTTTTTTCATTAGGCACAACTGTAATTCCCCCTTTTTTTGGCACAACTTGAACTGGGCTTATCCATGCACTATCTGATATAGGGTAGATAATGCCAGCATCCAAAAGCTTCAATACCTCAGCCCGGACTACTTCTTTCATATTTGGATTCAACCTCCGCTGACTCTCCACGCTCGGTCGAAAATTCTCTTCCATGAGAATCTTATGCATGCATAAGGAAGAGCTGATCCCTTTAATGTCTGCAATGGTCCATCCTATTGCTGTTTTATTTTCCCGAAGTACCCGGAGTAGTTTCTCTTCCTCCACCTCACTGATTGAGTTTGATATAATTACTGGAAGAGTACATGATTCCCCCAAATATGCATATCTGAGGTGTGGTGGTAGTTGCTTGAGTTCTAGTTTAGGTGGCTGCTGAATGGATGGTACATGTTTGTTGGTTCCTGTTCCAAGTTCTTCAAAATATGATAAACGTGGTTTCCGGATGTATGGTGGGTTGGTTTCCAAAAATCGTGCACAAGTCTCCATCTCCAATGAATCAGAATCTATTGATTGAGAATGAGCTATGCATGCCTCATATGCATTTGAAGGATGTTGAAGTAAGAATGTATCATGCACCACCCTGTCAATGACATCAATTTTGAAACAGCTATCTGCCTCTGAAGGAAAGTGCATGGCTTTGAAAACATTGAAGGATATCTGCTCTTCACCCAACCTCAAAATTAGCTGCCCCCTCTGAACATCAATTAGAGCTTTGCCCGTGGCCAAGAACGGTCTACCTAGAATTAGTGGAACATCTTTGTCTTCCTCCATATCTAATATGAGGAAATCTGCAGAAAATATGAATTTCTCCACCTTGATGAGCACGTCCTCGATGATTCCTCTTGGGTGAGTCAATGATCTGTCAGGGAGCTGCAACGTGTCCGTGGTTGCTTTAGCTTCTCCTAGGCCAAGTTTCCTGAAAACAGACAAAGGCATCAAATTAATACTTGCACCAAGATCGCACAATGCTTTATCAAAGAAAATTTCGCCAATAGTACAAGGCACAGTGAAACTCCCTGGATCTTTTAATTTTGGTGGAAGCTTTTTCTGAATCCTAGCACTGACTTCTTCAGTTAACATTACTGTCTCGTGATCTTCCAGTTTGCGTTTGTTTGATAGAATGTCCTTCAAAAATTTTGCATAACTAGGTATTTGAAGGAGTGCATCAGCCAATGGGATGTTTATGTGCAGTTTTCTGAACACTTCCAGAAATTTCTTGTACTGCTGCTCCATCCTTTGCTTCCTCAAGCATTGTGGGAATGGAATTGGTGGCTCATAGGGGTTCATCGAAGTATCTTGATGTTTCTGCGGTTCTGCCGGAGTTTCTTTCACTGGTGTTTTCATGATATTGTCAGCATGTTCCTCATTCTCTTCTATAGATAACTCCACCTGCTCTTTAATTGCATCTGGCCTCTTAACATGTATCTCAGGCAGCTGAACTCCGCTTCGTGTAGTAATGGCTTGAACATGCTCCCTAGGATTTATTTCGGTGTTGCTCGGTAATGCACCAGGCACCCTCCATGTCATAGACAGAGCTAACTGCCCCATTTGGGTTTCTAGATTTTTAATTGCTGCACCTTGATTTTGCAAGTTTGTTTCAGTCTTCCTCATAAATTGATTTGTGGTTTCCATATATTTATCGGTCTTTTCCATGAACTTTACAAGCACGTCTTCCAACTGAGGTTTCTTCTCCTGCTGAAACTGCCCCAGAGCCCGATTATGATTCTGATTGTGATTTTGGTTTCCACCCCAAGAGAAGTTTGGGTGATTTCTCCAACCTGGATTGTATGTTTCAGAATAGGGGTTGTTTTGCTGACGTTGACCCCATTGGGCAAAATCCACATGTTCCAGTCTTTGTGTAAGGATAGGACAGTCGGCTGTGGGGTGTTCTGCTCCACATTCTTCACAAATTAATTTCTTGACCTGTGCTGAGTTCACTGTCTGTGTCATATTCTCCATCTTGTGAAATAGTGAGTCAATTTTTGCAGACAATGCTGAGTAGCTATCCACCTCATATACTCCGACTGACTTCTTTGTGCCTCCTCTATCTGTAGACCACATGGCTGAAGTATTAGCCATTCTTTCAAACAATTCCCAGGCTCCAGCAATTGACCTAGTGCTTATGGAGTCGTTTGATGATGAATCCACCATACTTCTGGACGCCGGAGTTAGTCCCAAATAGAAAAACCTAACTTG
The DNA here is from genome assembly GCA_019097785.1 of Fraxinus excelsior. Taxonomy (NCBI): domain Eukaryota; kingdom Viridiplantae; phylum Streptophyta; class Magnoliopsida; order Lamiales; family Oleaceae; genus Fraxinus; species Fraxinus excelsior. Next base: position 20,162,593 of record CM032629.1, on the reverse strand, counting down.
TGTTCTCTGATCGAACCCATGTTGAGGACACTTCCGTAGCATGCTCTTGAATCTGTTCTATGCTTCATCGAACGACTCAGTATCATTTTGGCTAAATATGGATATGTCGTGCCTCATTCTTGCCACCTTGGCTGGTGGGAAGTATTTGGTACAGAATTTGTGAGCCAAGTCATTCCACGTAGTTATACTTGCCACCGGGAGTGAATCAAGCCATTCAAGTGCTTTATCCCGGAGAGTGAGCGGGAACAGCCTCAGTCTGATTGCATCTTCTGATATCCCTGGGTACTTGAAATGTTGACACATATCCAAGAAACGGGATACATGTGTATGTGGGTTCTCATTGGCTGTCCCGTAGAATTGCTGGCCATTCTGAAAGAGCTGAATGACATTCGTCTTTAACTGAAAATTCGGCTGCTCGAAAACTGGGTAGACAATGCTAGATTGGTTTTGAACAACAAACGGTGATAGGAAATCCCCAAGCAAAGCATCCCCATCATCGAGTGCTTCATCATTGACTAGAGCCGCAGGTGCAACCATCGGTGGTAGTTGTTGATTAGCCATTTGGATTATTTCTTGATTTTCCTGTTGTGCTGCTCTTGCTATTTTCTGTTTTCTCGATGAAAGGTCCGTTCAATTTCCAAATCAGTTGAAAGTAATTCACCGCCAACTGACCTTCGCATGCAAGACTTGAAAAAATGAATAGAGTTAATAGCACTAAGTTCAGTCTGTGTAAATAAACTTAATAGCATAAAATAAATTAAAATGCAACGAAAATGAAAACAAAATACGTTCGAATTAGTGTCTAAATAACAAAAATCAAATTAATACTCAATCCCCGGCAACGGCGCCAAAAACTTGTTCACGAAAATATGTTTCGAATTTAAATCACCGCAAGTGCACGGTTCGTTGACAAGTAATAAAGTGGAAATCCTAGAATTTCGAGTATCGTTCCCACGAGGATTGATTTAACGTGATTGTTATTATCTCGACCTTAACCGAATCTATTAAATTCAAGATGATTGTTTTAGATTTTATGATTAAACTATGACTAACATGCAAATTAAATTAGAATTACGACTAAATGCAAGAATGATGGTTAACTGCAAAAGTTGAAGAAATTAATGTATGAAAAAGCGTACTAGGATCCCGAATCGCCAAGCAAGTTCACTTTTAACTCCTATTTCACAATTTGACAACACGATGAATTGGTTGAAGAATCAATGTTTCTAACTTATTCAATAATCTCTTTCGAGTAGAATTGAACCTATTCTAGCATACCATTTGACTATATTTCTATGACAAATGCAATATACAAGAATGCATGACGTTTTGTAAACACTTAGAGATTCACATAAAGCATAGCGGTATATTTCTATCCCCTATCGGACCTTACGATGATTTATACATTGTAGAATCTATTTCCCTTCTTTCGAATGCATGAAATAAATAACCCAAACTCATACAACTATTGCGCATATAATTGTAGAGACAAGAAAGTGTATATAAATCATTCAACATCCATCAAACGTGTTTAAATATCAAATTGCAAAATAAAGAATTAGAAGTTCACAATACGAGGTTCATTGTTCACCTAGTACATAAAAAGTCTAGCCTAGCATGAATAAAATTAAAGAATAACAAAAATAATCAAGAGAAGACATCATCAAAGAATTAGGGTTTAAAGCTTGAATCTTCAATCTTCAAGTGAAATCCTTGTTCTCGCCTTTTTCCTTGCTCTTCAATGGTGTTTTTTCTCTCTAAGAATGCATGATAACCTAGTCTAGGACGAGTTTAGGCTTTTATAGTTGACCTAGAATCATTACCATAAGAGTTGTAGTTGGATAAGGAAACTTAAGAATTCTCGCCCAGAATACTCCTTGCTATAGCAAGGTATATTTTCATGCTGTAGCATGGGCAAAGTAAATCCTTCCTGAAAATCACTGTTGATGTCTGTGCTATAGCATGGTATAATCTCATGCTATAGCATGGATGAATTTTCGCTTCTAGTTCAAATTGGTCCCCAATCTTCTTTTCATTCCACTTTTGGCTTTTCTTCATCTTCCATCTTCTTCTAGTCATCCAAAATATTGACAATTAGATCTTTAGTGAGGTTCCATGCTCGGTCATTGTTCGGGTCAACTTATGAATAATTGCGATTTAGTCCCCGAACTTTCATTTCCTTCCATTTTGGTCATTTTCGCCTTTTTTCGCGCATATTTCATTATTTCCATCAAAGTAAGCCTACAAACACAATTCATATTGGGTTAAGCCATATTCAAGCATTTATATCAACAATTAATCATGTTTTGTCGCATAATTAAGTGCGCAAAACGCACTTATCACTAGACATCCTAATGTTTGAAGAAATAGGTATGGTAAATCCTTATTAATATAATTCGTCGAATCTGACTATTAACATCGTATAAGAAGATAACTTTACCCTGTACAAAAAAGGGAAAAAAAAAAGAAACACAAACACACAAATGTTCCCCGAACAATGAAGAATAATAAAGAGGCCTCCTTTTCCATTCATCCCACCCATACCCAACCTCCAAAAGTCAACACAACCTCCCTCACTTAGGGGCAAATCTAGCATTGTAGTTCATTAGGGCGGAGATCGTTGACTAGTGACCGATGATAGTTGATCGATTACCGTTGACGAACAATCATAATAGTTGAAAATATAATTCGATGCATATGTAAATGCACTAAAACGTAAAAAGTATATACATATGAAAATATAATTCAATACAACTAAAAATACTAAAAAAAATACAATCATACTCTGTAACTGTAAACTTAGACAAATGCATTCTATGTGATTTCATATTTTGAAAACGTTGCAATATTGCCTCATTCTCAAGTTTTATGAAAATATCTTTTTCCACGTAAACCGTCAAATTGTCATTCAACCAGCCATCTCCCATTTTGTTGCGCAAGTCACTCTTAATTAGATTCATAGCATAAAATATCCTTTCAACGCTTGTAGTTGCCATAGAAATATCAAAACCAATGTGATCAGCCTGTAAACCAACTAAAAATAACAATAACTTCCAGTTTCAACCAACTTTTGAGCTACATGGCTATTTCCCGCAAGCTTCTTTATCATGCTTTCTATATTGTAAAAACCCAAAAAATGATCTTAAAAGCACATTTTCCAACACCTTTTTCTTCTATTAAGCATTCAGAATACCAAATCTATCAACAATATAAATTAGAAACGGATCAGGATGAAACCCTCCCTTTGCAAATTCCACAAAAGTCTACTTAAACTTACTGAAACTATTACTAAAATCATCATACGCTTAAACCACCATTTTCTTTTTCATTTAACTCTTCTTTTCTCAGTAAGCAAATTGAACTACAATTTCAAAATAATGATAAAATTCACCCCATGACTTACCAAAAGCTAAAAATCCTAGAATTAGAAAATTGTTAATTTTCAACCAAAATGGGTAATGAGCAACAAATCCTATAAATCCAGACGAGCTTCCACCATTTCAACCATCACCAATCTGATAATTTCCCCAGCCGATTCTTCTTCTCCTACATTAAAGGGAAGGGATCATAATCTACAATTGGAATAGATGTCAAAAAACAATCGATGATTCAAGAATCACAAAAACCATCCACTAAAAACATGATTCGTCCTCAGTTTTCCTTCATCTACCTCTATACCTAGATAACACAGTCTTCTTCACCCTCATTTTCTCAGCGTCTACCATCTACTCCTCCGATGGCGTGAAAAGATCTGAAACTCAGCCCATCTACATGTCCTCACCCTCTCAGAAATTGGTGCTATAGTTGCCTTTGTTGTCTCCTCCATTTATCTTTTAGGCTTCTTTAGCATATATTGGGCATTTGGGCTGGACTTTTTTTTTAAAAAAAAGCCTTGATGTTTAGAAATGGGGGAAAAGAATTCATCGTCTTCTTCATTTCTCTTCCCGACAGACAGCGTCGGTGACTCACCTGCAGAAGCTCCCAGCAGATCTAACACGGACGTCGCGAGGGCCGGCTAGGTGTTGGATCCACCCTGCCCTTACTACCACCACCCGAAAACTAGACCAGTGACTTTTAGTCTGTCCACATGAGTCAATTAGAGTAAAAAATCATAATCTGCATCATCGATATCGTAGTTGTATAAAGATGAGGAATAAGACCAAACAAAAAAGCTTAAAATCCACCAAAGTAAATGTTTGAACATGATATAAAATCATTGTCCTCAAAAGATATTTATTGCAAACGAGATAAGTGCTTAAAGGCTTAAATAACAAATAGTTTGTAAAGTAAACAAATTTCAAATCCAAGTTCAAATCAGGCTATATGAACTTAAATAACTTGAAGAATAATTTAAGAAATCTAGATTTTGATTTTTGTTTTTGGATGTATGTATTGTTGCGTTTTTTATATCGCAAGTGTACGATATCGAACAAGTAATATAGTGGACCTAAGAGTCCGGATTATCGTTCCCACAAAAACTATACTTTAGTATTGGATATATTTCTCCTACTACTATTTGATGAAATTAAACAAACTCTAAATTCAGATTATAAGGAATATGGATGTTTTAGAAGAACAAAATTCCTAGAAAGAATGACAATTGATGAAAAAATATTGGAGACACACTGATCAAAGATTCAAATATGCGAGAAGTATTAGGGCTGAACAATTTCACCTAATGATCACCTTAGTTATCAATTCAAGATTCTAGCCTAATGTAGTGTTCGGTCGAATTCTCCTACGGTATTCAATTTACCCATCTCGAGTTCTCATTGAGCCTATTTAACTAAATCAATTCCATATCTCTATGCAAATTCTCATTAGTTAAACGAGTTAAGGCACTAGGAATTCATATAACGACCGCAGCACTTAGTATAGGTATCTCTACACGTTATACCTCGTTACCGAATTTTATTACACGTTCTAAGTTTCGAACTCACCTCTCGACTCGTAAGAAACTCAATAAATCATCAAATTATTGGCCAGATAATTTAAAGCATTGCACTCATAATAAAATCAACACATGGAAAAATAAAACTCAGAAATTCATGAATTTAATAACTAAGGGTTTCAAAAGATTGCATTGTTCTCCCTAATGATAAAATTAGCTACTCATAATCAAAGTAATGAAATAAATAACAAAAGTTGAATACATCACCGGATTTAAATGATACAAAAGTTGAAAAAGAATTATTTCTTGTTCCAAGATCTTCTTCCGCTTTCAATTCTTGATTTTGATTCAAATTCTTGATGTAAGTCTTTTCGCGAATTCCACGTTTATCTTGTGTTTTTCTCTTTATTTTTCAAAGTGTGGAACCCCTATTTCGTGCCTCTCTTAGCCTATTTATACTTCTCATACATCCTTGGCCAATTTGGAGTCCTTTTTGTGGGTTTTTTCGTAGCCCAAGAATACCCTAATTTTCTTCGCAGCGCGGCGCTTGAGCGCTAGGTTTCAGTACTTGAGCGCCGCGCAATTAATCAGAGTAGCTCTTGAGCGCTACCTCTATAGCGCTACGTGTGTAGCACTTGAGCGCTACACTTCTGTTGAAATTCGTCATGTTTTGTTTTCCGGTGCTTGGGCGCTATTTTCGGGCGCTTGAGCGCCAAATTTCTGCTCTATTTCTTTATTTACTTTGCTTCAAAAACTCTTTTTCATCCTTTCATCATTCCTTCAACCAAAATACTAGCAAACACATTAAATTCGTTTGATAACCAACATATTAATCAAGCAAATGAGGCTCCAATGATACAAGATTCATGTGCAAAACACACTCATCATGTATATTTGATGTTAATATTATTTATCCAACATGAAAATCATCCATATACATAAAATATCAAATCTAATGAACGAATGGGTGAAAAAACCAAGCCAAAGAGGTGTCAAAACTATCAAGACGTCACTAGAAAATTCAAATACAAAGGTCACAACTTTTGAACTAATGATGCTTATGCATAAATATATTGTAAGTATTATGCTCTAGGTCCAACCAAGTTTGGATATAAACACTTTTAATATATATTATCGAAGTGTGTTTATGGCAATATCTATTATTTAATTAAATTAATATTCTAATAAATTAAATAATAGAATCCGTAAAGTCAAGTCTTGGTGATCTGTTAATACAAGGAGTTGTGATTGTGAGATACAAATTACATATGACTGAATCTTAAATCGGACCGTGGTTGTATGTAATGATGAGATATGAATATCGTTATTATAGATAGACCATCACGTGTTGTATTTCTTACTTTTGTAGTAAGTAGCTGATCTCACAAGCTAAAGTGTAGTGACATTTGAATGAACACGTTGATGTTTTGTTATAGAACAAAACATTGGAGACCCGCTAGGAGAATCCACATGGATAACTATATGAGTGTTAGTGGTTAATTTCTAACGTTCGGTAGTGGAATTGGTCCTTTAACTTGAGGTCATCATAGTGCCTTATATGAGGACAGTCATACTTTGGTGATGTTGGATGTTGCTCTACCAAGGGTCGCAATACAGCATCGTTCGGGTATATCAAGAATCATATGAAGGTAGTGAATGATCAATAGAGGTTTCGCACTTTTAGATAGTAAGAGATTATGATCTACATTTTATCCACTTAAATTGATAATGAAATCCTTAATCAAGGCGAACTCATAAGTCGAAAAGGAGTTTCGACTTACGTTGATTGATGGTGGGAAAATATGATCGATAATTGAGATTGACTCATATCCATATCTTATAATTGATCAGATCATATTGACGAAAGGATTATAGTTTTATGGTAAACGAACAAGTTTAGTTTTGTCATACAACGTGACATTTCTCGTCACATGTATTGCCCGACACATTGCTAGATGTCATTTGGGACGACGGATGTGAATTGATGATAAATTAAAAAGGGGTATTTAATTTATCAATTCTTATCATTAGGTATCGTGATCGGGAACCTAATGAATCACACATAAAAGAAAACCAGAATAATGAGATTTACCAATTAATTAATTGACAAGTGTTGGGTAATTAATTAATTGGGTTACTTATTAGTAGGTCCGAATTAATTAATTGGATTAATTGATTCATGGACCAGATTTAATTAATTTGATTAATTAAATATTGGACCAAGTTAAGTTTAAGAGACGGACCAAACCCACTTAAACTTATATTAATAGACTGCTAGGATTTGAAAAACTGAAAATGGGAAATAATTCATAATTCTTGCTAGCAAGAGAAAAGAAAACCCTAGTCTTCTTGTTTTCTATATGGATCACCATTGGAGGCTAAACAATTGGACAACTTGGATTGCAAATCGTGATCATTCGAGTTAGAGAATCCGCAAAGGGGTTTGCAAAATTCATCAGAGGTATAATTTCTATCACGGTTTTTATCAAACACAAAGTAAATCCTTGGTGGGAATTGAAATTGTCTTACTTTCCGCTCCACATGATAAAGTAAATTCTCAATGGTAGTATCAGAGTCTACTTTGTGTTTGTTAGAAATTGGTCTTGCATGTTAGAACAATCAAAGTTGATTGTTATTAGTTTTTTTTGTTTCTAAGAATTTTGAAAAAAAAAATTTATCTGTAAAATTTGTTTAGAGAAATAATTTTAAAAAATGATCGGAGATGGTAGCAGGCGACAACGCCGACCTATTGGAAGGTGGAATGGGGTGCCACGCTGCCGGTGCACTAAGCAGCTCGCGTATAGCCAATGTCTGTACGACGATTGTCACCTCTGTTGGTGGAAATTGCAGCGCACGGTGCTGGCAGCACCGACTGCTTCTTCCCGCGGCGTTGTAGTGTCGGGCGCTGCTACGAATAGTAGCAGCAGCACATTGGTTGCTATTTTTACAGCACTGTCACTCACCTGTGTAGGTGCAGTGGCCGGGTAAGGCTGCCATTGCATGAAGCCAAGAAAAGAGGGGCGCTTTTCCTAGGTTTTCAGACAGGTTGAGTTGAATGAAGGCAATTATTGAAAGGGTCAAGTTGTTATTTCAAAAAGGGAGGGTCATTCCATAATTTACAAAATCTGGGGACTCTGTTGATAATTTATAAATGGGTCAAATTGCAAACTTTCAAAGAAGGAGATTTGAATTTTAGAAGTTTTAAATTATATTTTAAGAGTGTTTGACCTTAGAGTTTCAATTTTGACCCCATTTAAAATTTTATTTAAAATTGACGACTTTTATATTTTCGTTGAAATTTGATTTTAACTTCAATATTAATTTTGACCCTATATTGAATTTTATTTTATATAGGAGTTTTATCCTAAATTAAAATATTAATTCAATTATAATTAGAGTTTGACTCTAATTTTGTATTTAATTAAAATTTGATTTTAATTAAATTATCTCACTCTAATACATTCTTGAGATTAGAGTTGGACTCTAATTTGACATTTAATTGCAATTTGATTTTAATTAAATTGTCTTACCCTAAATTTCTCTTGAAATTAGAGTTGGACTCTAATTTGATATTTAATTAAAATTTGATTTTAATTAAATAGTTCTGCCATGTAATAGTGGAATTAGAATGAGATTCTAATTTGGTATATAAAATTAAAATTTGATTTTAATTAAATATATATGTTAATTAAATTAATTTGATTAATTAATTATTTAATTTTTCCGATCCATTTGTCTAAATTAGTTTAGACGACTTTAATTGCTAAAGACTTGAAATATGTTTACATATAATATTAGATATTATATAGGAAATCATTTATATGATGAGTGTTTTATTTGTGGATGATTAAGGACTCGACCATATGGATTGTTGAATGGTTAGTTTTATTCTTATTGTTTTATGGGTCTGCGAGCTCTTATTTATTTTGTACTTGGGAGTCTGTTATTATTGTTATTATTATGGGTCTGCGTGCCAATTAGTATAGGATACAGGTTGCAGCTGGACTACTTGAAGATACAAAAAGTGGAGGATACCATAGAGATTGAGCATTGTATGAATCAATGCAATACCCCATAGGAACTAACCAACTAGTCTTTCTTATGGCTTAGAAAGACTAGATAGTAAAGTCCATAATCGTCCCCACTATTATTTGTATGTTTATTTGCATGTTAGATGTATAATAAAATATATATAATTATTATGATGAGATCTTTGCATGCAAAACCCCTCGTTACAAAAATAAAGTCATATTTATATTCGCCTTCCATTATTATAGTGAAAAACGAGAGTCATAAATCGATCTTAGATTGTTGAGTACACTCAAGGCTGGTCTATTAGAGATATGTTTAACACTATAAAATATTAGATATTTCTGAATGATGTGTTTGACTTAACTAAAAATTTATCTTTTGTTGAGTACACTCAAGGAGATAAATTTTATAGGCATGTTAAGCTAACACATAAGATGTGTGAATGCAATGAGTTATCAGTTTAATGATCTGAGAGTTGTATGAAGATATAATTGATAATAATATCTACCTAAATATTTTATTAAAACTTGTTGAGTACACTCAATGTTTTAATATAACAAATGAGATCACAACTCACTAGGATTCAAGTATGGATTCCATAATTTATTTGAGAGGGTCATAAATTTGAGTTAAGTAGTGGGAGCGAAATTAATTTAATAAAAGACCATGTTAAATTAATTGATGCTTTATATATATTATTTTTTTTACTTTTCGTCGTTTACATTTATTGAATATTGAGTAACCATATGTATTTGAGATGAATACCATATGCCAACAACCAAATCAATTTTTTTTATTGGCACCGCAATCTGAGAATTGTTCTCGGCCATGAAAAATTAGTTATGTCATTGAGTAGCCCTTTCCAAAGACACTTGTTGATGACTCGATAAAAGAAGATGTGGCTGCTATAATAAACATAGCAATAACGATAGTACTACAACATGTGTGATGTTTGCTATTATATTACCTAAGTTACAAAAGCAACATAAGTGTATAGATACTAACACATGATTTCCCATCTCAAAGTGTTGATCACGTGTAGAAAGATATGAGATTTCCTAGCAACTATACTAGTGCATAATGGTAGAAGAGTCGTCAGCCAGTGTTTGTGTACTGAAGATGTTGACTACTTTGAGAAGTTGTCTCAATTGAGTTCAGTCATGAACAGATAACTAAGTATAACTTAGTTCTGTAATCTCTGCCGAAAAGTTATTCATAACTAATTATGAATTTAATATCAATTAATTTGAATGCACATTTATTGAGTTGTTGAACATGTTTAAGACCGTTAAGCCCGCTATCAATGTTTGTAATAGGCAAATTTTAGTCATAGATTCCTCTAGGGAAGTCTAAAGGATATTTTGGGAAAGCAACCAAAATGGCTAAGATAGTTAAAGTGAATAAGGACAATTTGTAGTGGGTAAATCTTAGTCATAGATTCCTCTAGAGAAGTCTAAAGGATACTTTAGGAAAACAACCAAAATGACTAAGACAGTCAAAGCGAATAAGGACAACACCAAATTCTAATGACCCTTATTAGCATTTTGGAATGATAGGTCATTGGAAAATAAATTGCAAGACTTATATCTACTTCATTAATTTCATGGGTATTAGATACTAGATATGGATCTCGTATTTGTGTAAATATGCAGAAACTAAATTATTGTAAAAAGGGAGAAGTTGAGATGTGCATTGAAAATGGGGAAAAGGTTGCTACATTGCCTGTAGGAGTTACTTATTGTCTTTGCCTTTAGGCTTAATATTATAATTAGAGAAATGCTATTTTGTTCTCACCATTACCAAGAACATTAAACTAATCTCATGTTTGGACATGACTTATTTTAATGTTAAGGACAATTGTTGTTCCTTTTATCTTGATAAGATCTTAATGATTATGGTAAATTATAAAATGACATTTATATTCTAAATATTGAGTATTCTATAACGAGTATAGAAATTGAAAGGCATAAAAATGATAATCTGAATAACACATATATATGGCACTGCAAATTTGGTTACATAAATGAGAATGCAATTCCAAATTTACATAGAGATGTATATTTGGGTCAAATGATTGACAAATGCAAAACATGCTTGTTAGGCACATGACCAAACCCCTTTTACTTGAAAAAGGTGAAACATAGTGATGTATGTGGACCCATGTAAATTAGTGCTAGGCAAAGTTTCTCTTAACTAATCACATTTACTAGACGACTATTTCAGAAATGGTCATGTATATTTGATGAAATTCAAGTATGAAAGTCTTGAAATGTTCAAGGGATTCAAACTAAAAATTGAGAAACAAATATGTATATATATTCTCACACTAAGATCTGATCGATGTGGAGAATATCTAAAATGTAGAATTTTAGATTGTCTAAAAAAGAATGTGATTCTCTCGCAGTGGATTCCTCAATATACACTGTAACATAATAGTGTATCTGAAATAAGGAATCATACACTATTAGATATAGTGCAATTGAGAACAAGCCATGCAAACATTCCAAAATCATTTTGAGGTCATACACTAATTGTCACGTGCTATATACTAAATTGTATCTCATATAAATCGGTTGACAAAACTCCATATGAATTATGGAAAGGAAAATCGCCTAACTTATCTGATATGAAAGTTTGGGCGGCTTATGTAAAGCGCACTAAATTAGATAAGTTTGAGACTAATCTGATAAATATATATTTATGAGATATCCAAGAGACAATTGAATATCAAATTCTATAATCCCGTTGAGAAGAAGGTGTTCATCTCAAGACATGATATACTCCTAGAGAAAGTATTTATTTTAGGAGAGGAGTTGGAGCAGAATAAAACTTGAAGAAGTTCAAGAATTCATAGATAGTTGACCAAGTAGATGAACATGAGTTTGATCTTACACCTACTGAGTGACATACGTTTGATCAGAAATTGGAGACTTCTGAGGACATGTCAAGTTTGTGTAAATCTTGTAGGATCATTCGACCTTCTGGAAGGTACGAATCCATGATTACTAATCAGGCATTACTAATCTAGGATGATGAGCATACTAATTATGCATTAGCAAAGTCAAGTGTTGGCTTACTGAGATGGCAGGATGCTATGGAATCCGATATGAACTTAATGTATATAACCAAGTTTGGACCTTGGTCAACCTGCCTAATGGATTAAAACTCATAGGTTGTAAATAAGTTTACAAGAAAAGGTCAAACCTCTTAGACATGAAATCTTCGATTTGATCTAAAAGATTGCTTAACTTATCCCAAACTATATAGATAAAATCTTGAGAAAATTTTATATGGAGAAAATGAGCTGAGAGTTCATGGATACATTTATGCTAACTTCTAGTCAGACTAGAATGATACCATATCTCAATTAGGATATTGATTTACTCTTAAGCGGTGTGTTGGAAAAGCTCTAAATTGGAAATTACATTCAATAATAGAAGCCTTATACATCATTGCTTTAGAAAGCAAAAAAAGTTGTGGTCTGGATCAAAAAGTTTATTGATAAACATGTAGTAGTTCCTAATATTGTTGATCATATGTTTATGCATTGTGATAACAAATGAGCCATCGTGCAAGCAAAGGAACTAATGTCTCATCAATGATCTAAACATATGTTAAGACGGTATTGTCTCATTGAATCGATAATACAATAAAATGACACAAAGAAAGAACGAATTCCCACAAGTTATTAAATTGTAGATCCATGACAAAGAGTTGTTGCAGCATAAACATGACCGTCATGTAGCTTATGATATAAGATATATAAGTGATTGGATCTAGTGGAAGTGGAAGTTTGTAAGTGTTATGCCCTAGGTCCAATCAACTTTGGACATAAACACTTTTAATATATATTATCGATGCATGTTTATGGTAATATCTATTATTTAATTAAATTGATATTCTAATAAATTAAATAATAGAATCCGTAGATTCAAGTCTTGGTGATTTGTTAATCATGAGGAGTTATAATTGTGAGATACAAATTACATATGACTGAATCTTAATCGTCTATGGTCGTATGTAAAAATGAGATACGGATAGACCATCATGTGTTGCATTTCTTACTTTTGAAGCAAGTAGTTGATCTCACAAGCTAAAGTGTGGTGACACTTGAATGAACACGTTGATGTTTTGTTATAGAACAAAACATTGGAGACCCGTTGAGAGAATCCACATGGATAACTATCTGAGTGTCAATGGTTAATCTCTAACGTTCGATAGTAGAATTGGTCATTTAACTTGAAGTCATCATAGTGCCTTATATGAGGACAGTCATACTTTGGTGATGTTGGATATTGCTCTACTAAGGATCGCTAATACAACGTCGTTCGGGTATGTCAAAAATCATATTAAAGTTGTGAATGATCAATAGAGGTTTCGTCACTCTTAGATAGTAAGAGATTGTGATCTACATTTTATCGAGTTAAGTTGATAATGAAATTCTTGGTCAAGGTGAACTCATAAGTTGAAAAGGAGTTTCGACTTACGTTGATTAACAGTGGGATAAAAGATATGATCGATAATTGAGATTGACACATATCCATATCTCATAATTGATCGGATCATATTGATGAAATGATTATAGTTTCAAGGTAAACGAACAAATTTGGTTTTGTCATACCACGTAACATTTCTCATCACATGTTTTGCCCTGACACATTGTGAGATGTCAATCTGGGACGATGGATGTGAATTGATGATAAATTAAAAAAAAGGATATTTTATTTATCAATTTTGATTAAATCAAAATAATAATTCACGTCGTTAGGTATCGTGATCGAGAACCTAATTAGTCACACACAAAAGAGAACCAGAAAAATGAGATTTCCTAATTAATTAATTGACAAGTATTGGGTAATTGGATTAATTAATTCATGGACCAGATTTAACTAATTTGATTAATTAAATATTGGACCAAGTTAAGTTTAAGAGACGGATCATGCCCGCTTAGACTTATATTAATAGGCTGCTAGGGTTTAAAAACTGAAGATGGGAAATAATTCATAATTCTTGATAGCACGAGAAAAGAAACCCCTAGTCGTCATTCTTGTTCTCTGTGTGAATCACCATTAGAGGCTAGACAATTGGACAACTTGGATTGCAGATCGTGATCATTCGAGTTTGAGAATCCACAAAGGAGTTTGCAGAATTCATCAAATGTATAATTTCTATCACAGTTTCTATCTAAACACAACGTAGATCCTTGGTAAAAGTTGAAATTGTCTTAATTTCCGCTGCTCATGATTAAGTAAATTCACAACATATATTTCGATTTAAATCCAACATGTTGTGCATTTTATATAACGTAATTATATCGCAAGTGTACGTTATCAAGTTTTGTAATATAATAATATAGTTAAGATGTCGAACCTACAAGACAATATATTCAATTTATACTAAATACTATAATTGTTTAACTCTTATTTTATTTAGAAAATCGAGTTTTAGAATCAATGTTATTAACTAATTGAATTGTGAATAGAGTGACAAATTCAACGATATCAATGCAAGTTTGAAAGATTTATCAATAGGAGAAAGCTTAGGGTTTTGACTTCACCTAACTATCAAATAGGATGTTGAATCCACAAGTATTCATATTCAATTTATACTAAGTACTATAATTGTTATTTTATCAAGAAAATCGAGTTTTAGAATCAATGTTATTAACTAATTGAATTGTAAATATGGTGACAAATTCAACGATATCAATGCAAGTTTGAAAAACTTATCAATAGGAGAAAGCCTAGGACTTTGATTTCACCTAACTATCGAATATATTTCTCAATTATATAATTATTTCTAATCAATTTTCCTAAGTTTATAAGCAAAAACCCTAATATAATTCTACTTCCACTCTCAAGTGCCGAGTAAAAATTATTCATATAACTCAATTCCAATAACTCTATTCCGAATTAAAATCTATAAGTTATTAAGTTCATGGTTCTTAAATGGAACATGCTTAAAAAATTCTATATTTTCTCTCGAAACCTATAACATCTAGAATTGTGTTTATCATAACTTTTTCTCTTGATATTCGATTAAGCCGATTCAAAGTGCATTGAAAAGATAACTCCTGACTACGACTTTGCTTCTGATATCATTTTCTGCAAACCTTCACTATGTCGAAAATGGTTCTCAATCTTTGGATAAAAATCTGGAGCATGCTTGTGCAGTAGAAAATTGATTTTGAGAAGATTTGTTTGATCATATTTCACTTCTTTTTTACTTCTAATTGTATATCACTTCTTTTTGACTTCTAATTGTATATGATTGACTATTAGCTGTCTTTAATTATCATTTTGTGGTCCGAATAAACTATTGAAAAGTTATGATTGAGTCCTCAAACTTTAGATTTCACAATTTTTCGTCATTATTCACATCTTTCTTTCAATTTAGCCTCCAATCATCAATTTTCATCAAATCAACATCAACTTCTCCTTAATTCATGACAGCATCACTCTTTTCTCCAAATTTTGCATCATATCAATTCATGAAAATTATAATGCTAAAACTAAACTCGCACATATTCAACGTGAAACGTGTGTGTGTGTGTGTGTGTGTGTGAAGAATTAAGTGCAATATTGTACATTCACAATTTATCCAATTCTCGACCTTAAAAGTCTAGTATTTCCTTTCTTCGCTTGTGGGATTCACACACCCCCAAACTTATTTTCTTTTTATTCTCTTCCTAAAGGTGTATTCTAAAGTTTAGTTCCATTACCAATTTCTTACATCACTCAAATTTGGTTTAGTCTACTCGAAAATGTCAACAATTTATGCATGTGATGATTTTCTTAATTTATAAGTACTTTAGCAATCAAGCTTATATCAAGTGATTCAAACCTAGTAGTTATTTAAACCTCTATTTCACTATTGCATAATTACTTGCTTATTTTGATATTTTAGCTCAAGGTCAATCTCACCGTTTTTTCTCTTCTTGACCCCTATAACAACCTTTTAGTCAATAATTCTCCTTTTTTAAAGGCCAAAGGGTACCTGGTTTCGAGATACCTTAATGGACTTACTAACTCGGGTAAAAAAGGTGACGACGTGAGGTATGAAGTTAACAAGTGTAATGTTTTTTTTTTCTTTTCAAGAAAAGCAAGAATTAAAAGGGGTTAGATCCCTAGTATACGGTCATTACCCCACTTCATACTTGAATGTTAAAGACACTCCACACCAATATTTTTTTTTCAATATACACGGAATCAATATAAGTCTAAACCATATCTTGCACCGGCTCGAATATCACAAATTATGTTATATAAGGTTAAGGATGTAGTGAACAATAGATTTCCTGATTGAGCATCCAAATTTTTTATTTCAACATAAATTATGTGAATCAACATATTCATGTACAACTCTACAATCAATTCATGTGCATAAGTTTGTTTCACATGAATAAACAAAAATTTAACCTAGAACATACAACTCATTCATAATTCATAAACTAATACATGTTCTCAAGTATATACATCATGGCCGACAATGCTATCTAACTCACACGAGTATGCAAAATATTTTTTTCTTTTAAACTCACACAAAATTTAAAAAAAAAATCGCACAAAAAACAACTAAACAATTAGACAATTCACTCTTAAACTTAAACTAAATATTGTCTCAATGTGAAATTAAAGAAAAGGTAAGAGGACTTCCTTGAGTGAAAATTTTGGTTGTCTCATTGCTATCGGCGTCATGGTAATGCGATGGTGGATTGATGGATATTGAATGTTGATTCTAGCTTTTCCACAAGCTGGAGACTTAACCTATGAGAAAAACAAACTCATTAATAAACAAATAATAAAAATATAAACTAATATCTAAAGATAAGAGATAGAAAGCTTGGGTTGTCTTTCAAGAAGCACTTCTTTAATATCATTAGTTTGATATTGTAGGAATACCTCAAATTGGATCTTCAAGATGTACTATTTCCTTCATTGAAACTTTGTTATTGGCTTTGAATTCTTCTTTAGAATATCATGGCCACTAGGATTAGGAGGTGACTTCAACTCCCGTATAGCATTCGAAACCTCTATTGATTTGACAATGTCGGGAATAAAGGCTTTTCTATGTAGCTCGTCTTTCTTTATTGTGTGTATGTTTCACGAGCTAAGATGAAGTCAACTATTTTCTTAGTATTCATGTAGCTTCTAGTAGCAGCTGTATTAATCCTTGAGTAACTGGTTGCCATCTACTGGCTCTATAGGGTCATAGAATAATATTCTTTTGAAATTTTTACCCTTTACTACATCAATTGATTTGAACATGTAGCAAATGTTGACCATTTCTGGGGCCTCTTTGCTTGATAGATGTTGAATATTACTTGCTTTTCATTAACCAGCAATGTTAACGTTCCTCCTTGTACATCAATCAATGCTCTTCCAATTACCAAGAAAGGTCGACCAAAAATCAATAGTAATTCTTGATTTCTTCCATATCTAACACCATAAAGTCCATCAGAAAGATAACTTGTCTACCTTTACCAATACATCTTCACCAATACCTCTTGAATATGTGATGGATTTGTCAGCTAGTTGCAAAGTGATGGTAGTCAGTTTCACTTCTCCAAGTCCCAATATCTTGAAAAAAGATAGGGGCATTAGATTGATGCTAGCTCATTTATCACACGGTGATTTATCTATGGTAGACTTACCAATTGTGCATGGAATTGTAAAGTTACCCGGGTCCTTCAATTTATGATGGAGCTTCTTTTGGAGAATTGAGATGCATTCCTCTGTCAGTTTTACTGGCTTAAACTCCTCAAGCTTCCTCTTCTTTGACATCACTTCCTTTTAGAACTTGGCATAGTTTGATATTTGTGCTATGCATATGCAAAAGGAATGTTGATGTGGATCTTCCTGAAGACTTTTAGGAATTTTGCAAACCGATCATCAAATTTCTTTTTCAAGAACGTCTATGGATTATTTGGGAATGAAATTGAGTTAGGCTTAGGAGCCTTTTTTTTGTTTCCTCTACCTCAACCTTCTGCTTATCAACCAGTTTTTCTTCAACATGATCTGAAGTAAGCACAACAGCTTCTTTAGTCTTGCTCTCCTCAACTACTTTTCCACTGCTCAATGTGATTACGTTATAATGCTCTCTTGGGTTAACCTTGGTGTCACTAGGGAACTTCCCTTGCTATTGGAATTTATTACAGTTGCTAGCTGACCAAGCTCTACCTCTAGATTCTTCATTGTGGCCCCCATATTGGTCATGTGAGTTTTGATGTTGTCAAGTCTCAACTAGCCATTGTTGAACCACGCTCTAGTCTAAAAAATAAAAGTTCCCAAAATGTCTTCTAGTGATGGTTTCTTTCAAAAGGATAATTATTGAACTTAGGAGGAGGCTGCAGTACATTTGCATTGTTACCATAAGAGAGGTTCTCATGATTTCACAACCATAGATGGTAGTGGTTTGATGAATAGTTTCCTCTTTGGTTGAAATTTCTACTGTTCACATGCTAGACTTGTTATTCTCCATCTCAAACTCTTTGTGCGACGTAGAAGAAGCCATAATAGATATGGCCTTCTATTGAGTCCCATGTGATGTTAATGTAGTTATTTGTGTTGTGAGAGACGATATATGTGTGTGCTAAAGCTATAATGGGATCCACCTCATAAAGACCAACAACTTTCTTTGCATTTGAACTCTCACTTGGCTATTGATAGTTGTTAGTGGCTGTTTCATCCAACATTGAATAAGTAGCACTTGTACTCTAGATATCAAAGTATCCCATGTTGCAGCATCTTCTACTATTCATGTTTGACCATTCAACCCATTGTAGAAGATCTATATTTGCATCCAATTCCAATAAACTTGTTGATGGCATCTTCTAGTAGATCTTTGAATCTTTCTCCAGTCTTACCATTCTAAGTAGATATTTGAATCTCTCTCAAGTCTTATATAATGGTTCTTGATGTTCTTCTTGATATCTTGATTGATTTCTTGCTCTTGTATCGATGGGTTGTAGTTTAGAAGTGTTCTCACAATTTGTAGTTATCTCATCTTGAAGTCCCAAGAGAAGTTGGAGTCAGATTGAAATTAAAAAGATAACAAAATATTCAACTCTTTTTCTCTCCCAGTAGCACTGCGTTGCTTGAAAATTTAGCAACAGTGGCGCCGTAGTGCAAACTTTCGGGTAGAAAATCAAGACTGCATACCTTTCAATATTTTTACCATAACTTTTTCCTCCAATATCTGATTGAAGCGATTCAAAGTGTGTTGGAGATATCACTCAAAGGGCTACAATTTTGCTTTGCATATCATTTTCCAATTCAAATGTTTACAATGTCAAAAATGATTCTCACTCTCCAGATAAAGATCTAGAACATGATTGTGCGGCTAGAAATCATTTGTGAAGATTTTTTTATCATATTTTACTCATTTTTGACTTCTAATTGTATCCGATTAACTATTAAAAATCTTCTATTATCGTTCTGTGGTGTGAATCAACTATTGAAAAGTTAAAATTGAGTCCTTAAACTTTGTCATTTTTTTATTTCATTATAGCCTCCAATCATCAAAAATCAACATCAACTTCTCCTTAATTCATGACAACATCACTCTTTTATCCAAATTTGACATCATTCACTAGTATTCACCTAACCTATAAAATAATATGAAAACACAAATCAAAACATTCTAATGAGTTAAACACACTTATCACAACCTTAATGTAAATCTCACAAAGTAACATTGAAATCTGAGGTAGCATGAAAGCTTTGAACCTGTTATTCCTTGTGATGATACCGGTGTAATCACACAGAGGCATCATATATTCCAAGTTCTACACAATATCGTTTAGCGCTCTTATGGCCTTGCGACTCTCTTATTTGTGAACTTTTAATAGAACAACTCCAACTCTCTATTGAGGTGACATCACCTCAAAGTTCATATAGGTAAAGTTCTTGCACTATCTTTGTCATTTTTAGAGATACTTGATCCAATGATCTGAACTTTATTAAGAGTTATAGAAACTCAACCCTCATATTCATGAAAATTAGCACTTATAACCTAAAATATGGTTAAAAGAACAAGCACTAAAACAATCCACTTATCGAATAACTTTTTTATTTCTCTTTGAACCTGAGATATACTTGTTACTACAGTCAGCTAGGGTTGCCGTCATTAGTGGATTTAATTATGGAGTTTCAACCCCATACTACTAGTTGTTTCCGACATTAATTCCTTTTTGAGCGGTTTAGTAAATGAATCTGCCAAATTCTCATTTGACTTCACGTAAGTGAGTGAAATTATTCTATATTTTATTAATTTACTCACATAGCTATGTCTTAGAATCATGTGTATAAACTTACCATTATATACTTTATTGTATATTCTAGTTAAAGTGGCTTGACTATCACACAAATAGATATAGAAGAATTATTCAACTCTCCCAATGGGATTTCATACATTAAATCCTAAGCAATTCATCCTCTCTCTCTCTCTTTTTTTGTTTCAGTCAATGCATCAAATTTGAATTCCATAGTTGAGTGTGTAATATACGTTTATTTCTTGAATTTCCAAGAAATCGCACCTTTTCCGAGAGTAAACACCTAACTTAAGGTGAATTTATTTTCATCTACACTAGATATCCAACTAGTATCGATAAATTCTTTTAGGATTGTTAAAAATTTAGAATATTAGAGACCTAGATCTTTTGTCTTTTTAAATAATCAAGAACCCTTTTGATAGCCTTCCAATGTTCACTTTTTTTAAGCAATGACATCCACATCCTTAATGAGCTTTTATGCTCCACCAAAGATGGTTGATTTAGGTTAAGATTCCCCAACTATGCATATGTAATAGAAAAATTGAGAGTACAAAGAAGGTGGATACATAAACCTGACTTCGAGAAAGTAACAAATGTACAAAAGTTAGTAAATATGGAGTACTAATCCCTATACATAAAAGAAAATGAAACCTCAACTACAAACCTCTAAAGTTGGGCTATCCATATCGATCACTTTACATAAGTATCCTGAGCCATTGAGGCGTGTTATGTGGTTCATACTCTTGGAAGCGATGCTAATCCCAACCATCTGAAGCAAATGAGTATGTTACTTGATTCTCCTTACGGTAGATGTGGGATATAGTAATCCAATGTTCTTCACTTGGATTGTTAGTAAACCTACTAAATTTACTAATTATAAATGCTATGTTAGGTCTTGTGTATGATACCATGTACTTAAACTTCGAGTGTCACGTACTAAACATAATAACCTTTACCCTTGTTACATGAAAAATTTTAAAGAAATTTGAAATATATATATATATTGGAAACTTATTTTCAACTTATAGTAGAATATCTCTGTAAAGTTTAATGGCCAGCAGAAGTACATGCTGACCTGAAATTATTCTTTACATATGCGAACTCTATGCAGTCACAGCTGGTTGGGGCAGCCAACTTAAACATTTTTATAAAATTCATCCCAACTCTGTTTTCTATGAAATCTATGGCATTAGAAATATGTTTTCAAGTAGTTTCCTATGTTAAAATATGGGAAATTTCAAAGATCATATGATATATACTTCCAGTACCATATTACATCATACCTTATACATGCTTATATTTAATACCACCAGAAAAATATAAAGAAAACAGTCTTTGAGCAAAACATACGGAAAGGAAATTTCGATACAAAATAACTTTTTCCCATCATCGAGTATACCGACAAACTTCCATCAGCTCAACTCAACGATCATGGATCTGAAAATTTAGTAAAAATACTATGAGTATAAAGAATACTCAGTAAGATACCATGCTCGGATTTAACATGTTAATACTACACAAAAGAAAGCATTCAAACACATACTTGTACATTCCAGCTTGTCGGTGCCCTTCGGACTTGTCCTAAGGCATAAATAGATATCTAACTTTGTGTACTTGTCCACCTCTTTCATATTATGGTTTTCATGCATAGCTCAAGCATAAGTATTACCATAAAATCTTACCACTTGAGCATAGAAAGTATCTTACCTTAAAACTTGGGGTTGAAAAACGTACTTGAAAGTGCTAGCCTTTGCTCTTCTCCTTGTATTCTTACTTTATCTTTTTTCTCTTTACCTTCCATCACTAACTCTTGTTATTTATTTTTCTTTGAAAGAAATTTTTGGTTGCAAAGATATTTGAAGGAAACATTTCTTAATTATTTATAGGTAAGGAAAACCTAAGGACTAAGTAAGGTGTAAAGGGTTACTATCTATCAAGTTAAAGTTTGGTGCCTACATCTACACGTGAGTTGCATGGATGCACTTCATAAATCTAACTAAACACCTCATGCTTAAGTTAAACACTTCATGCTTGCCATACTAAGAAAAATTACTCTACTATAAAGATGGCTTGCAACTAGTTGACACCACATGCTTGCTTGTTACTTCACTACAAAGTAACATTCCACTCTCGGGCAAGTGGAAAAGAAATTCTTCTCTCTAGTAATTAGGTGTAAAATTTAACATTAATCCCAAAAAAACCTAATTAACTAATCTTGGCAAACCGTTAATCAACCAACAATGAAAACTTGGTAATCACTAATAATTTTGGCCATATAAAATTTTGAAAAGTTAAATTACCATACTAAAAATTAAATGAGCAAGTTAAACGAGCATAAAGTTTCAGAGTATTACATTGTACATTGCACCACATACATAAGACTCCCTATAGTACTTACTTAAATTGTGCTATTGCGCTTTCATCATTCTTTATAAGCTTAAAACTTGGATCGAAGAGAGTATTTGACTCTATAATGTTGAGTGGTTGAACTTATTATTCATATTCTTAATATAATGTGATTGGCTTAACATATAACCCCCACTAATCTTGATGATTTTGATACCTAATAAGGTATCCACTTGACCAAGATCTTTCATTTTATATGTAGAAGCTAAAAGTATCATTTTTTTCTTTTATACCTAGCACTTGATTACTTACAATCAACATATCATCCACATATAAACAAATAAATGCAACATAATTATCATAAATGTTTGAATATAAGAATTTATCAACACTATGTTTAAATCTAAAATAAATTATTTCTAAGTCAAATTTTTCATGTCATTTCTTTCGTGCTAGTTTTAATCCGTATAATGATTTTACTAATTTACATACTTTATCTTCATTTTCGGGTATAACAAAACCTTTTGGTTGTTTCATATAAACCTCATCATCAAGATCTCCATTTAAAAAGGTTGTCTCAAGATCCATTTGATGCATATACAAATCATAAATAGAAGCTAAATTGAATAAAATCCTAATTGATATTATTCGTGTAACTGGTGCATACGTGTTAAAGTAATTTATTTCTTCATTTTGTTGATACCACAAGACTATTAATCTAGCTTTAGAGGTATTAAGAGTACCTTGTGTATTGTACTTTCTCCTGAATACCAATTTACAACCTATACATTTCGATTTGGATGGTGAATCGACTAATTCCCAAGTATTGTTTGACATTATTGAACTAATTTCATCATTTACTTCTTTTCAAAAGAAACTATCTCTAGACAACATTGCTTCTCCATAAGTTTTATAATCGATTTCCACTAATAAAAAAATAAGTTGAGAATCAAATTCATCCAGTCCTAGCACTTTCTCCTTTTGAGCTCTTTTGCTTCTACAGTTCGCTTATTTCAACATCCTCATAAGGTGTTTTTACTTGTGATTTGTGGAATTAAGAATATTCACTTGAGATTCCCATAGAAAATTATTATTTGAAGATAACATGTTCTCAAAGAACTCTATGTCTCGGGACTCAATAATGACATTGGTTTCCAAATTTTATAAACGAAATACCTTGCAATTTTGAACATATCCTACAAAAGCACACGTGATCCCTCTAGGTCACAACTTTATCCTTTTAAGACGTGTTCTTGCAATAAGAAAGATACTTCCACACATTGAAATAACCAATATCTAGTCTTTTCCATTTCCACAAATCATAGAGAGAAACCTTAATCATTTAAAAAGAATTCAATTAACTATGTGATACGCACTTATCAAAGTTTCAGCCCATAAATTGAATGACAACTCAACACTTAATAGAATAACATTTATCATTTTAACTGGTGACCTATTATCTCTCAACCAAAAATTTTGTTCGGGTGTTCTATGTGTACTACATTGATGTATTATGTCATATTGTTCATAAAAAAGAGATTAAATTCATTGGAGAATTATTCACCCTCTCTATCACTTCTAAGAATTTTTAATCTTTCTATTTAATTGGTTTTCTACTTTGACTTTATATATCTTAAGCTCCTGTTTGACAACCATTATTTGAAAACTATTTTTTTCTACATACTCATTTCAACCACACATTCACATAATAAAATATTTTGCACGTAAATCCAAAAAAATTTCTTACTTTTTAATCACACATTCTCCTAAAAATCACTATTCAAAATAATGTTTTGGCCAAATAATGGCCATAAAAGGGTTGAAAATAGTAAAGGCTCATACTTATATTTCATCAAGTAGATGTAACAAAAACTAGAATGGTTATCTATAAATGTTATATTCATTTATTACCTCCTCTAGTTAACCTTTAATCCATATATATATATATATATATATCAGAATGAACTAAGTCTAATAAATTAGAGGTCCTTTCAACATTATGAAAAAGTTTCTTCATCATTTTAAACATTCACATTTATTATGTTCTATGTATTCGCATGAAATCATTCCAATTTTTATCATTCTTTTTAAAATAGATTAACCTATATGTCATAATCTATTATGTCATAAGAAAACAGGCTCAACAATATAATTCAAATTTGTAGTTTTATTAATATCATTATTGACAATAGAAAGTCTGACTATTCCATCACTAGAATAGCCTTTATAAATAAATACACCATTTCGGGAAAATACAAATTTGCTCGACTCATATGTGCACTTAATCCCAATTCTTACAACAAATCCCACTTACAAGATTCACATTTGGTACATGTAAAATATTTGTCAATGTGATATTCTTACCAGATATGAATTGTAAGTCTAGCTTCATAATTTCATTTGCTAACAATCCTGGATTGAATTCATTACCCTTTTGAATATGTTCATTCTCCATGTTGACCTCTTTTTTGTATCGTTACGTGGACAAAAAATACCAAACCCATCCACGCAAGCTAATTACTTCCCTTTTGGATACAATACTAGCCAATATTTCAGGGTTGGACGGGGGAAAAACTTTATAACTCGAGATAAAAATATTTTGGCACCAGCAAGATATATGAGTAGGATCGCATGATAAGGAACAATGAACAATATACAAACTAAAAGCCAAGAACAAATATCTAACTTTTTCAACAAAAGATTTCACTCAAGAGGAGATTCATATAGCTTAGAATAGATTTATTTGCATTACCTTCAAATGACACCAATGGGGGATATTTATAGTGTTACATGTTAAATGGTGTCCATTTGATGAAGAGACATGTGGCATCATCTTCTTGACCAAAGCATCATGTCCTATGTATTTGTAGGTCTATTGCACACACACCGTTTCGGTAAAAGAGCTTCGGTAGGTCCATTACATGACACTGCTTTGGTGAAAGGCTTTTGTAGATCCATTGCACGCCACTGCTTCGGTGAAAGGGTTTTGATCGGCAATAGTGCTTCGGTAGGTCCATTGCACTCCACATGGGATGCCACGTAGACTTCACGTAGAAGCCACAATGACGAGACGTAATAATAGTATTCCCAAGTCCATGTATGATTATTCATGTCATGAATTGACTTATAGATAATACTGATGTCTCTAATTTTGGATTTGGGAGAAGACCGGACAAAAGGACTACCATTTCAAATGACCAGTATTCGAAGCTGCACTCCAAATAGTCAACATATACTCTTCAAACCATCTAAAGACTTTTTAACAAATGCACATTACAATTGACCGAAGATGGTAAAAATTGTGATGATACGTGTGGCTTTTTTGACGAGATGAAGATAAAATTGAGTTTGTATGCCTTTTCAAGTTCTACCACTAAATTGTCAAACTTGATATGCTTTTCAAGTTATAGACACCTAATCATGATATGATAGGAGAAAAAACTGGAGTTACCATATCATTATGGCCGAAGGAATTGCAAGCTTCAAAAACCCAAGTAAATTATCAAAGGCTTCTCTTGAAAACCCCATGAAAGTTTTCGAGCAAGCTGAGGAGAACTTGATATATAGTGCCAACAATAGCACATTGATCCAATATGAGATGGCGTTAGCCAAAGCTGCTCCTTTGATTCCAAGCTTGATTTTAAACACGAAAAGCCAACATATGAAAATGTGCAACAAAGCTGCAATTCCAGAGCTTATCACCATAGGAATTACAGTATTCTGCGTCTGCAAAAATCTGTTGAGACATTGGAGGATGCCATAAGGAAAAAGGCCCGGGATCATCCAACAGTTAAACACTCCTGCTCCAATAGATATATCTTGATCTTGACCAAAACTTACAAGAATGGTGCTGGTGTAGAACCAAATGAATGAGAGGGGAATGCTAAAGGATAAAAGAACTAAGATTGCTCGTTGGGTGTAAATACCAAGCATATGGTATTGTTTTGCCCCATAGGCTTGCCCAGCCAATGTTTCCAACGCACTGCCCATTCCTAGCTTAAAAAGGTCGTGAGAAATCAAGTCAAGATTCAGATAAACTTTCAACATGTAATAAGCTTAGTTTGACACGAACGATGAGTGAGACTGCAGTTATCCCATCATGAACTGAATCTAGTGTCTAATTTTTAAGCATATTGAGCTGTACTTTTAGGTTTGTTTAAGAGTGTTGTTAATCCATTCTAGGGCACATCTTCTGTTGTAAATATAAAACCCAGAAGTATAATCAACAATTACCAGCAACAATGAAAATAATACTTCAATCTTAAACAGAATACTTGATAATTATGCAAGATCGCCAATTATTCTAATAAAATTCGCCCACGAACTCCAATAACCAGGACTATGCTACTGAATAATATAACTGCTGCATGTTTACAAATACTGTTCTTGAAATGTGAACTGCTATCCTTCCTATAAGAAATTTATTAGAAATTCGAATTGCAAAAAACTGCAGGGTATTTTTTTTTTTTTTTTTTTTTTTTTTTTTTTCCATCACATCTGGCATAGTATTACAATTTATGGTGAAAAACAACTGATTGTTGACGCTATCCTTCCTATAAGAAATTTATTAGAAATTCGAATTGCAAAAAACTGCAGGGTATTTTTTTTTTTTTTTTTTTTTTTTTTTTCCATCACATCTGGCATAGTATTACAATTTATGGTGAAAAACAACTGATTGTTGACAATAAACCCAAATATTTTTAGCATTCTAGTCAAACAAGAATGATAAAATTCAATCTGGATTGCAAACCAACACCCTCCAAACAGAACAGTATGTGAAAATACACAAATCGCATATGTAAGCTTAAGCTTAAGCTTTTATATCGAATTGCTTGTTTGAGTTTAGTAGGCTATGATTTTCCATCTCAAGATGTCAACCTCGTTAAAAGTAGCCACACAATCGACGTGGGATTTTACCCTCAATTCTCTGCTGGAAATTGTGCGCTAAGAAAATAAAAGAACTCCAAGGGACGTGAGGTGTTGCTTACCAATACACTGAAGCCCGTGACGGAAGCAAAAGAAGTAGCCATGGAAGCACTAGAGAGAGGCAACTCTCCCAAGTGTCCAACAAACATAATCGAAATCACTTGTAAACAATACTGCAAAATGTTTACTGCTATCAAAGGCAATGCTAAATTTAGATTCTGCTTGGCTTCTCCTATCAACTCACCAATAAAATCTGAAGCACTTTCTTCGTGCCTTGTTTGTTGCTCAGAGATTAGAGGAGAGACAACAATCCCTTCTTCTTCTTCTTCCATTGATCCAATCCAAATTCATTACCAGACACACACTAACTATTTCTATTAAACGTAAATTAATTAAATATAGGGCAGTTTCCTTTCACATCAATAAAATTGATTTCAACAAGCTTGCATTAATTAATCCAATTATTTGGCTTCATCGACAAATTGCTAGTAGAATTTAGCCTTTCTCCGGTAGCAATTAAAATTGAAATTTTAGCCCTGGTTTGTAATTCATTCTATTTCTCATTTTTCTTTCTCTTTCTTCATTTTAACCACACATTCTATCAATAAAATAATATTACACATAAACCAAAAAATTCTCCTTACTTTTTAACCACATATTCTTCCATCAATCACTATTCCAGAATTTACTTTTTTCCCAAAATGGGTGTCAAACACAAGCTTAGTAAATTTTGATAAAATTTGTAATTGAAAAATTGTCAACCCTATTTTAAAGAAAAAAACTAAACCTACAGAAAACCCTTTACAGAAAAGCTACAGAAATAATTTATTTCCAAAAATACCCTCCTATACAAAAATTGCAACTAAAGCCATTACAAGAATATAGGAAACTTCAAATAAGTCCCTAAAGATTTATAAACATAAATTTTAGCCTTAAAAATATTGTATCTTATGAGA